>CM044901.1:83923770-84266669 GCA_024500145.1 Gentiana dahurica var. dahurica | reverse complement strand
AAGGTTGGTAATCTAAACCCCTAGTAGGTTTATATCTATTATTTTATGTATTTTGGTTGACTAGATCTAGATCTTATAGTTTCCGCTGCGTAATTGGGTGGATCTATGATCCATCCGGCGATATTACATCCTATAAGTGGTATCAGAGCCTTTGATCTATCAATCAAAGTATGTGAATTTTAGATCTAAGGAGTGGAATAGCATGTGTAGATTGCTTGTTTTCGTTTTAATTTTTTTTATTGTTTCGAAATTTGATGATGATGCTTTGTGATTGTCGTGGTTGAAGAGATGGATTGGGGTTGGTAATGTTTACCCGCGGATATGTTTTGTAGCTCTTTTGATTAGTATCAATTGAGCATAGGACTTGTAATTTAATTTACGCACTCAAAATTTTTGTAAAAAGGTAGTTTTTTTTTTATGTTGTTCCGGGCTCAAAATATGAAGATCTTGAAGAAAAGATGAAGATCAAGGCGAAACCCAAGGTATGAACGAGGAGAAACGGCCAAGAACCCTAATTTTAAGGCTGTCCAGCACCTTTAGCAGCGCTAAAAACGTTGCAACAGCCTCTGTTTTTCTAAAAGGGCGGCAGCAGCACCTGTGGCGGCGCTTACTGCCGCCGCTATAACCTGTTTTCTTATAACCTAGCATGCGGCTAGGGTAATTTGCATGCGGCTGTACTAATTTTTTTTTTGTATAACCTGTTTATTATTTAATCTGCCAACTTATGGCAGCAATTAAAAAAAAATCTGGAATTTTTTTAATTCAGCCGCAATAATGAACAAAAAAAGTGGAATTTTTTTTAAAGGGTTTTTAATAATTATAATAAATTGGATTTATTTAATTTAAAAAGCTTTTCTCCTCTCGGGTGTTCGTGGTTCGTGATCCGGCGGTTCGAGATCAAGATTTGAAGATCAAGATTCGAAGACTTAGATTAGTTTTACTTTTCCTTAGAAAATAGGTTAGTCGGGGGTACCAACGGTCCATCTCGGTGTTTAATTTTTCCGTTTATTTTTTTGTGTATGATCGAAATTATGTGATAGAAACCAGAAAATTACCATGACATGCATTATATCATGATTCCACTCTAATGCATACATGTAGCTAGTTTATTTCGAATAAATTAGGCATGTATAACTCGTATAATTCGTTAAAAAGATTTTTTAATTAATATGTGGTAGTTAATTAATTAAGTAACTAATTATTAAAACCGAGGAACCGGGTTTTGTCAATCTTTACGATTTTAGTGATGGATTCTCGGTGAATCCCACTTAGATAAATCGTTGAGTTTTTGGTGAACCTACCTTAAACAGAAACGAGATTATGCTTTGGTTGACAACATAGAAATCGGAAAATCTTAGTACATGGGTTCGGAAATGGTCTAACCATGGTTGGGCGAGTTCAACTGAGCTACGGCTCGATTGACTCCCCTCCACGTGTGAGTTTGCACGGGGTTCGATAAGACGTAGCATATCCGATAAGCCTTCGGGCTAAACGGGGCTTCTTTTGCCGGATCCGACCGACAGTCACATATGTTCTAACGAATAAGACGGCGTAGGCTTGCCTACTTAACTGACCCAGTTCAGAGTACTTTGATTTATTGTTTCTTATTGTCAAGACCGAAACCGTAATTTGTAAACCCACCACTTTTTCAAAATATTGAGTGGGAGCGGGGAAGGCGATAGCCAACCCCACGGCCTCTACTATAAATATAAGCATGTGATAGAAGGGTGACGCCTCGAGCCGCTTTGATTCCGGCCCCCTACGGGTGGTGTTCACCCCTATCAAATTCAAGGCTTGGTTTTCGGAAGGATAGGATTTCGGGTACTCGTTGAGTCACTGACCGACCCTGCGGTGGCACACTCGGGGCGTACTTTGAGATCTGATATAGTAGGTCACACTCTTTATTGATATTTTCAAAATATCTAGGCTAGAAAAGGAAGTAATAAATGATTAACGACCGGGATGTCTGATTCCTGTGGGATGTTTGATTCTCAAAGTTTAATCATTGAGAGAGATTGTCACAGTTTGATCGTCGCCTCTTTGACTGACCCTGTGGCGGCACTGAGGTGTGAGATTAAATCCTTGGAATGGTAGGATAGACTTTTAACAAGTTTATTATTCCTAAATAAAAATCTAGTAGTGAAAATTTATTTTTTGAATTTAACTTTCTGTCATGTTTATTTTACAACTTTAATCTTTGGGCTACTAAACTGTTAGTAATAAGACTTCATTAAAAATGTGGAAGTAACAAGTACGTTGTAATTATCAAAAGAATGCAGTTAATTTTTCAGAAGAGATTTTTCCCTTAAGCCTTTAAAAACATAAGTGACATAGTATAGGTATGTCAAGGATGTCACTCGTGTTGGACGAGAGACGACCATACTTAGTTTACAAAAGATGATATAGGACTATCAGACAAATTCATTTAGTGAATTTTAAAAGTGTAATTACACAAAAAATTTCTAAATTTCTAAATTGAAAAATCATATACATAAGGCGTTGCTAGTTAGACGGTATTTGGAACCGATAAACTAGTGGGAGCCTTAGTCTTATGATTTATTGTTTTTCTGAATCATTAGAAATGTGTAATAGACTTCACATGAGTTTCTCCATTTATTGGAAAAACAAGAATAAAGCACTGCTAGTTAGAAAGTATTTGGAACTGATAAACTAGTGGGAGCTTAGTTCTGAATGTTTTTCTAATCTTTGAAAAATCATAAATACAAAGTGTTGCTAGTTAGACGGTATTTGGAACCGATAAACTAGTGGGAGCTTTATTATGATCTCTCAAACCATTTGAACAAAGTGCTGCTAGTTAGGCGGTATTTGGAACCGATAAACTAGTGTGAGCTTTGGTCTTATGATTTGACGATTAGAAAAATCGAATAGTCCAAGCTAGTAACACATCATTAGACATCCCACAGTTCAAGAGTAGTGTCTACTCAAATGAACTACTAGTTCAAGACTGTTTCCATATAAGGAAAGCCGAGAATGGGAAAGAACGTTTATACGTGTTAGTCATCTAAACTAAGTAGTTTTAAGGCTTAACCGGAAAATTAATAAATTGGAAATTAGAAGATCAGGAAATTGATTTCGGATCACTGACCAATGCATCCTTAGCAATTTTCTCAAAAGCTAAGTTCTTTGGAAGAACTAGGTAGCTTTGCATTAAACAATGAATAAAATAGACAACAGGCAGTTATTTTAGATAGACTAGTGGGAGTGATATAAGGAAATGAATTTCGGATTCAATTCTTGAGTATCACAGAAAATTCATTTTTTGTTTTCGGATTCGTTGGAACGAACGTATTCATTTTCAATAGGATAATTTGTTTGTCTTATTGACGATGAATATAACATTCGTAGCACGAATCCAATACTCGGACTTTTGTTTGATAAAGACAGAACCACTAAGAAATGCTGAAGAGGTATATGTAACACGTCTTAAACCATATAAACGCAAATGGTTTCCGTAATTAGATAAACACTTCTTTATATAGTATTAATTAGTGCATATTCCCTAACGAGAAGATCTGTAGATTGGCTTAGGGTCATTCCTCTCTCCCAGTCAAAGGAACCCAGTCTCAAAGGAACAATGCCTAAGTTTCCTTTCAATCGGGAAAAGGGTAATAGATTTAAAGAAGTTACATAGCTTGTTCATAACAACCTTCGTGGTCATATGAAAGGTACAAGCTAGTGGGAGCTTTTGAAGTAGTGACATCTTGTCTGACAACTATTCGAGACTCCGGTAAGTTTATCCAAAATATTTGTAGGAAATCTCTGATTCACCAGAGATAGAGTCTTCCATACTCAGAAATAGGTTATTGCGTAGTCTTCGGGACTAATGCTCGGCCTGCCTGTCAGTGAAATGTTTTCACTAAGGGATACACCATAAATTTGCCTTATATAGTTATTGATGTGCTACGATACACTGCTTAACTCATTTAAGATATTAGTTGCAATAATAATGGCTTACATTATCATGTGAAACTGAGAAGTCTATCTAGAAGATGCCTACACATTTGTGGATACATAGTGAATTCGGTTCACCCCACTTCCGCAAATATAGACATTTAGCATTTAGTGCTTGAAGGTAGGACTGGAAATTTTTGCGTACACGTTCAGATCGTGAAATATCTTAATACATTGAGTAAAGGTTGATTATGAAACTCGTAAAATCAGAGAATGACGGTTATACTGTCAAACTCGGTCTGATAGAGTCTATAAATAACAACTTTAGATCTTGAAGTAATTATACTCAAGATGTTACTAACTAATTTGTTCAGTCCACGTCCAACACCAGCAGTTGGTGATAACACTAATAAAAACTATTAAACTAGATCAGTATATCAATCCACCCCGAACGCAGTGGGAGTATGGTTTGTCCATTACCCATTGCGGGACCTTACGGTCTATAGGGTAGATTGATGACCTATATAAGTGATCCTGATCATAGAGGTTGGTTTAAAAGCCATAAAACCCTGTGAATGGAGTTTGGTACTCCAGTTCTGTTGAAACTCTTGTAGAACCATCTGAGTATCTCTGGCCTAATGGGAGTAATTGGAACTACACGGAGAAGAGTCGAATGAATAGGAAAGTTTAACTTTCAACGTAAAGCTGAGTAATTTAGGGGTGATTCCCTAAAAGATAAAGAGTTAACCAGACCGTGATCTCTCTTACCACTCAGTCTTGCTTGATTTCGTCAGAAAGCGGGAAATAGGGGTGATTCCCTAAGACTTCCTTGCCGAACAACAGAATCTGAATTCATTCAGAAGAGAAGGGTTTTAACTAAGAATAAATAATGGATTCGTTACAAAGCAGAAAAAAAGGGTGATTCCCTAAGACATTTTTGCGAGATTAACAGTATCTTAATTTATTCAGAAAGAACCTTTGGCAGGATGCCTGCCATAGCTTATATCCTTTGAGGATTAAAGCAAACCTTTAGGTCATTTCAAAGTCATATATTTTAATATGGGGACTTGAACAAAATGTTGATAAGTCTTTCGTAGACTCGGCATCAATATTAGTAAAGTAGTATGTAGATTAGTGTTTCTGAATGGTAACACTGAAATAGTTGGAAACAACATGGGTGTGTTATCTGAAGTCGGAGTCTGACATGCCATCGGGATTCATTCTTAAGGATTTGATTCGCTCAAATTCTCGAGAATCGATCATTGGCAATCCCATCCATTCACCTGGTTAAGATATTCTTGCATTTATGCAACATTCAACGATGTAGTCTACCTTACCTCTCAGGAATGATTATCTAAACCTGCGGATGAATACTAAATGGGATGTTTAGTGAATCCTCAAGTCTCTTCGGGAGAATGAGGAATAATATGCTAGTATATTCAGGTGCAAACTAGAATATAAGTGATAACACTGATTTTGGCTTTAGGTCGGATTAAGGATGATCGTTAGGTAGATCTTGTCCTCAGTGTTGACTCAAAAGCATATTGAAATCGTACCACCAGATTAGATGGAAAGGCGACGTTTCGATCCCAAAGATTGACCCAAGCCGCCAACCTACCTGATCAGTGTACCAAGTCAAATGGTATTCAGATTCTAAGTACGCGCCGGGTCACTGACCTACCCTGCGTACGGGTCTGATGATTAATATGCTAATAATGCGCCTAGAACACTTTAGGTGTGACAATTTTATCCCGACTGTCGGTAATAGGGTACCTAGTGGGGCATTTATATATGATGATAATCATATAGGGCTGGACCGATTTGATTTGAGTTCTCGATATAATTCCGTGATCGAGAAGTCTTATCGAATCACAAGATGATCATATATGGATTAATCTCAATCCTGAGGTGATCATAGACAACTGTTTAGACTAGGGTAGAGTTTGATGTGTTAGTAAGGATCACTTCGTAGTATGTGGTCCAACACTTCTCATTGGCTCTATTCTGGAATGAGTGAGTAGTCTGTGCTATCATAGATATGGAATGCATTCCTTCTCTCGGGAAGTAGACAGACAGTTCCCTTATTTGTTAATCCTAGAAACTGATCGATCCGCGGAGTTCATATTATATTAGTTATGAACTAATTGATCACTAGGGGGTTAATGGTAAAATAGGATAAGATGTTTCGAGAAGGGTTTACGGAAATATCCCGAATCGAAATGAATAGTCTATGGAGGATTTATCCGTATGTAATGATTATATCAGTGGACACCTTATCAACTCATGGTTGAGTATAAGTTATCTATATTCGGCATAGTTCAGTTTCGGGTTTATGGTGGTGTAATCCCGGAATTAATACATTGAATATTATTGTTTGGTCTAACGGATAATATTACTTAATTTATTGTAGCTACTGAATATGGGTCCATGGTCCCCGACGTGGCTCCTAACATAGCATATGTTTTCTCGTCCTTTCACCTCAATTATAATTAAATAGTTGGATTGGACTATTTAATTGATATGTGGATTAATTGTTTAGTTGGACTAGATGATTAAATACATGGAAAAGAAATTTTTTGTGGACTCGGCCCAAATAAATGAAAAATGTGCATGACCCAATTAATTAGGGTTTGGGGCGCATATTATGTTATTGTTTATTGGGAAATTTGTTTTCTCAATAAATAATAAGACATGTGATTAAATTATTTATGTGTTAAATAATTTAAGGAAAAAAAATCTTTTATATATCCTTATTAACTTGGGAATATCCTAGATTTATCTTTTTAAGGAAAAGGATTATCTTAATTGATTTTGTATTAATTAAATAATGCATTGGAGACTAGGATTTCTCTCCTATATAAAGAGAGTTCTCCCAAGCCAAATCACATAACACAATTTTCGAAATTGAGGAAGTACAAAGGATTAGAATTTTCGGCCTTAAGTACTTGGGTTCGAGTTTTAGAAAACTTCGGGTTTTCTAAGGTAGTATATCGTGGAGGTCAAGCGGCTTGAAACACCATCCACCTGGTGGTGGTTGGAGATACACGTTGGAAGACTTTGGCTTCTCAACTAGGATCTCAACTAGCTCGGATTGGATTGAAGATTGTTCTTGGAATTTATTACCATAAACTGGTAAGTAATTTAACCCCCTCGTAGGTTTAGATCTATTATAATTATGTATTTTGGTTGACTAGATCTAGATCTTGTACTTTCTGTGTAATCGGGTGGATCTTGATCCATCCGGCGATATTACATCCTACATGTTCTTCACTACAAAATCTTCACAATCCTGAGTTAACATTCCCTGGTAATTCTGAATTGCTTCAGTGACTCAACTCCACCACTGTTCCTTTGGATTTCTCCTTCAACAATTATCACAATCACAATACCTTCTTAGATGGCTCTAATTCAGTTGCTTCAGTCCTTCAAGACAAAAGACGTCTCTTCACTGATTTGATGATCTCTAAATGAGATGGAAAGTGTGAATTGATGAATTCACAACTTGACCAAGTTCAGACTTGATTAGTCTTCGAAGCACTTGAATGTTCTGAACTTTGGTTTCTGGATTTTTTTTGAAGCTCTAAGTGTTTAGAAAGCTTTTTGACAGAGTGAGAGCACTAGATAGATTGTAAAAATTCTTTTGTTTGCCTCTGATGAAGCCTTCTATTTACAACCAGAATCCTTCTAATGTTGAATTTTTGTCCGTTGGCTAATTATGACGAGGGAATAATTCTTCATTCTGTCCTGATTTAATTCTCCTGATTTGCGTGATCCTGTTTTTAATTCCCAACGTCTTGCATAAGATCCATCCTTAAATTCTACATTTAATTCCTTGGCTTTCATATTTTCCACATGTTTGATTTTCATTTTGCATCTACCAGATTTCTGTATCAGCTGGCTTACTTGGTCAATCAACTTTCCTGGTTGTTCACTGCACTTGGTTGATTCTTGTATGCGGAAGTACTTGCTCACTTAGTCAGCTTACTTCTTGTTACAATGCCGACTTCTTCTGAGCTGATCATTAAGTTGGTTGTTCCTTCTTGCTGATTTTACTTAGCCGATTAGTTTCACAACTTCTCTGCTCCTTATTTGATGTGAGATCAGAGTACACCATTTTGTGGAAAACATCACGTTTCAGTTCACTTAGGTTTACCCAAGGTCATCATAGAATTTCTTGGTCGTAAACCGGTGCATAGGTCTTCACTTCAGTGAGTCTGGATCCTCGGCCTTAGTACTCAGCGGATCATCAATCTTCTATTCACTGAGCTGGCCTACCAAAGTACTTGTTACAGTGTGTTGGGAATAAAATTTAGTTTTGATGATGATTCATCTTATTCAAGAACATGTTTGTTAACACCCCATTGATGAAGTGCTGAAACTAACTGTTATAGTAGAAAGCTAAAAGATGTATAGAACTATTTGTATAGGTTTTACTAGAGTCTGATAATTGTATAGGTTATATCAGACAATCACTGTAATAGATAGAAGTGTCGTAGAACTGAAATTGGAAATCATCTAAGAAAGTAGAAATCATCTAGATAACTGGAACTTAACTTATGACTGAAGATTTATGCCTAGAACTGAAAGATCACTCAGAACTGTAGAAGGTAATTTCGCTGAGGGACACAGACTCGGTTGGCTCATCTACAACTGAAGGCTGAGGGAACAAACTCAGTATTTGAAGAACTGAGAGACACAGACTCAGTTAAGGAAGATTGAAGAACTGAGGGTTCAAACTCAGTTATGAAAATTTTAAGCCGAGACTGTAAAGTTAGAATTCAGGTAAGTCTGTGATGGCATGAACTGACTTTATGGATCTTGTAGAAGACCAAAGTATCTTAAGGACAATGATATCTTAGATGACATTTTTAAGGAATGGTGTAATCTGATTCCATCAAATATAATTAGATAAATAGAGTACTGAAGTTTTTGAAGAAGAGTAAAAACTCAGTTAATGCTCTAAGTTAGTTAGTAAACTGAAAACTGACATACTCAGTATAAAGCTGATCAGGAAACTCAGTTTTATAAGTCAGCCATCCAAAAAACTGATAGTACATTCGAACGTTGTAAAGAAAGCAGCCCTATTTGATGAAATACCGACAAGTCAAAACTGTCACCAAATATAGCCGTTACAAGATAGACGTTGATACGATTCAAATTCAAGCAAGATGAACGTTGGACCTCACACTATAAATTGAGGACTCTGCACCAATGATCAAACACCCCGAATTAACAAGATTACAAGCATTTTTTGTGCAAAAGTCTAGTTCATTCGAATTGCTATCCTTATTTGCGCTCGACAAGATCATATCTAGAAATTCTTCAAGTGTTCAAGCTACATCGATCTTATCCAGATTTCTACACTTTGAAGAACCACAAGCAAGAATCAATTTATTGATTCTTAGCCCAACTTTGATTCTCAATCAAAGGTTTAGACTGTGAAGCAATCCGGTCAAGGAGTTGCCAGGGACAGTTGTGACATTTGCAGTCGGGTAGGCTGTGTCTGTGGTGGTAGCTGGTGAAGAGGCAATACACCCCTCTAAGGACCAGTGACTCAAGCAGTTGAAGAGCATCCATTCAACTTGTTCTTTAGTTGTTTAGATAGTGACACTAGGGATTAGTCAAGGACTATCATATAGGACTTTTTGTAACAGCGTACCTCAAGGAGTTCTAGTGGAATTTTCCTCCTACATCACAGGGGAAGAGTGGACTGACAAGATTACACCACCTGGAGCCACTATAATTCTTGCTCTACTTACTTTACGCATTTACATTTTGTTATTTACTTTACAACATTTATTATTGTTTATACAAGCATACTAAAACTGATTGTTATAAGCATACACAGTTCACAAATTGACATTCACCAGAATTCAGTTTTGCATACACAGGTTTTTCTAAAAGAATAACAGGATCCGGATAAAGGCTAAAATCTATATCCACTTTCGGTTGACTCAATTTTGTATAAGTCAGTCTGACTTAAACTCAGCTTTGTCAGCTCAACTCCACACAAGTTAAAACTGAACCTTAAGTGTTAATCAATCTATACTAGACTCAGTTCTCAGTTAGGTTTTTGGTGACAAGTTGATTCACCCCCCTCTAAACTTGTGTTAGCCTTTCTAAGGGACAAACAATTGGTATTGGAGCAGTGTTCTTTGACAAGCTATTGTTGAAAACACACCTGCTCTAGTTATCTCCTCTAGTTGTTCTCCTGAAAAAGATCAGTCTTTTTAGTTTCCAGTCTTTGCATAATTCAGTCTTCACTCACTCTCACAATGGATAACAATCAGTATGCCAGACAGATGCTAATGTGGAACATGGACAGATTCGATGAATACAAAAGTCGTTTGCAGGCCTTTCTAGAAGCTTCTCATCATGAGATGATAGATGTACTCACTGATGGTGTTGGGATTAAAATTTAAGTTTTGATGATGATTCATCTTATTCAAGAACATGTTTATTTACACCCCGTTGATGAAGTGTTGAGACTAGCTGTTATATTGAAAGGCTAAGATGTCTAGAACTGAATGTATAATTTTTACTAGAGTTTGATAATTGTATAGGTTATATCAGACAAGCACTGTAATAGATCGAAGTGTCGTAAAACTGAAAACTGGAAATCATCTAAGAAACTGGAAAGACAAGTTATCTGAAAATGACTCATACTACACCAAGAACTGACGTTAACTCAGAACTAAAGAAAGTAAATTCGCTGAAGGACACATACTCAGTTGACTTATCTAGAAGATAGAAGAACTGAGGGCTCAAACTCAGCTATTGAAGATCGAAGAACTGAGGGTTCAAACTCAGTTTATGAAGACCAAGTCGAGACTATAAAGTTAGACTTCATGCAAAATTGTGGTGACCTGAACTGACTTTATGGATCTTGTATGAAGACCTAAGAATCATAATGACAATGAACTCTTAGATGATATTTGCATATGGTGTACTCTGATTAAGTCAATGATAATCAGATGAAAAACTGGAGTACTGATATTTGAAGAAAAGTAAAATCTCAGTTAATGCTCCAAGTCAGTCAAGAAACCGACAACTGACGAACTAAATATAAAATTGATCAGGAAACTCAGTTTTATAAGTCAGTCATCCAACGAACTGATAGTACAGTCGAACGTTGTAAAGAGATCAATTCTATTGGATGAAATACTGGCAAGTCAGAACGGTCACAAAATATAGCCGTTACAAGATAGACAATTATACAATTCAAATTCAAGCGAAATGAACGTTGGACTTCACACTATAAATAGAGGACCTTGCACCAAGGATAAAAACCAAGAATTAAAAAGATTACATGAATTTTGGTGCAAGAGTCTTGTTCATTCGATTTATCGTCTATATCTGCGCTAACAAGATCAATCAAGAATTTCATCAAGTGTTCAAGCTACATAGAATTTATTCAGAATCTGACACTTTGAAGAACCACAAACAAGAATCAATTTATTGATTCTCAACCCAACTTTGATTCTTAATCAAAGGTTCATACTGTGAAGCAATCCGGTGAAGGATTTGCCAAGGACACTTGTATTAGCAGTCGGGTAGACTGTGTTTGTGGTGGTAGCTGGTGAAGAGGCATACGTAACCCTTCAAGGACCAGTGGGTCAAGCATTTGAAGAGAAACAATCCAACATGTTCTTTGACTGTTTAGATAGTGAAGCTAGGATTAGCCAAGGACTATTGTTTTGGAATTTTTGTAACAGCTCACCTCAAGAAGTTCTAGTGGAATTTTCCTCCTACACCACAGGGGAAGAGATGACTGACAGGATTACACCATCTGGAACCACTATAACTCTTGTTTTTTTTTTTTTTTTACTTTAAGAACTTACATTCTGTTACAGCATTTAATTCCATTCATACAGAATACTAAAGAACTGATTGTTACACTGAATCATAGCTCACAAGCTGACAATCATTATAATTCAGTTTAGCACACTCGGCATTCACAGAGAATAACAAGATCAAGAAAAAGGCTAAAAATTATAATCCGCTGCCGGTTGACTCAGTTTGTTATAAGTCAGTTTTGACTTAGACTCAGCTCAGTCAGCTTAACTCCGCACAAGTTTTAACTGAACCTAATTCGCCTAAAATCTAGTTTTTGGTGACAAGTTTATTCACCCCCCTAAACTTGTGTCTGCCTTTCCAAGGGACCAACAATTGGTATCGGAGCAGAGTTTTCTGTTCCGATTTAGAGCAAGTAACTAGTAATCCGTTATTCTGATAACAATAACTGCTATCGAGCAGTTAATAACTCAGTTGCTTTATTCCTCCTCTAGTTGTTCTCATTTGAAATCTTAGTCTTTGATTTTTATATAGTCAGTTTTCACTCACTCATAATGGATAACAATCAGTATGCCAGACAAATGCTTATGTGCAACATGGATAGATTGGACGAATACAAACGTCGCATGCAAGCTTTTCTAGCAGCTACTCATGACGAGATGATGGACGTGCTCACTGATGGACCAATCCAGATCACTCACATGCAGACTGTTGATGGAAATCAAGTTCAAGTTCCTAAGCCCAATGCTGAATGGACCAGTGATGATCGCAAGCAAAACAATCTCAACAACGTTGCTATGGACTATATCCTCAGAACTCTTGATAGCAATATGTGCTTGAAGGTGAAAGATTGCACTACTACTAAGGAAATGTGGGACAAAATTCAATTAGTTTGTGAAGGTACTGACTCCATCAAGGAGAATAAGATCTCAGTTGCAAAGCAGAAGTTTGAAAATTTCAAGATGAAATCCGGAAAGACCATTGACCAAATGGAGACAAGATTCAGCGCAATCATGGTTGAACTAGACCTACTCAAGATTGAATATACAAAGAAAGTAATCAATACAAGAATTTTGAAGGCATTGCCCATATGTTGGAAGATGAAGGTCACTGCTATGGAAGAATCTAGAAGACTTGACATAGAGGATTCCTTTAAAATCTTCTCAGATCTGAAAGCTTATGGATTCAGTGAAGATTTTACAAGCATAGCTGCAATAATCAAAGCTCTGGAGGAACTTAAAACCCCAGCACTTACAGCAACATCAAATGATACTCAAGAAACATCCACAAATAATCTTCAACAGTTGGATGGAATGGAAGAACAGACGGCACTTATGATGAGTCGAATTAGAAGGATGAAGAATGGTCATGCTGTAACTCAGAAGTATATCAAGAAGACTCCTGAGAAAAGGAAAGATAACGAATATCTTTGCTTCAACTGTAAGAAGCCTGGTCGCTACAAAGCTGAATGTCCAGAACTGACCAAGAAGACTTAGCAATGAAGAACTGAAAGAAAAGCATTGTTAGCTGGAGATGAATCGACTATGAAGCTGGTACAGAAAGATTGTCTGATGATACAGCTTTAATGGCACACATGGAAGATTCCAATGAGGTATGTGAATCAAATTCCAAATACAGCTCAGCTCAAATTTCTATGCAAAATGCATGTTCTTCAACAGCCGATTCCAATCCAAAGAACTCAGAATTAGAAGGAACTCTTGACGAATTGATGAGTCAGCTTATCACCATACAGGCTGGTTATGAATCAATCAAAGCTGAGAAAGAAGTTCTAATTTTACAAGTCAAAAGATTGAGAGATGAGTTGAACACGTTAAAACTAAGCAGAACTGATAAAAGGAAAGACTCAGTATCAGCCAACTGCATCAGCAGCAGCAACTAAATCCTTTGCTCAATCTAGTTCAGCCACTGGATTCAAATCAGGTAAGCCATATGGAGATAGAACTGGCTTAGGATTTGATACTCAGCAAACTTGAAAAGCAGGAACAAGTAAGGCAACTGAACCTAATACCAAAACCGGTGTTAAGTTTGTAGCTGAACAAAGTCCTCAAACTGAGAAGCATGCTAAACCAGTGAAACTAGTTCAATGTGAATCAAATCAGTCTCAGTATCAATTTTCAAAGAAGTCAGCTACAAACAATAGAGTCAATCAGAAAGGTAAAACAACTGTACATCATGAAAATCGAAAAGGTAGATCAACTGTTGAATCTACTAAAGCTAATCAGGCTAAGAACCAGAAAAACTTCAGTCAAAGTAAATCCAAGAATATCAATTATTCAAATATTCACGAAGTCAGGGGGAAAGGTAGATTACTTCCAACTGATGATGCCTGGAATTTCTCTGAATCTACTATTAAAACTAAAAGAAACAATCATTTCAGACAGAAAAATTATTACAAGTTTCAGTCTAAAGGCCAGTAGAGGAATCATTTCAATCCTCAGCAGAAACCTCAGTACCAAGGTCCGCACAGACCTCAGTACAAAAGAAATGATGGTTGTCACTCAAGTTTCAATAATAGAAAGCATCATGGAAATCAGTTTCAGTCAAAGGATCTGAGAGATCATATAAATAAGGCACAGTCCAAGCATATATACTATGGAAGTGTGGCTTACATATATGAAAACAAGTGCAACAATATCTGAAGAATACCTAAAGGATATATTCCCAAGGTTGTACTGACAACTGACCCTCATGGACCCAAACAGTGTTGGGTACCTAAAAATGTTTAACTTATTTTGCAGGATATATGGAACTTTGACAGTGGATGCTCAAGGCACATGACAAAGAGCAAGGACTATATAAGTAATTTCGTTGCAAAAGATGGACCAAAAGTCAATTTTGGAAGTAAAGACATACCTAGATATACCAAGGGTTATGGTACTTTGATCAGAAATGGACTCACAATCCCGAATGTATCTTATGTAGAAGGATTGCATTACAATCTACTCAGCACCAGTCAATTCTGTGATATGGGATACAGAGTCAAGTTTGACAAAGATTACTGTATTGTCGTAAGCGAAACAACATTTCTAGTTGTCCTAGCTTGAAAAAGAAAAGAGTATATGTATGTTGTAGATTGGACTACAACAGTCGTAGAAACTTTTTTGCTTGTGCATACCAAATCAGAAGTCAGCTGGTTATGGCACAAGAAACCGAGTCATCTTAATTTTGATGACATCAACACACTTGTCAAGAAACAGTTGGTAATTGGACTACCTGAGATTACCTACAAAAAGGATAGCTTGTGTGACGCCTGTCAAAAAGGAAAACAAGTAAAAGCTAGTTTCAAGACTAAATCTCAGCATTCAACAGGAAGAGTCCTGGAGCTACTACATATGGACTTATTTGGACCTATCACACCAATCAGTATCAGTGGAAGGAAGTATATATTGGTGGTGGTAGATGATTATTAAAGATACACTTGGGTTATTTTCTTAACTATGAAAAGTGAAACCAAGCAAAGACTTACCGAACTCCTCAAGAGACTTCAAAATCAAAAGAGTGTATCAGTTGTGAAGACAAGATCAGATAAAGGAACTGAATTCCTCAACAATGTGATTATCGAATACTGCGAAGAAAATGGTGTTTTACTTCAACTTGCAACAACATCAACGCCTCAACAGAATGGTGTAGCTGAAAGAAGAAACAGAACACTCAAAGAAGCAGGAAGGACTATGATCTGTGGAGCAAAATTGCCTGAAAGATATTGGGCAGAAGTCGTTAACACAGCTTGCTATACACAGAATAGAGCTCTCTTGAATAAGAGACATGAGAAGGCACCTTATGAAATTTGGAATGGAAGAACGCCAAATGTTTCATACTTTCATGCTTTTGGAAGCAAGTGTTTCATACACAATAATGGAAAAGATCAACTTCATGTTTTCAGCCCAAAGCTGATGAAGGAATATTTTTGGGATATTCAAGTGTCAGCAAAGCATTCAGGGTACTGAACAAGAGGACACTCAAGCATGAAGAATCAATACACGTAGTATTTGATGAACCTAACTTTCATGGTGAAGAAACTGAAATCAGACCAGAACCAGTTTCTCAGCCTCAGTTACCAGTTTTACCAGAATCAGTTTATTTTGACATTGGAAGATTAAGGATCTCTGGATCATCAGATCAAGATCAACCTCAGTCTCCAACAACTGAACCACCTACAGTTGAACATCATGATTCTGACCCAGTTCAGGATGAAGAATATCAAGAACAAATTCCTGAAGAATGAATTCAACAGACTGTAGATCCCTTGATGCAACCCTCAGTACATCAATGGATGAGAGATCACCCTGAAGAACAAGTGATTGGTGATACTCAAGCAGGTGTTCGAACTAGACATCAACTAGATGCATTGATTGCATGTTTCCTATCTCAATCTGAACCCAAAGAGATAGAAGAAGCTTTAAAAGATCCAGATTGGATTTTAGCGATGCAAGAAGAACTGAATGAGTTCAAAAGAAATCAAGTATGGGAGTTGGTAGACAAACCAGATCATGTAAACTTCATTGGCACTAAATGGGTTTACAGAAACAAACTTGATGAAGATGGGAATATCATCAGAAACAAAGCTAGACTTGTAGCTAAAGGATATTCTCAAGCTGAAGGCATAGATTTTGATGAAACTTATGCACCAGTTGCAAGACTAGAAGCAATTAGACTATTTCTTGCCTTTGCAGCTCACAAGAAATTCAAAGTGTACCAGATGGATGTCAAAAGTGCATTTTTGAATGGAATTCTAGAAGAAGAAGTCTACGTTCAACAACCACCTGGATTTGAAATTAAAGATCAAGCTGATAAAGTCCTTAGACTGAGAAAAGCTCTATATGGACTGAAGCAAGCACCAAGAGCTTGGTACGAAACTCTATCTCAGTTTTTGGTAGATAATGGATTTATCAAAGGAACCATCGACAAGACTTTATTCAGGATGAAAGTTGGAGAAAGCACTCTCATTGTCCAAATCTATGTTGATGATATTATCTTTGGATCTGAAAATGAGCAACTTTGTGAGAAATTTGCAAGTTTAATGAAGAGCAAATATCAAATGAGTATGATGGGAGAACTGAATTATTTTCTCGGATTACAAGTTAAACAACTGGATAATGGGATTTTCATTCACCAAACTAAATATACAAGAGAATTGATCAAGAAGTTTGGAATGGAGAAATCAGCTGGCATTTCAACACTTATTGGAACTAACATTAGATTAGATGAAGACAAAAATGGCAAGGATGTTGATCAAACTCTCTACATAAGAATGATTGGAAGTCTACTTTATCTCACAGGTAGTAGATCAGACATATCATTTGCTGTTGGTGTTTGTGCTAGATTTCAAACAAGACCTAAAGAGAGCCATCTCACAGTTGTTAAAAGAACCTTGAAGTATTTAAAAGATAAAGAAGGATATGGGATATGGTATTCAAGAGAAGGAGAATTCAAACTGATATCCTACGTAGACTCAGACTATGCTGGATGCAAAGTGGATTGAAAAAGTACTTCAGGCACATGTCATTTATTGGGAAATAGAATTGTGTCATGGTTCAACAAGAAGCAAAACTCAATCTCTACTTCAACAGCTGAAGCTGAATATATCACAGCTAGAAGTTGTTGTGCTCAAGTTTTATGGATCAGACAACAACTGAGAGATTATGGGATAGAAGAAAGAATGATTCCTATAATGTGTGACAATACAAGTGCAATTGCAATAACTTACAATCCAGTTTTGCTCTCAAGGACGAACAACATTGATGTGAGACATCACTTTATAAAGGATCATGTGGAAAAGAAGGACATAACAGTTCTCTATGTTCCAACTGAAAATCAGTTAGCAGACATATTTACCAAACCACTGGACAAAGAAAGGTTTGCTAAACTGAGAACTGAATTGGGGATTACAAAGTCAGTTAAGTCAGTTCAAACTTAGAGATTCGTCAAGGGGATTGATCTTTGTCATGCTGGGTGCGCTCACTTGACAGATCAGTCATTGACATCAACGATCTCAAACTGACTAACTGAAACTGAAGAATTGACGGAGCTCAAATTTTGTAAAACTAATTTCATCTTCAGTTTTACTCAGGCAAACAAGTCAATGGAGAAATGGATAAAATCGACAACCGTTATATCGCATTTAATTACCGCCGTTTTGCTGTCAGAATTTGTAGCGTGTATACTCCCATTATGTTGGATAGTACACATCGGTTACACAAACCATGATGGAATTTGAAAGGATTGTACAAATCTATCAGAAGATCATGGATCCTTTCAACTACCCACCCCTTTATATACAACCATTCTTTCACTCTCTTTTTACCAAAAAGAAAGAAAAATCTAACTTTCTCATCTCTAAATCATCTAGAAATTTTTTAAAAATGGCCGCTTCAAATAAAACTCAAGAAGAACGGTTAATCACCGCACCTGATACGTTCACACTTTAAGAATTCGAAGATATATGTGGTAATACCCTTCTCTCCAGTCATGTATCTGAAAAGATTGGAAGATTACCGGGTTTACGAAATCTTTTGGAAGCAAAATTGAAACAAGAATTGGACTTGGAAGGTCTCTTGCAATTCTGGGAGAATATGAAGTTATTGAAGAACTCTCTACTTACAAGAGTTCGTGGACAGAATATTTTTGTCAATGAAGACATCATCAGACAACTTTTTGGCTTCAAATACCCTCTAATAATATCTATTGATCTAGCCTGCTTACCCCTTCAACGCAGTGCTCTTCTTAGACAAATTTCAGTTTCAAATGAACCAGCAGAGGTTGATACGCATATTAAGGACCTCAAAACTGAGTTTGATCTTCTCAGTAGATGGATTAGCAGACATGCCACTAGACAGCACAAAGGGCTAAGTAAGTTAACTGAAGATGGTATCTACCTAATGAATTTCATCTGGGATGGATTTGAGTTCAACTGGGATGTATATATCTTCAATCAGATCAAGCAGCACTTGGATGAATTAGAAAGTATCAGCAGAGCCCGACCTAAAGGAAGACAAACTAAAGGCAGATTCCGACTGAAGAAATCACTTAGCTTAGTGATTCAGTATTATTTGGAAAGAATCAGTAGTAGGAAGCTGCTACTACAAAAACAGCAGCAGCTGCAAGTTCAACAAAAGAAACTTCCCAAACTGAAGCAACAAGGCAAACCGTGTCCCAGCAAATTGCTCAGCAAAAAGGAATTAAAAGGAAAGCTGAGACACAAGGAGAAAAATCAGTTGTACGTTGTTTATACCCAGGTACTTCAAGTCAGTTAGCATTAACTGAGGGGGAACACCCAGTGACAACCAACAGTAGCAAACTGAAAGCTTTAGTTCCTGGAATTGTTTCTCAACTTCAACAGAAAATATCTGAGAAACAAGTTTCCGTTATGAATATTGAGCAACAGCAACAAAAATCTCAGCAACCAAAGGAGTATCTCTTTGATGCTAAGAGGATCATCAAACTGATAAAGATGAAGCTCAAAACTGAAGATTCTCGAGAAGCTACTCTACCAAATGAAGAAAAACTATTGTTGGAGAAACTTGAAATACCAAGTCTATACGCATTATTTCCTATGGAAGAATTTCTCAACAACTGCTATAACAGATTTCGAGAGATAGTCAAGAGAACTGAATCAACCACATCATCCACACCTAGGGAAATTTCAAAGAAGAAAGATGATGATAAAGATGATGATTCACAGAAAGAAGTTCAAAAGAGTACAGTTTTGTAGTCAAGCACTCAGCCTCAACAACCAGCACAAACTGATACTAAGGAAGAAGAATTACCAGTTGAAACTCAGACAACTGACAATAAAGAATACGGAGCCAAAGATGATGTTAATCAACAACTGATGTTAATTGAAGATGCCAATCAGTCCCGAATCCAAGAAACAGAAGAAGAAGATCCATCTGAGAAGGTTACTACAGAAGAATTGAGCAAAGTACAAGAAGGCTTGAAGATTATGCTCAACCAAAAGGATGATATAAGTGGTCTTCTATCACATGTTTCCAGTTATTTGGATTAGAGGAAGAAAACTGATGTCTTAAATCATACTAAGTTGGACATTATCAAGAAATCCACTTCAGATTTAGTTTCGGAGATTCTCAGTCTAAAAGAAAAACTTGAACAAGAAACTTTGGTAGATCGAGAAACTCATGCTCAAGCTGATTGGCACCCCAACCAATGGATTTATGTGCTAGAAACTCAACTCAAAGATGTCCGTACCTCTCAGAAAGAGATGTAACAAATCAACATGCAACACATCAACTAGTCAATGAGTTGTATGATGCCAAAAAGGGGGAAGTGGAGGAATAAAAGCTGAAGTTATGTGAAGAAAAACTAAAGCTTGAAACTGAGTTGACAGAACTGAAGAAAGCAAAATAAGCTACATAATCCAACATCAGACATGTTGAAGAACTAACTGATGAGCAGCTCATACTCAAATACAGTCAACCTGGTGACAGAAGAGCTACTCTCACTGAAGATCTTTGGATGAAGTTTATTGAAGACTACAGTCATGTCAAAGCCAAGTACAAATACAAGAATTATGAAGAATCACTCAACTACTTTTTGTGTGATCTTTATAGCAAACAAAAAATGGCAAACCACAAGAAGATCATAAGGATTGAAGAAAAACTGAATATCAGAGACAAAACTGAACAGATGAAAGCAGATGTCAATGAGTTTGAAACTTATTACAAAGATGAAAGTCATTTGCCAAAGTTAGCTATGTGGAGAAAATGGAAGCTAACAAGCCTAGTGGACTACATCAAGACTTTCAGTAATGAAGACACAAATAATATCGCCTTCATGACAAAAGAAGGAAGTATGTCTTAGCTAAATAGAAAGTTGTTTAAGTCTTATTTCAATTTATATAAATTATGTAACTCTATCCATTTTTTGCAAAATGTTAATGAAATCCAGTTTCCAGTTTCACCTGTTTTGAATTGTTTTTATCTTTAAGCTTTTCTTTTAAGGAGAGTTTTGGCATCATCAAAAAGGGGGAAATTGTTGGGAATAAAATTTAAGTTTTGATGATGATCCATCTTATTCAAGAATATGTTTGTTTACACCCCATTGATGAAGTGCTGAGACTAGCTGTTATAGTGAAAGGCTAAAGAAAGACTAGAACTGAATGTATAATTTTACTAGAGTCTGATAATTGTATAGGTTATATCAAACAATCACTGTAATAGATAGAATGTCGAAAAACTGAAAACTGGAAATCATCTAAGAAACTGGAAAGACAAGTTATCTGAAACTGACTCAGACTACACCAAGAACTGACTTTAACTCTGAACTAAAGAAAGTATGTTCGCTGAGGGACATAGACTCAGTTGACTTATCTAGAAGATAGAAGAACTGAGGGCTCAAATTCAATTATTGAAGATCAAAGAACTGAGGGTTCAAACTCAGTTTATGAAGACCAAGTAGAGACTATAAAGTTAGACTTCAGGCAAATTTGTTGTGACCTGAACTGACTTTATGGATCTTGAATGAAGACCTAAGAATCATAAGGACAATGAACTCTTAGATGATATTTTCTTATGGTGTACTCTGATTAAGTCAATGAAAATCAGATGAAAAACTGGAGTTCTAATATTTGAAGAAAAGTAACATCTCAGTTAATGCTCCAAGTCAGTCAAGAAACTGACAACAGATGAACTCAGTATAAAACTGATCAGGAAACTCAGTTTTATAAGTCAGTATTCCAACGAACTGATAGTACAGTCGAACGCTGTAAAGAAATCAATTCTTTTGGATGAAAAACTGACAAATCAGAACGGTCACAAAATATAGCCGTTACAAGCTAGACGTTGATACAATTCAAATTCAAGCGAAATGAACGTTGGACCTCACACTATAAATAAAGGACCTTGTACCAAGGATAAAAACAAAGAATTAACAAGATTACAAGCATTTTTGTGCAAGAGTCTTGTTCATTCGATTTATCGTCTATATCTGCGCTAACAAGATCAATCAAGAATTTCTTCAAGTGTTCAAGCTACATAGAATTTATTCAGAATTTGACACTTTGAAGAACCACAAATGAGAATCAACAACCTAAATTTGATTCTTAATCAAAGGTTCAGACTGTGAAGCAATCCGGTGAAGGATTTGCAAAGGACAGTTGTATCATCAATCGGGTAAACTGTGTTTGTGGTGGTAGCTGGTGAAGAGGCATACGTAACCCTTCAAGGACCAGTGGGTCAAGCATTTGAAGAGCAGCAATCCAACCTATTCTTTGACTGTTTAGATAGTGAAGCTTGGATTAGCCTTGGACTATTGTTTAAGACTTTTTGTAACAGCTCACCTCAAGAAGTTCTAGGGGAATTTTCCTCCTACACCACAGGGGAAGAGAGGATTGACAGGATTATGCCACCTGGAACCCCTATAACTCTTGTTTTATTTACTTTATGCACATACATTCTTTTACAGCATTTAATTCCGTTCATACAGCATACTGAAGAAAACCGATTGTTACAATGAATCACAGCTGTTCCGGATTTTATCAACGGAAAACAAACAAGTAATAAATTTTAAATCCGGTATACCCCAAGTGCAGGGATCGTAGTATAGAGGTTAATACCGGGTCGATCTCACAGGGAATCGAGGTTGTTTATCTAGTTTATTAATCTTTCTAAAGATTTGTCACGAAAATCACAAAACAAAACTAATACGAATACAATAAACTGGACAGAGGGTTGTCAACCAAAAGCCAGGAAATATGATTACGAACCAAAAATAACTAATTCTATTCTATAAACTGAAACGAAAATAAAATTCTAAGCTAGCAACGAAGAACAAGGCACAATGATTCTTTAAATTAAGGTAGCGAGGAACAAGCAATGATCCACCTATCTCGCAACTCTCAATTTCTATCCTAGATCGTTTAGTGAAGATTTAATAAAGATGTGGTTCACCTATCAAAGGTATGAATTTCTACTCTCGTAGATAATTCGCCTATTAATCTTTCATCTCTCGATCTTAAAGATTAACGCTTTCATAACAAAGTTGTAAGATTTCTCAATCTAGCAACCTAGAAATTTAACCTAGCAACTCTCGTTATTTTTAGGTTAAAAATCCCATCTTTACTACGGTGATCTAGGTCTAACAACGATTTTCATCAAACGTTAAACATCACAAAGCAACCATCTCTCGATATAAATTGCAAAATCAATACAGAACGTAATAAAGAAACAACTTTAAATAAAAACTCACAAAACCAAATCCAAAGTCGAAATCAAAACATTGCATGATCGGCTTCACACGCTTGTTCGAATCGCTTAGCCTTTATTCATCGTTGGTATGCAAATAACATAATTAAAAGTAGAAGAAATGATGTTTTTGGTAGGTAAAAACCGCAGCAGAGCCGCCCCCAAAGGGGCTGGGGCGGCCAGGGATGAAAAATATCGTGGCTAGGGTTGCAGAAAACGCGTGTATTTATAGATTTCTAGGTCGGTTTAGGCAATGGCGGTGGATGGACGCCCGTCCAGTGCCTCTGGACGCCAATTCAGTCTGTGTAAACTTTTCGAGTCGGGCCGAATCTTCTCAAACGCCAGTCCTATGCAATTCTGGACTCCGGTCCAGGAAGAATCCATAAATCCTGAATCCAGTTGGCTCCAGTGGACGCCAGTTCACCTCTTTGGACGCCAGTCCACTCTTCTGGACGCCAGTCCTGGTGGACCGGACACCAAACGTGAGTCCAGCATGCTCCATATCCAAGTTTAAGTTAAATCTTCAATCCCAAGTTCATCTTGCAACTTCATCCTTCTATTTAATCTTCAACAGAACATCGTTTAAGCTCCTTCATTGCCATGCAAGCGTACCTACAAGATAATCAAAGCGTGCAAAATGTAGAACCATATATATTGAAGGAAAAATCATCGATAAAAACACGTAATAAGCTCGATTTTGCATTTAAACCAATTTCATATGCATTCTCTCAATAAATCCTTTAAACACTTACTTTCTATAAAAAGTAATAAAACACGAAGGAATTGCTACGAAATAATATCATATATATCGTAAAAATCACCGTTAACAACTCCCCCACACTTAGCTTTTGCTCGTCCCGAGCAAAACAAAACAAAATCAAGGCTCGGAAAAAGATAGACATTTCAGCAAATATAACGCATATTTAATAAATCAGAAGTTCACCCCTGTGTGTGTGCAAAGCCATAGTAAACTTCCACTAAGTCCAAACTTGAAATTTATTCAAAGCAACCAGCAAATACCCCATTCAAACTAGAAATGAATGATACTTATAACATGCACCCTACAAAACGTAACATATCCTGAAAAGGATGATAGAAGGTATTTACGACCTTTCTGACATACTCAGAGGAAAATCTCTACAACATATCTGTCGGTTTATACTGGGGATAAGGTAGACGATAACTAAGTCTTTTACTCATTCATACCAGATTCCTTATATAAGTTGATTTAATTAACTTTCACTTTTAAATGCACATCAGAGTGAGCTATTGCCCTGTCATAGTAGAATAGGACATTCGAGATACGCCCTACCTTTCTCAAATCATAAGGCAGCTTCTTCTTACTGTCGTGAGCTTTTGGTCATCATGGTGGTATAGGACATTCGAGATATGACCTACCGCACTCAAATCATCGACCAGCTTCCGACACACCCTATTAATTCATTCACTTTTTCTTGCAACATACTTTTTAAAGCACAATAGTTACGTTTCGCTTATCACATTCAAACCTAAGATATTCACAGTATGTCATACTATGGCTATAAACACAAACTATTATAATTCTCACGATATGTACATTAGCACTAAGCACAAGATACTTATAAGATAATCAAACATTACTAATCTAAATGGGTATAGCTTTATAATTTAGCTCATTGTTCAATATGGCTCGTGAAATGTATGTCGGGTGAAACAACTAACTTACTAAGCATACGGTATACAACATCAATGACTATAAAAACCGAACAAAAATGTGCATTTGCTCACTCGGGACAAAACAAAAAATTGAAAAAATTTTAGCTCATTTTAAAATTTTCAATTTTTCACAAAAGATAAGCATAAAAAAAATTGAGCACATAGGTACAAGCAATCTCTATCCCTCCCCCACACTTAAACCACAACATGTCCTCAGGTTGTGCAGAATTAAAGAAAAGATAAAGTACTTAGCTGATTGTAGTTCGAAGGTGCAAGTCTGGAAGTGGTCATGAGTCAGATCCAGAAATGCTTGAAGAAATCACTAGACTGTGGACCATCCACCGGAAAACTGATATCGTCTAAACGCTCACAATTGCTATCGCAAATATCCTGCACACATGAAAAACAAGACAAGATCTCGAGGATAGGGGAATATAACATATTGCGCAGAAAAGTTTGATATAAGCACAGAATATAATTGCTCAGATGGAAAAATCACCACACAGGGAAAACACAGGGCATCTAAGCGTCAAATATAACCACAGAGGTTTACAAAACAAATATGGTCCAACATGTGCATACAGAAATACCAAACTCCAACTGAAAGTGCAAATGAGCGTTAAGGCTTACAAGATTCATCAGAAAGTAATAGCAACGGAAAACCGACAGTAGCTTCAACTAAAGTCCAGATGAATCAAAAAACGACAGTAGCTTCCGCTCATGCAAGTTACCTGGCCACATAAACCGACTCCAAAAACCTAGACGACACAAGACAAAACTAGCCCCCCTTATTCAACAAAAAAAAAACAAAATAATCCAAAATAATAATAAAAAAAAACTATTCTTATTATTGGCTTGCCTCCCAACAAGCGCCTTTCTTTAGTGTCTTTGGCTAGACACACTTTCTCCGCTATCCATTATCAAGGAGGACTAAACCAAAGAAGGGCCTCCCTCTGCATCTTCCTCCACAAATCAGGGGTATTCATACGGATTCTAAGATATAGCATTTGAATCCTATAATCATGCTGTCTTAAAAAGAGATTAATCATTTTAGCTTTCAGGGAAGAAGTGTCAGTCAATAACCTGTAGATCTCTTTATCAATGCTCATGACAAATCTAAGAGAATTATGGACTATTAGAGGTGCAACATCTATGTACTCGGTATGATCAACATCAACATTGCTATTCAAGGACGGATAACTAACAGTATCAGATGACTTATGATCAAGAACAATAGCGTTACCTTCCTTTTCATCTTTTTCATGGCTCATTAATGTTGAATCTGGAATTATGGCACCATTACCTTGTGAAGATGGTTCAGATTTCCATGTGGCTTCACTCTTGTGGATCTGGAGGCTTGAACCCTCAGCGGTCTTGGATAAATCATCACTAGAAACGTTCAGATCAAGACAATATGGGTTCTCAAAAGGATCACAGTTTACATCCCTACGACTCTCAACGTCGGCCTTCTGCTCAGGACTCGCCATCATCTCAGGTTCCCTTTCATATTCAATAACTTGGCGATCATGTGCAACTAATTCTCCTGAAGTCAGTTCCCTTGCTTTTAGAGCGGGATGCACCAGTTATGCCATTTCTCCAGAAACTTCCTTTCTGCTCTCTATATATTTCTCTAACAAAGCTGCCATGTAAGACTCGGGCCCTGAGTGTGGGAACACTTGTTGATAATTGTTGTCTTCTTGATCCCACGGAGAATAAGGATAGTTACTCCTCCCACCATTGTATGTGGATGCATAGTTAGATTGAAGTGGATTCTCATAACTTGCACCATAATTGCTATTAGTATTCCATTGGTGGGGTGAATTACCTCCACTGCACTGAGCCTCATAATGGTTTCCACCACAATACGAACATCTCACTTGAACGTTATTAAATCCATGTCCATAAGAATTCTCATCAGTTGAGGGTATACGAGCATCAGATCCAAAGACAGATGAATCCATTAAACTTGACACTTCTACTTTTGGGGGACCACTGAATTGAATGCCGGATCCTAAGTTCATGGCATTGTACTCTTCGCTATCATAAGGAAATGTGGGAGCTAGGTCAATGCCTAGGTCTTGAGCCATTTCCCCGATTCGTCTCTCAATATTCTTAAGCCTATCATTACTCTCCTTCCGAAAGGAGTCCAATTCGGCTTCAAGATCGTCAGATTGTGTGGGGTCATGATAGTTCTGAAAGTTCTGGGAGAAAGATTGGCTAGACTGACTTTGAAACATAGGATCGGGACTGTTCTGATTGGACCACTGATATTGATTGGAAAAATTGATATTTTGGTTCTGACTGAAGTTCAGGTTTTGATAGAAATTCGGATTCTGAGAATTGAAACCCTGATTCTGAAAACTGCTTTGGCCAGAGAACTGATTATTAAATCTCTGATACTGCTGGCCACAGGAAGCATTTACTTCAGCGTTCTGTCCACTCATAGGACAGAAACGAGCAGTGTGTCCCACATTGTCACAATTTTGACATGTGACTAGATTAAAATTTCCCTGATTATGGACAGTGTTAACTTGATACGCAGTAGGGGAAAGAAACTGACACTGGCCAACAGCATGGCCAGGTCGACAACATCTTCCACAGAACAGAACTTGTGAGTTCTGTGGAAAAGACGGGGTCTGATTCATAGGATTAAGCGACATTTGAAGAGCTGCCATCTGCTGTTTCAGCATGGCGATCTGATCTTGCATAATCCTAGTTGATGACATTTTTTTGTTTTTGTTTTTTTTTTTAGAAAAGATAAAAAGACAGAAAAAGAAACGGAAACAGAAACCTACCTACGAAAAATTTAAAACAGAAAACAAGAAAACAATAAAAGGGAGAAAAACGTGTTGAAAGCTTCTGAGCCCAAAATTGAAGGAAAATAGCAGATTTTGACCTCGAAAACAGCGTCAAACGGCCTCTGGCAGTTTGCCATGTCGTCGGCGTCGGAACGAGCTTTCCGAATTGGGGTCCTGCGCGCCAAACCGACACCGGAGCCGAAAGTTACGGCCAAAATACTACCATGTGCCCTAACGATCCCTTTTATCCAAACTAATAACAGAAAATCAGAAAAATTAATAAACTAGACAACCGTACCGATTCCCCGGCAACGGCGCCAAAAACTTGTCTCGGATTTTATCAACGGAAAACAAACAAGTAATAAATTTTAAATCCGGTATACCCCAAGTGCAGGGATCGTAGTATAGAGGTTAATACCGGGTCGATCTCACAGGGAATCGAGGTTGTTTATCTAGTTTATTAATTTTTCTAAAGATTTGTCACGAAAAACACAAAACAAAACTAAAACGAATACAATAAACTGGACAGAGGGTTGTCAATCCAAAGCCAGGAAATATGATTACGAACCAAAAATAACTAATTCTATTCTATAAACTGAAACGAAAATAAAATTCTAAGCTAGCAACGAAGAACAAGGCACAATGATTCTTTCAATTAAGGTAACGAGGAACAAGCAATGATCCACCTGTCTCGCAACTCTCAATTTCTACCCTAGATCGTTTAGTGAAGATTTAATAAAGATGTGGTTCACCTATCAAAGGTATGAATTTCTACTCTCGTAGATAATTCGCCTATTAATCTTTCATCTCTCGATCTTAAAGATTAACGCTTTCATAACAAAGGTGTAAGATTTCTCAATCTAGCAACCTAGAAATTTAACCTAGCAACTCTCGTTATTTTTAGGTTAAAAATCCCATCTTTACTACGGTGATCTAGGTCTAACAACGATTTTCATCAAACGTTAAACATCACAAAGCAACCATCTCTCGATATAAATTGCAAAATCAATACAAAACGTAATAAAGAAACAACTTTAAATAAAAACTCACAAAACCAAATCCAAAGTCGAAATCAAAACATTGCATGATCGGCTTCACACGCTTGTTCGAATCGCTTAGCCTTTATTCATCGTTGGTATGCAAATAATATAATTAAAAGTAGAAGAAACGATGTTTTTGGTAGGTAAAAACCGTAGCAGAGCCGCCCCCAAAGGGGCTGGGGCGGCCAAGGATGAAAAATATCGTGGCTAGGGTTGCAGAAAACGCGTGTATTTATAGATTTCTAGGTCGGTTTAGGCAATGGCGGTGGATGGACGCCCGTCCAGTGCCTCTGGACGCCAGTTCAGTTTGTGTAAACTTTTCGAGTCGGGCCGAATCTTCTCAAACGCCAGTCCTATGCAATTCTGGACGCCCGTCCAGGAAAAATCCATAAATCCTGAATCCAGTTGGCTCCAGTGGACGCCAGTTCACCTCTTTGGACGCCAGTCCACTCTTCTGGACGCCAGTCCAGGTGGACCGGACACCAAACGTGCGTCCAGCATGCTCCATAGCCAAGTTTAAGTTAAATCTTCAATCCCAAGTTCATCTTGCAACTTCATCCTTCTATTTAATCTTCAACAGAACATCGTTTAAGCTCCTTCATTGCCATGCAAGCGTACCTACAAGATAATCAAAGCGTGCAAAATGTAGAACCATATATATTGATGGAAAAATCATCGATAAAAACACGTAATAAGCTCGATTTTGCATTTAAACCAATTTCATATGCATTCTCTCAATAAATCCTTTAAACACTTACTTTTCTATAAAAAGTAATAAAACACGAAGGAAATTGCTACAAAATAATATCATATATATCGTAAAAATCACCGTTAACAACAGCTCACAAACTGACATTCATCAGAATTCAGTTTAGCACACTCAGCATTCACAGAGAATAACAAGATCAAGAAAAAGGCTAAAAATTATAATCGGCTGCCGGTTGACTCAGTTTGTTATAAGTCAATTTTGACTTAGACTCAGCTCAGTCAGCTTAACTCCGCACAAGTTTTAACTGAATCTAATTTGCCTAAAATCTAGTTTTTGGTGACAAGTTTATTAACCCCCCCTTTAAACTTGTGTCAGCCTTTCCAAGGGACCAACAGATGGAACTATTCAGATCACTCACATGCAAACTATCAAAGCTGAACAAGTTAGATTTCCCAAGCCCAAAAGCGAATGGACCAGTGATGATCGAAAGAGAAACAACCTGAACAATGTCGCCATAGATATTATACTCAGAACTCTTGACAACAACATGTATCTGAAAGTCAAGAGATGCACCACTGTGAAAGAAATGTGGGAGAAACTTCAGTTAGTTTGTGAAGGAACTGATTCTATTAAAGAGAATAAGATTTCTGTAGCAAAACAGAAGTTTGAGAATTTCAAGATGAAGTCAAACGAGAATATTGATCAGATGGAAACAAGCTTCAGCGCTATCATGGATGAACTGGCTCTACTCAAGATTGAGTACACCAAGAAAGAAATCAACACTAGAATCCTCAAGGCTTTACTCATGTGCTTGAAGATGAAGGTCACTACAATGGAAGAATCAAGAAGACTTGACATAGAAGATTCCTTCAAAATCTTCTCAGACCTTAAAGATTATGAATTCAGTGAAGATTTCACCATGGCAACAGCTCTAATCAAAAAGCCATTGAGGAACCCATAACAACAGCTCTTGCAGTAGTAGCCTCAAATGATAATCAAGAAACCTCATCTAGAAATCTTCAGCAATTGGATGAAATGGAAGAACAGATGGCTCTAATGATGAACAGAATTCGAAGAATGAAGAGTGGACACCCAGTGACTCAGAAGTTTATCAAGAGGACTTCTGAAAAGAAAAAGGATGATGAATATCTCTGCTTCAACTGTAAGAAGCCTGGACACTTCAAAGCTGAATGTCCAGAGCTAACTGGTAAGAAGTCTCAGCAACGAAGACCTGGCAGAAGAGCACTTTTAACCGGAGATGAGTCAGACTATAAAGCTGGCATTGAAAGATTATCAGATGACACAGCTTTAATGGCTCATATGAAGAATCAAAATGAGGTATGTGAATCTTACTCTAAATATTCCTCAGCTCAGATTTCCGTACAAAATGCATGTTCTTCGACTGCTGACTCCAATCCAAAAAATATGGAATTAGAAGAAACACTTGACGAATTGATGAATCAGCTGGTAACCATCCAAGCTGGTTATGAATCAATTAAAGCTGAGAAAGAAGTTTTAATTCTTGAAGTTGAAAGATTGAAGTCCGAACTAAACATGATGAAACTGACTAGAACTGATAAAGGAAAGAATCAGTATCAGCCTACTGCATCAGCAGCGGCAACTGAATCTTTTGCTCAGTAGAGTTTAGCCACTGTATTCATATCCGGAAAGCCTTATGGAGACAGAACTGGCTTAGGATTTGATACGCATCAATCTTCTAAGAAAGGAACTAGCAAAGCTGTTGATCCTAGTATCAAAACTGGTATTAAGTTTGTAGCTGAGCAACTTCCACAAACTGAGAAATTTGATGCACCAGTAAAGTCAGCCTCACATAAGACAACTTAGTTTTCTAGGAAGACAGTTGTACCTACCAAAAAAGGTAAATCAAATGGTAGATCAGTTGTACCTCAAGGAAACAGAAATGGTAGATCAACTGCCAGATCTACAAAAACTGATCAAGTCAAGAATCAGAAAAATTATAATCAGAGTAAATCTAAGAATGTCAATCATTCAAAGAATCACACATCCAAGGGGAAAGGCAGACTATACCTCACTGATGATGATTGGAATTTTACTAAACCTACTATTAAAACTGATAGGAACAATCATTCTAGATAGAAAAATTATCATAAGTTTCAGTCCAAGACTCAGCAGAGAGCTTATCCCATTTCTCAGCAGAATTCCCAGTACAAAGGTTAGTCCAGACCTCAGTACAGAAAGAATGATGGTTATTATTCAGCTTCTAATAATAGAAGACATTTTGGAATCAGTGTAAACCAGAAGACCGGAGAAATCATATAAATGAGACACAATCTAGAAAAAGATATTATGGAAATGTGGCTTACATAAATGAGAATAAGTGCAACAATTTCAAGAGAAGACCTTATGGAAATATACCCATAAGTGTACTGGCAACTGACCACTGTGGACCCAAACAGAGTTGGGTAGCTAAAGCATTTTAATTTGTTTTGCAGGATATTTGGTACTTTGACAGTGGATGCTCTAGACACATGACAAAGAACAAGGACTGTCTCACTGATTTTGTAGCTAAAGATGGAACAAGAGTCAATTTTGGAAGTAAAGATAAACCTGGTTACACAAAAGATTATAGAAACTTAATAAGAAATGGACTCACAATGAAGAATGTATCTTACGTGGAAGGACTTCACTACAATTTACTAAGCACAAGTCAATTCTGCAATGTGGGATACAAAGTTACCTTTGATAAGGAGTATTGCATTGTCGTCAGGGAAACAGCTTACCAAGTAGTTCTTGCTGGAAGAAGAGAAGAGAATATATATGTTGTAGATTGGTCTACAACAATTTTAGAAACTTGTTTGATCGTGCACACCAAGTCAGAACTCAGTTGGCTGTGGCACAAGAAACCGAGTCATCTAAATTTTGATGATATGAACTTGTTTGTCAAAAATAATTTGATGATTGGATTAACAGAGATGACAAACAAGAAAGACAGCCTTTGTGATGCATGTCAACAAGGAACACAAACAAAAGCAAGTTTCAAGACTAAGTCTCAGCATTCAACAAGCAGATTTTTAGAACTGATGCATATGGACTTATTTGGACCAGTCACACCAATCAGTGTTAGTGGAAAGAAATGCACATTGGTGGTGGTTGATGATTTTTCTAGATACACTTGGGTTATTTTCATGACCAAGAAAAGTGAAACTAAGCAACAACTGACAGAACTTCTCAAGAAACTCTAAAATCATAAGAGTGTTACAGTAATCAATATCAGATCAGATAAGGGAACATAATTTCTCAACAACATAATCATTAAATATTGTTGGGAAAATGGAGTTCTAAATCAGCTTGCAGCTACAGCAACACCTCAAAAGAATGGAGTAGCTGAAAGGAGAAATAGAACACTCAAAGAAGCTGGAAGGACAATGATTTGTGAATCTAAACTGCCAGAAAGATATTGGGCAGTAGCTGTAAATACAACTTGTTACACTCAGAATCAAGCTCTCATGAACAAGAGACATGAAAAGACACCTTATGAGATTTGAAATGGAACAAAACCAAATGTCATACTTTCATGCCATTGGAAGCAAATGTTTTGTTCACAATAATGGCAAAGATCAGCTCAAAGTTTTTCAACCCAAAGCTGATGAAGGAATATTTTTGGGATACTCAAGTGTCAGTAAAGCTTTCCGAGTGTTAAACAAACGGACACTCAAGCATGAAGAATCTATATATGTGGTTTTTGATGAACCAAAGTTTAATGGAGACACAATTGAAGACAAGGAATAACCAGTTTGTCAGCCTCAGTCAGACCAGACTCCAGAACCATTTTTCATTGATATTGGGAGATTAAATATCTCAGATTCTTCAGATCAAGATCAACTTCAGTTACCAGCAACTGAACCAGCAACTGAACAGCAACAAGAAGAAACTGATCCAGTTGAAATGATCTAACTGAAGAAGAACCAGCTCAACAAAATGAAGAACCGTTGATGCAACCACCAGTACATCAATGGATGAGAAATCACCCTGAAGAACAAGTGATAGGTGATTTTCAAGCTGGAGTTCGTACAAGACATCAACTAGATGCTATGATAGCATGCTTTCTATCTCAGTCTGAACCCAAAGAAATTGAAGAAGCCTTGAACGATCCAGATTGGATTTTGGCTATGCAAGAAGAACTCAACGAATTTGAGAGAAATCAAGTTTGGGATTTAGTTGACAAGCCAGATCATGTCAACATAATCGGAACTAAATGGGTTTTCAGAAATAAGCTTGATGAAGATGTTAGGTGTAGTGCCCGAAAGACGGTGTAGTGCCCGAAAGACAATTTGTGTAATTGTTTTTAATAATGTATGACCGAATTTATCTCACCCTTATTACTTGCTTTGTGCTTGTAAAGTAATACACTGCTGCAAACCCTAAGTATATCTGTATGTAACCGCAATACACGTGAGGATTGAGTTAGTGGAGATATACTTAAACTATTAATCCGTAGTGAACTTAATCAGAGTTTAGGGTCTCTTGATTAAAACACCAATAATGCGCCCAGAATACCTTAGGGTGTGATAGTCTTATCCGGACTATCGGTAGAGGGTACCTACGTGGGGCATTTATATATGATGGCATTCATATAGGACTGGACCGATTTAATCCGAATTTCTCGATATAATTCTGTAATCGAGGAATCTTATTAAATCATTAGATGATCATGTATGGATCAACCTTAATCATGAGGTGATCACAGGGTGCTGCTTGTCTCGGGGTAGTGTTTGATGTGTTAGTTACGGTTCACTTAAATATGTGTTCCAAGCCACTTCTCATTGGCACTATCTCCTGATGAGTGAGTAGTTCTGATTTTCTCAGACATGGAATCCATTCATTCCTGTGGGAAGTAGAGAGACAGTCCCCTTATTTGTTATCCCCGAGAAAGTGATCGATCCCGGGAGTTCACATTTGACTAATTAGCTACTAGTGAGATATGTGTACTAATTGATCATCAGGGGGTTAATGGTAAATAAGGATAAGATATTCTGAGTCGGGTTCATGGAGACTTCCCACTCAGAATGGACAGTCTATGGAGGGTTAATCCGTATGTAGTGATTATATCAATGGATGCTTATTCACTCTATGGGTTGAGTATAAGTATACATCTATAATCGGTAGAGTTCAGTTTCGGGTTTATGGTGGCGTAATCCCGGAATTAATAATTAATGTACTTATTCTGTTCGATGAATAATTAATTATTGGAGCTACTGGTTATAGGTCCATGGTCCCCGATGAGGCTTCTATAATTCGGAATGATATTCTTGTTATTTGGGCCTCAGTGATAATTAATTGGCTGGGCTAATTAATTGATATGCATGGATATTTTAGTTGGGCTAAATAATATAATACACATAAAAGACATTTTCTGTGGGCTAAAACCCTAGGTAAGTGGCGCATGGATGATCTCCTTTAGCAGAAGAATTGATTTTCTTGTGTTATGGAAAATAAAAGATATTCTTGTTATGTGATTGGTTGGATGACTTGTTATTTGATTCCTATTGGTCAATACATGTCACAATTAGTTATTAAGGAAAATATTTTTTTTATTTTATTTAATTAATTATTTATTTATTTAATTAAAACATGGAGACCAAGGATTTACTCTCCTATAAAAGGAGAGTTGTTCCAAGTGTAAAATAGACTTGGAAATTTTCGGCCACATCACTAAAAAGATAGAGAAAAATTAGTTTTCTAGTCTTGGATTTTTAGAAGAAGAAAAACTTGAGTTTTTCTTGGTGTTGCATATCAAGGAGGTTCTCATACCAAGAAAGGTGTCCACCAACCACCGTTTGGAGAACACATTGGAAGATCAATGCGTCTCTTCCCGATATTGGTAACATGACCTTAACCCCTTATAGTAGTTTAAGTCCTTTAATTATGTATTGTGGTATATAAGTCGTGATCCATCCGCTGCGCATGGATCTAACTCGTTTAGATCTAAGATCCTATATCCTTCATGTGGTATCAGAGCCAGGTTCCACGGTTTATATAGTCATAATCATAATTAAACGATTTAAAGGAGTGGAATTGCATGTAGGTAAATTTTATTTATTGTTTTATGCTTTGATAATGATTAATTGCTATGGTTGAAGAAATGGATTGGGGGTTGGCACTGTTTACCCGTTAGATCGATTGTAAACTCATATAAACGATGAAAATTTGTTCATATGAGTATAGGAAATTATGTAATTTATTTTTATTGCAATTTTAATTTCCAGAAAATAGATCTGTTTAGTAGCTGTTTAGTTATTTGTTTTTCCCGTTGATCGAGCTGTTGAAACGAAGATCCCTCTGGTCAGAATCAAGATTGGAAGATGGAGAACAAGTGGACAAATTTTGGCGTCGATCGGAATCTGTATGCATATTCGCTCGTTGCTGGAAAGAGGCTGCTGTAACAGAAAAACGCAGGATTCACAGAAACCCTACCTGTGACTTCCTCGAATTTCTGGGAGAGTTTGGACCGTTGAAACACAAATCCAACCGGTCAGATTGATAAATATGGAGTTTTTGACGTGGCAAAAATATTTCAGATCGATCGGGATTCATCTCGATTCCCGATCGGCCTCGGGAAGTCTTTGAGGCGTTGCTGTAAAAGTCAGATCCAGCAGCAAGTTGGGCCGCTCACTGGAGAAAATTGACAAGACAAAGCTCCGATCCAACCGTCCATATTGAAACCCGAGGAATGAAGAACAGATCTGGAAAGTTTCGTCGCGATCCGAGTTTGTTTGTTTTGCCGATCGTCGAAGATTTTAAACAGCTACAAATTAGGGTTTCTATTTATATTTTATAGATTAGATACGGGGGTGCCAACAGTCCATCTCGATGTTTATTTTCCGCACTAGTATACATGTTTAGATTGTATGTGTTGAACCGGAAAATTGCCATGACATGCATCATATCATTAATTCCACTCCATATGCATACATGTAGAAATTAATTCGAGGAATTAGTTAGGCATGTATAAAACACGCAATTAGTTTTAATTAATTGTTTGATATTAATTAGAAACTAATTAGGGTAAAAACCGAGGATCACGGGTTTTTTCAATCGTCGAGGTTGGGTGATGGATTCTCGGTGAATCCCACTCTACGAAAGCATAGGGAGTAAAATCCCAAAACCTCGTGGTTAAGGTGTTGGATTCTCGGTGAATTCCACCTTACCTAGACGAGATTACGTTTTTGTTCCGTAGTGTCTACGTGAAAGTTTGATGTTTAAGGATTGGATAATCACGGGCAAACATGGTTCGAAAGTGGTTTAACCATGGTTGGGTGGTCAACAGTAGCTACGGCTCGATCGACTTCACCCTCCACGTGTGGCGTTTGCATGGGGGTCTGGCAAGGCTGAGCCATCCGAAGAGCCATTACGGCTCAACGGAGCTCCCCCAGTCTTGACCCGTCCGACGGCCACATATGTTCCAACGAATAGGTCGGGTGGGCTAGCCCACGTAACCGACAACATTCGGGCCTATGATTTATTGTTCCTTAATGTAACATCAAGTCCAAAAACGTTATCAGTAAACCCACCACTTTTTCAAAATATTGAGTGGGAGCGGGAGAGGTGACAGCCGACCCCACGGCCTCTACTGTTGACACAAGCAACGTGAGAGAATGGTGACACCTCGTGCCGGCCTGGGACCGGCCTCCCTAAGAAAGGCCTTCACCGGTATCAAAATTCAAGGCTTGGTCTCCGAAAGAATAGGATTTTGGGTACTCGCCGGGTCACTGACCGACCCTAAGGCGGCACACTCGGGGTCTACCTAAAAATATGAGACAGTAGGTCACACTCAAAAAGGGTATTTTTGGTAGTACCTTGGCTGGAAAGGGAAAGGTGATTGACGATCACAAATGAGATGTTCGATTCTAAATATGATCTTCAATATTAATCGAAACCTCTTTGACCTACCCTAAGGCGGCACTGAGGCATTAGATTAAATCCTTGGAACGGTAGGATAGACTATAAGTAATTAGTTTATGTTCCTAAAATTTATTAGTAGTGTATGATTTGGATTTATTTTCTGTCAATTTTATTTACAACTGTTATACATATCTCTCTAGGATGCTAGACTGCTAGTGTAAAATTGACTAGTAATGACTTCATTAAAAAGTGTTAAGTAACTAGAACGTTGTACTTATTGATCTTACATGCGATTAATTTTTCGGAAGAGATATTTCTCTTGAGCCTTCAAGACTTAAGTGACGTAAATAAGTATGTCACTGCTGTCACTCGTGTTGAACGAGAGAAAACCATAGTTAGTTTGAAAGATGATTGGGACGATAAAATTCTTCCAGTGAATTTTAATTGTGTAGTGTCTACACGAGAAATTTTCTAATAGAAAAATTGGAGAATAATCAATTAAAGTGTCGCTTGTTAGACGGTATTTGGAACCGATAAACTAGTGGGAGCTTTTATCTTATGTTTTTCTAATTTATTAGAAAATTAGTCCCACTGGGTAACGCTTTCATTAGACATCCCACAGTTCACGAGTAGTGTGTACTCAAACGAACTGCTAGTTCAAGACTATTTCCTTTTAAGGAAAGTTAAGAATGGGAAAGAATGTCTATAAGTGTTAATCATCTTAACTAAAGTTTTGAGGCTAAACCGAAACATTAAGTAAAGAAAGTATAGGATAAGGAAAGTGATTTCGGATCACTAACCAATGAATCCTTAGCAGCTTTCTTAACCGAGTAACTCGACAAGGGAGCTAAGTTCTTTGGAAGAACAAGAGAGCTTTCCATTAACGATTAATAGAGTAACAATAGGCAGTAATTTCAGCTAGAATAGTGGGAGTGATATAAGGAAATGAATTTCGGATTCTATCCTTGAATATCACAGAAAAAATTTATTTTTCTGTTTACAGATTCGTTGAAACAAATGGATTCACTTTCAACTCGATATATTGTTGCCTCATAGAAAGTGAAAATGACATTTGTAGTACGAATCCGAGACTCGGACTTTTCTTTGATAAAGTCAGAACCACAAAGAAATGCTGAAAAGGTATATGTAACACGTCTTAAACTATTATAGGCGAATGGTTTCCGTATTAAGATAAAAGATTCTTCAAAATCTACTAATTAGTGTATATATCCTAGAGATAAGACCTAATGACTGGCTAAGGGTGATTCCTATCTCCCAGTCTCGGAACACTGTCTTAAAGGAACAATGACTAAGCTTCCTTTCAATTGGGAAAGGGTAATAGATTTGAAGGGGTAACATAGCTTGTTCATCATAACCTTCGGGGTCTAGTGAGAGATACAAGCTAGTGGGAGATTTTGAGTGGTGACATTTTGTCTGATAACTACTCGAAACACGGTTTAGTTTATCGAAACGGTTTAGTTTATCGAAAGAATACGAGGAGGAGTCTCTAATTTTAGCAGAGAATAAAGTATTCCATGCTCAGAAATAGGTTATCGCATAGTCTTGGGACTGGTGCTCGGCCTGCCTCCTAGTGGAATGTTTCTCACTGAGGAAGAAACCATAGACTTGCCATATATAGCTATTGATGTGCTACAATACACTGCTAAACTCAATTAAGATAATTGGTAAATAACGGTTAACATTATTATGTAAACCGAGAAGTCTACTTAGAAGATGCTAGTGAATTTATGCATATGGAGTGAATTTGGTTCACACCACTTCCGTAAATGTAGGCATTTAGCACTTAATGCTTGAAGGTAGGACTGGAGATTTTGCGCATACGTTCAGATTGTAAATGTTTGTAAAATGTCTTAATGTGACCAGTGAAGGTTGGTTATAAGATTCTTGAAATCAGAAAGTGACGGTTGAAATGTCACAAGGCTTCTGATAGAATCTATAAGTAGCAGCCTTAAACCTTGGATTACGGTTACCCAAAGGTAGTTACTATCTGATTTAATCAGACCACGTCCAACATCGGTTGTTGGTGATTACACTGATAAATACTACTAGATCAGAATGTCAATCCACCCAAAACACAGTGGGAGTATGGTTTAACCGTTGACCCATTGTGGTTTTGTGGTTTTGTGGACTTTATAGTCTGCTGGGGTGATTGATAACCTATGGCTCTTAGTGGGCTGTATAGGATTCTGATCATAGAGGTTGGTTTGAAAGCCTTAACCTTATGAATAGAGTTTTGATACTCCAGTTCTGTTCAGCCTCTTGTAGAACCACCTGAGTGTCTCAGGCCTAGTGGGAGCAAATGGGTCTACCCGGAAAAGAGTCGAATGAATAGGAAAGTTTAAACTTTCAGCGCAAAGCTGACTGGTATAGGGGTGATTCCCTGACAAGTAGAGAGTTAACTAGACCTTGAACTCTCTCGCCACTCAGTCTTGTAAGATTTCGTTAGAAAGGGGAAAATATGGGTGATACCCTGAGACTTTCTTGCCGAAAAACGGATTCCGAATTCATTCGGAACAGAAGGGTCTTGGTTAGAACAAACGGCAAGATAATTGCCAGGGCTTATATCCTTTGTGGATTTAAGAGAACCTCTCGGTCATTTAAAGTCACATGTTTTAAAATATGTGGACTTGACCAGAATATTGATAAGTCTTTCGTAGACTGGATATCAATATTGGTAAAGTAGTAGTATTAGTGTTCATGAATGATAACACTGAAACGGTTGGAAACAACATGTGTGTGCTATATGAAGTCGGAAACTGACAGGCCAAGATTCTCTGGATGAGAGATTTGGACTATATTCTAAGAATCTGATTCGGTCAAATTCACGAGAATGAGTCATTGGCTATCCCACCTATCTTATTGAATAAGATGATCATGCATATACGTATGCAACATTAATCGAGAGTAGTCCTACCATACCTCTCAGGAATAATTCTCTAAATCTTCGGATAAAGAGAAAATGGGATAGAGTCTCTCTTGGATAACGGCAAGTCAGGTTATAACAATAGTAGTCAAATATCGGATTCGAGCATTGAATAGCGGTTTAGTACATCCTCAAGTATCTTTAGAGAATGAGGAATCATATGCTTGTATATTCAGGTGCAAACTTGAATATGGTTGACTACACTGATTCTGACTTGTAGCCAGATTAAGGATGATCATAAATTTGATCTCGGGCTCAGTGTTTACTCATAGTGCTTAGAATTTCCTTTTTGGTCTGGGAGTAATTCCAGGTCTGATAAGCCGATATCACTTCATTGTGAAAACAATGAAGAGATAGCTTAGAAGGATCTTCTCAGTCACAAGAAATAAAAAGCATATTGAGAGAGAGTACCGCCTGATTGGAAGGACCGACAATGTTTCAATCCTAAAGATCGTTTCGAGTAGACAACATAACTAATCGGTGTACCAAGTCGAGTGCTTGGAGGTTACGGCATTGATGGATATGTCTCATATGCTTTTAGAGCAAGTGGGAGAGTGTTGTGAATAAGATGAGAAAATGGTGTGCTCTAAAAACAATCGTTGCTTGTCATTTCGTGCAAGTGGGAGATTGTTAGGTGTAGTGCCCGAAAGACAATTTGTGTAATTGTTTTTAATAATTGATGACAGAATTTATCTCACCTTATTACTTGCTTTGGGCTTGTAAAGTAATACACTGCTGCAAACCCTAAGTATATCTGTATGTAACCACTTAACTCAGTGTACGGATTACACGTGAGGATTGAGTTCACATCTGTATGTAACCACTTAACTCAGTGATCGATCCCGGGAGTTCGCATTTGACTAATTAGCTACTAGTCAGATATGTGTACTAATTGATCATCAGGGGGTTAATGGTAAATAAAGATAAGATATTCTGAGTCGGGTTCACGGAGACTTCCCACTCAGAATGGACAGTCTATGGAGGGTTAATCCGTATGTAGTGATTATATCAATGGACGCTTATTTACTCTATGGGTTGAGTATAAGTATACACCTATAATCGGTAGAGTTTAGTTTCGGGTTTATGGTGGCGTAATCCCGGAATTATTAATTAATGTACATATTCTGTTCGATGAATAATTAATTATTGGAGCTACAGGTTTTAGGTACATGGTCCTCAATGTGCCTTATATAATTCGGAATGATATTCTTGTTATTTGGGCCTCAGTGATAATTAATTGGCTAGGCTAATTAATTGATATGCATGGATATTATTTAGTTGGGCTAAATAATATAATACACATAAAATACATTTTATGTGGGCTAAAACCCTAGGTAAGTGGCGCATGGATGATCTCCTTTAGCACAAGAATTGATTTTCTTGTGTTATGGAAAATAAAAGATATTCTTGTTATGTGATTGGTTGGATGACTTGTTATTTGATTTCCTATTGGTCAATACATATCACAATTAGTCATTAAGGAAAATATCTTTTTATTTTATTTATTTAATTAATTGAAACTTGGAGACCAAGGATTTACTCTCCTATAAAAGGAGAGTTGTTCCAAGTGTAAAATAGACTTGGAATTTTTCGGCCACATCACTAAAAAGATAGAGAAAAACTAGGTTTCTATTCTTGGGTTTTTAGAAGAAGAAAAACTCCAAGTTTTTCTTGGTGTTCCATATCAAGGAGGTTCTCATATCAAGAAGGGTGTCCACCAACCACCGTTTGGAGAACACATTGGATGATCAAGGCGTCTCTTCCCGATATTGGTAACATGACCTTAACCCCCTTGTATAGTTTAAGTCCTTTAATTATGTATTGTGGTATATAAGTCGTGATCCATCCGCTGCGCGTAGATCTAACTCGTTTAGATCTAAGATCCTACATCCTTTAGAAGATGGGAATATTATCAGAAACAAAGCCAAACTTGTAGCAAAAGGTTACTCACAAGCTGAAGGGATAGACTTTGATGAAACTTATGCCCAACTTGCAAGGTTTGACGCAATCGGACTATTTCTTGCCTTTGCAGCTCACAAGAAATTCAAAGTGTACAAGATGGATGTTAAAAGTGCATTTTTGAATGGGATACTTGAAGAAGAAGTCTATGTTTAGCAACCCCCAGGATTTGAAATTAAAGATCAAGCTGACAAAGTCTTCAGACTTAGGAAAGCTCTTTATAGACTAAAACAAGCACCAAGAACTTGGTATGAAACTCTATCTCAGTTTCTGGTGGATAATGGTTTTACAAAAGGAACAATTGATAAAACCCTATTCAGGATGAAAGTTGAAGAAAGTACTCTCGTAGTTCAAATTTATATGGATGACATCATTTTTGGATAAGAAAATGAGCAAATCTGTGAGAAATTTGCAAGTTTAATGAAGAGCAAATTTCAGATGAGTATGATGGGAGAACTGAATTACTTTCTCGGTTTACAAGTAAAACAGATGGACAGTGGAATTTTCATTCACCAAACCAAGTATACAAGAGAACTGATCAAGAAGTTTGGAATCGAAAAATCAGCTGGCATTGCAACACCAATTGGAACCAACATCAGATTAGATGAAGATAAAGATGGTAGGGATATGGATCAAACTCTCTACAGAAGAATGATTGGAAGTCTACTTTATCTAACAGCCAGTAGACCAAATATATCCTTTACAGTAGGTGTCTGTGCCAGATTTCAAACAAGACCTAAGGAAAGCCATCTTACCGTTGTCAAAAGAACCTTGAAGTATTTGAAAGATACAGAAGGAGTTGGGATATTGTACTCAAAGGAAGGAGAATTCAAACTGATATTCTACTCAGACCCAGACTATGCATGATGCAAGGTGGACAGAAAAAGTACTTCAGGCACATGTCAGTTATTAGGAAATAGATTTGTGTCATGGTTCAGCAAGAAGCAAAACTCTATTTCAACATCAACAGCCGAAGCTGAATACATAGCAGCTGGAAGCTGTTGTTGCTCAAGTTTTATGGATCAGACAACAATTAAGAGATTATGGGATAGAAGAAGGACTGATTCCTATAATGTGTGATAACACAAATGCAATTGCTATAACTGAAAATCCAGTTTTGCACTCAAGAACGAAGCATATTGATGTAAGACATCATTTTATAAGGGATCAAGTGGAAAAGAAGGATATTACAGTTCTCTATGTCCCGACTGAAGATCAGTTGGCTGACATTTTTACCAAACCACTGGACAAAGAAATATTTGCAAAACTGAGAACTGAATTGGGTATAATCAAAATCAGCTAAGTCAGTTTAAGCCTAGAGATTCGTCAAGGGGATTGATCTTTGTTATGCTGGGTGCGCTCACTTAACAGATCAGTCAGTGACATCAACAATCTCAAACTAACTAACTGAAACTGAAGAATTGGCCAAACTGAATTTATTTAGAACTGACCTCAAGCATCAGTTTACCTAGTCAAAGAAAGTCAAATGATTGTAAAGATAAAACCGACAGCGGTTGCATCATATTTAATTACCGCCGTTTATGTCAGAACTTGTTGCTTGTACACCCCACTATTGTCAGAACAATACATGCATCGGTTACACAAACCATCATGGAATTTTAAAGGTTGCTACAAAATCTTCAGAAAATCGTGTATCAATCCACAAACCGTCAGTACACCCACCTATATATCCAACCCTTTGCATATCTTTACACTCACAAATAGAAAAATTCATACTTTGTCTCTCTCGAAAGACCAAAATTTTATCTTTCTCAAAATTAGTTTAAATTCACAAAAATTCATTATGGCAGCCTCAAAGAAATCACAAGAAGAAAGGCTCATTACTGAATTAGATACACTATCTTTTGAAGAGTATGAAGCACTCTACAACAATACTCTTTTCGCAAATCTTATTTACTAGAAGATAAAGCGTCAACAAGGATTGAGAGACATCCTGGAAGTAAAATTCAACGATGATCTAGATGTAGAAGGGATGTTACAGTTCTGGGAAAACATGAGAGTTGTAAGGAAATCCCTGATTACAAAAGTTTGAGAAGAAAGGATTATTATCAATGAAGTAGTCATCAAGATGCTATTTGATTTCAAGGAACCACTTGTGAAATCAATAGATTTGAGTTGTTTACCACTCAAAAGAGACGCCTTTCTTAGACAAATGTCTTTAACAAAGGAACCAACAGCTATTGACTCAAATGTCAAGGACCTCAAACCAGAGTTTGGACTCGTCAGCAAATGGCTCTGCAGGCATGTCGTTGGTCGATACAAAGGAATCGCCAGATTATCCGAAGACAGCATTTATCTGACGAACATCCTCTGGGATGAACTTGAATTCAATTGGATAGGTTATGTGTTTAATCAGATAAAATAGCAACACTTAGCTGAATTGGACAGTGTGTGATGAGCTCAAGCTGAAGGAAGAGAACCTGTTGACAGACTTCGACTGAAAAAGACACTCAGTGGAGTTATTCAACATTATTTGGAAAGACTCAAGGAAGGGAACGCAGCCGAACAAATTGGTGCATCTACAAAAAAAATGGATACATCCACAGGCGATGTAACTCTAGTCCATTCTAGGAAAGAAATCTCCAAGACATCCCAACCTGAAGAAGAAAACTATGTCTCAGCAAATAGCTGAACACATAGAAGTCAAACGAAAAGGTGACTCAGAGAAAGTTAAGTCAGTTGGAAAATGTTTGTTCCCAGGTACTTCAAGTCAGTTAGCACCAACTGAGGGGGAACAACTGTTTGAAAGGTGTCTTAAACCCAATTGGGTTGGACCAGATCCGACCGGGTCGGGTCGTTTACAGTCTATTTAATTCATGTAATAACTTTATTATGATTAATAAGAGCACTTATGTTATTAAATATTGTTTATCTTCAAGTTATTTTTTGTACATATATAGTAACGTCCCTAGTATCAATCTGTGATAGAGAAACCATGATAGTGATTATGGTTGATGAGATCTCTAATCACTATAACAAGATTGGTACTTAAATGTCTCTAGTCTTATGTACTATCAAATGGGACATTGATGGTATAACCAGACTAGCACGTATTGGATGTCTTATATCTTATAGAAGGTAGGGATAGATCTCGTCTATCGAAGTGTAGAGACACTTGGAGGGTATGTGGACGTGTATTAGAGAATGCGTACTTTAGACTGACCCACTTACATTAAGTGTCACACTATGTGGCGGCTGTGTAATTATCCTTTTGACCGGAGTCTTCATGGCATCACGGTGCGGATTGTCATGCTTTGACACTATTGAGATTTCCCCTAGCCACGGGGCGATCATGCGGTAGTGATTGGGTATGATATTGAAGCATGCGGAGTATACATGATTGATCGTCCGGGAATCGTGTATCCTCTAATTGGGATCGAATATCCGAAATGGCCATCTTAAAAAGAATGTCTAGATCTCGAGAATCTTTGCAAAGTGGGAGTAAATGTGTTATCCTGAGAGAGCATGATATCCAGATTATAAGATATGATCGTTAATGTATTGACACTCGAGATACGATCGTATGGATATTATTACAGCAATAGGATTATAAGTTACACGGTAACTGCTTCACATGAAAGGTAGTAGTCATTGCTTTTGACTCTTCCGATGATTGGTGGTCACGGTGTGTTGCTAGACGCTATCCTGTGATCGTTAGGCATGAAAGGCATTTTAGTAAATTGCACTTTGTGTCTACGGCCAACATATTCGGAAGCCTATCGGGTCACACACATATGAACATCGAGTCGGATTAAAATACGGTTATAGTTGATAACCAAATAAGAAAGTTTATCTCTAGTCTATAAAGGTTATAGTGCTAAATTAATATGGCGGTATTTATTTATTATGAATAAATAAAATACAAGATATTAATTATATACAAATTAAATTAATTAAAGAATATTCCGGAAGCCAATTAATTGGCATATAGGGCGCCACATCTAGGGTATAAGTATACACTTGGATTGTGCACTTTAATTAATAAGATCACCGTAATATTAATTTAAGATATTAATTGATTTTGGAAAAATAGATTTATGTTAATAAGATAATTATAATCAATATAAGATATTGGTAAAATTAATTATAATAAAAGAGATAAATCAATCGAATTGATTTTCTTTTTTTTTTTTTTTTTACAGTGATAACCACTAACATTTCCCATACAGAAGAAGCAACTCGTGAAGTACATTCCATCAAGAAACTACGAGCTTAATCGAAGATTTAAAGGTTGCCTTATACAACAAATCCAGATTATAACAAAGCTGAATATAACTGTCTTTCTGTTCGTCTCTAGCGTGAATTCTCAAAAAAAAAAAGGACACATGTCATAAAACTGACGATAATAATGTAAAAAATATCTGTAAAGAAAAAGGCAAGCTGCCTAATCCGCCTGTTTTGACGAGGTAAACAAACACTTGTAACGTTGAGCATTCCCATGCAATTCCAATGCCCCCATTTTGGCCTCTATTATAATTACTTTTCTAAGACGTGCTCAAATCCCCCACTTATTCAATCTTCACTGAAGAGTAGATGAGCCTCGTAAACCAGAAACACGCAGCGAAACCAATGGTACCCGTGAGCACAAAGAAAGCATACGAGGCAATCAGCATGTACCCAAAGTACAAGATGCCGGATACTAATTTCGTGATCTCGAGCTTGGTGAAGAAATAAAATGCTGCATAAAGGAAGAGGTAGAGAGCTGATGACCCTGAAGTTAGGTATGACCTCCACCACCAATGGTAGTCCTCACTGCACAGCTGGAAGTAGCAGAGCACGACCGTGATCTCAGCACAAGTGACCAGTAGGATAAGGAATACGAGGAAAAGGAAGCCGAATAGGTAGTAAAACTGATGCAACCATATCGAAGTAAGGATGAAGAATAGCTCGATGAATACTGCTCCGAATGGTAGAATGCCTCCAATCAAGATTGAGAAAATGGGGTTCATGTACCATGCCTGCTCGGGTATTTGTCTAGGGATTTTGTTGGTCTTCACTGGGTCTTCTAAAGCCGGCTTCTTGAATCCTACGTAGGTACCCACAAACACAAGTGGTACAGAGATTCCAAACCACAAGGCTACCAATGCAAACATTGTCCCAAAAGGTACTGCTCCAGAAGACTTCTCACCCCAGATCAAAGCGTTGAGCACAAAGAAAATGACGAAGACAATACCAGGGAATAAACATGCAGTACGAAGAGCAATTTTCTTCCAGTCTGATCCTTTGAACATCTTATAGAGTCGGGCAGACGCATATCCAGCAAACAGGCCCATGAAGACCCAAAGAAGCAGCATAGCTGTCATCAGGCCACCCCGGTTTGAAGGAGATAGGAATCCAAGTAAAGCAAAGATCATTGTAACTAATGTCATTCCGAAGAACTGAACACCGGTACCAACATAGACACACAGTAACTCTGAGTTTGTGGGAGGTCTGAAGACATCCCCATGAACCAATTTCCACCCAGTCTCTTCCTGGGCTTCTTCCTGGGTCTCTAACTGGTTGTATTTCGATATGTCCCGATAGAGGGTCCTTAGCATAATCATGGCCACCATGCCAGAAAGGAAAAGTACTATCATCCAAGAATTAACTACGGAGAACCAGTGGATTTGATCATCAGCCATCAAAAGGTAAGCATCCCATCTAGAGCGAGTACTACTGATAGGATAGGGATTTTTGGAGGTGCATAGAGCGAGTACTCTTCCCTATGTGGTGGATTTTCCTACACTGGGTTTGCCACACATAGGGTTTAAGGAGGCCATGCTATGCACTCTATCACGCAAACTGGGGCGGGCCGGGATATGACACTGAAATTTGTAGCTCTTTATTTCGTCTTTTTTCTAATAAAATGAAGTTGCTTTAAAAAAAAAAAAATCGAATTGATTTTCTTTATTTTATTGGGAAAATGTTTTCCTCTCCTGCACTCATCATAGGGGCGCCACTTTGCCTATATAAAGGAAGTGGGTGTCAAGCTCTTTTGTACATCACAATTGCAAGAGCTCATAGTTCTTGTGTAAAATAGAGAGCAACCTATAGTGAGTTTGTGAGGGAGGAAAAAGGCCGGTCTAGCAACCGGAGTTTTCCAATAGCAATCTAAGGAGGATTCCGGCGAGGAGTTCGTGTGGATTAGCTATAGAGGCCGGACGCGTTGACGGCTTACGCACTGTACTACTCTCCGTTGACGGTCAAAGCGACGATCTTATAGATCATCCAAGGTATAACCGTCAAACTACTTAACGTGTTTATCGCATTAAACGAAGAACGATCTAGTAAAAGGAAATCAAATTTTAAATTTCGCTGCGTTAAACTAGTGATTTCCTAAAAGTGGTATCAGAGCCAGACTTCGAACTTAAGCAATAAGCATAATTTAATTGAGTAGTAATTAATCGATAGATGCAAGATCTGTAATCATGAGACGATTAAAACACAAACAAAAAAAATTAAAAAAAGAGATTCGATTTGGGAGGCTCGGCCGACTGGCGGCGGCGGCGGCGGCTTTAGGGCTGCCGTTCGTCGGCTGTCCTCTTCCAACGGGGAGATCGACCCTTTTCGTTTTGTTATATTTATTGTGCATAGATATCTCGTTTGTTTAGTTGTGTCAAATGGCCAACCAATGGTTCAAATAATTTGGGTCATTGGGAAACCATATGGCATATTTGCCTTTCCAAATTTTGATTTGGAATAGGCCTAGGTCCTTTTCAAATATTTGATTTGTAAAAGGGTTAGGCCTAAGCCACTTCCAAAATTTTGATTTTGGAAAGTGGCCAGGTCTAAACCAAAATTATTTGGCCTTTCAAAATATTTGATTTGGATTAGGCCTAGGCCCTTTTCAAATATTTGATTTGTAAAAGGCCTAGGCCTAGGCCACTTCCAAAATTTTAATTTTGGACAGTAGCCAGGCCTAAACCAAATTTGGTTTTGGAAGATGTCTTTTGGTTTAGGAAACCAAAGGCATCCATTTTAGTTAATAACCAAAAGAAAAGGAAACAAATTGGAGACTTTACAATTTTAATTTTTATTTTGAATAGTTCAAATTTAATAAAATTGAAATTAAAATCGATTTGAAATTAAATGTTAATTTTATTTTTCGATTAAGTCATTCAATTAATTAAAAGTTATTTTATTATTTGACATGATTAAATAAAGACGCATAAGTAGTTAAAAATTAAAATTTAATCTATTCATAAGATATAATTGTATGAAGTAGATGTGTAGATATAATGTGATTATATGGACACCGATTGATCATGGACTTGACCAATAGGATAGATGTGAATGTTTTCTTTATGTTGGTTTTTGAAAAATTGTCCTAGGCCGTTATGAAGAATGTGACCTAGTTAATTTTTGCATTTATCCCATTCCCGTTAGCTCCCTCCCATGTGCGCCGGGTGTAATTATTTATTAGATAGATTATTATGTAACAAAAATGGAGCAAGAAGATGAAGACCAAAGAGAAATGAAGAACCCATTGGCGTACAACAATAAAGATCCTATTGGCGGTTGTAGACACCCTTAGTTTGTGACCCGCGGTTTCGTCAGTTTGTATTCGAAACCGCACCTAGAAAAAGTCCATGATCATACCGGTTATTTTGTGCGCGGAATGTTGTGTATGTTTTATTTTATATGATATCGTAGTAATATGCATACAGTAGATGAGACCATAATCAAGTAAAATCAATTAAGTGAATTAATTAAAAATTACTCCCACGCCAAAAATCGAGCCAAAATTGTCTCACAATATTATAATGACAGTGAAGAGCCCTTGATCGGATCCAACTAATCGGCCCTCATCGGGAGTTGACCTACCATGGTGTTGGTCCCAGAGAAGGGTAAAACTATAGTCAGAGGGGGGGGGGGTGAATGACTATAGTGGAGTTTCAAAAACTTTTCTTTTATTTAAAAGCTTTTGGGCAGCGGATAAGTCCCTTCTTACTATGTTGTTTTCAAATCAGTTTAGACAATCACAGGAATAAGTTATGGTGTAGGTAAATTAAATAAATGCAGTAAAGTAAATTGCAGAAATTAAATTGACACAAGGCTTATAGTGGTTCAGGGTGGTGTAATCCCTTAATCCACTCTTCTCTTGTGATGATTGGAGGAATTCACTATTGTTTTCACAGATACAATAGTATGACTGTCCTTGGCTTCCCAAGCTTCACAATCTACAAGACTATCACTCCTTGACTGCAACAGCTTCAGTGATTCAGTCTCCTTTGCTGCTCCTTGAGATCAAAATCTTTCAACAGCTATCACAGGTTCAACTCCTTCTCAGATTGCCTCTGATTCAGTTGTTTTACTTTGATAAGATTGTGATTCACAAACTTGCTTGATCAATCTCAGTGTTGAGTATGACTTTGTAGCTCTGATGTCTGAGTTGATAACTGGATGTGTCTTTTTAAGTTCAGAGAGAAGGCTTTTCAAATTGACAGGGTTTTTGCTTAATTTTTCTCTTCGGATTGTTCCACTTTCTATTATTTTTTTCTTTGTCTGTCAATGCCTTCTATTTATAGCCTTGAATCACCTTGATTTTGAAATTCCGTCCGTTGGCTATATTAATGAGGGAATAATCCTTGATTTTATTCTTGATTCCCCCTTAATTGCATTCTCCTTGATTTCAGTGATCGGATTCCTTCTTCAATTGTACAGCAGAAAATCCGTCCTTGATTGATCCTCTATTGATTGTGCATTTAATGCATGATCTTCTGAATCTTCAACGTATACTAAATCTGATCTGGTAAGTGTTACTTCGCCGTTTTCAGAACGGTCGAGTGATCCTTCTGTCTTAGCCGTTTTAGCTTTTCCTTCACCGTTTCGTCTTTACTCAGCCGAAAGTAAGTTTACTTTGCCGGTTCACAGTTTTCTTCTTTGCTTCAGTTGAAGGAGAATCTTTGTACTTCACTGATCTTAGATTGGGGTGAGATCAATGTACACCATATTTGAATATTAATGTACATCACTTGTAGTATAACTTAGACTTGTCCAAGGTCATCACAGACTTCCTTGGTTACAAGTCAGACCTTTAATATCTGCATTGCTTCTCTGCTGGTGCTTGGCTGGCTTCACTCTGCCGAATATCTGTTTTTGCTTTGCCGTCCTACCAACTAGTACAATACTTGTCTGACTCAACTTATACAACATGTCAGACTCTAAGTAAGGACTTATACAGAGAATTCTAACTTATTTCAGGCTTGCTATAACAGCTGGTATGGCCATCATCAAAACATAATAAAATGTTCCTAACAATTTCCCCCTTTTTGATGATGCCAAAACCCTCATAAGCCTGAATATAAGTAATCAAAATTTTCATAATAAACAACAGAACAAAAATTCAACAGTTTTATTCATCCATCATAGGGCAATAAGTTCTAAAACTTTATTCAAATGTTACAGACTACATTTTGCTTAATTCAGCCTTGTACCTCTTGAACTTTGTAGTCTGAACCTCTTCAATGTCTTTCCAATCAATTTCTGGAAACTTCCTCTTCCAGTAAGCCAAAGCTATGTATTCAGATACACCCTGAAAAACTCTTTTGGCAAAAAGTCTGTTGAAATTAGGCATGGTCTCATTTGCCTTAGTTTCTCCAAAATATTTTTCAAGTCTTTCTCTAGCCTCAGCAATATGTGAATCTGCAAACTTGAGGCTTTTGTAGAGACTCCACTACTCCTATTTCTCCACTCTTCCCATAGGATTGAAGAATTTTGCCATATATTTGAATTCTTCTTGTTGTTCAGCTGGCAAGTCTTCTGGTCCTTTTGCAGATAATGGTATGGCTGAGCTTGGTTTGTTGTTGGTTTGTTTGAGAAGTGCAAACTCCCTTTTGACTTCATTGTAGAGTTTGGCCATATCAGTTCTCATCCTTTCATCCTGATAGCTTAGCCAATCAGCCCAAGCTTCATCTTGTGAGGAGTGAGGATAGAGTCCTTCCTGTACTCTGAAAAATTCTCTTACATGGTCCAGTACATCTGCATCATATTCTGCTTTGCTTTGGTGACCAGTGTAAGTTCTGTGTTCCCCAGTATATCTGGAGCTGCTGCTGCCTCTGCTGGTGTTTCCTCTGGTGCTGAGTTTGTGTTGACTAGCTGATCCTCTTTGCTGACTAGATCCATGCCTTTGCTGTCTGCCGGATCTGTCTCTATCATAATCTCTTCTTTGCATAGGATGAGGAAATCCAATGCAGGGTTCTTTAGGGCCTTTTCTTTTCTTCTCGACTCTTCTTTGCTGTTCTTCTGCTTCATTTCGATTCTTATTTCTCTGTCTCTTGCTCTCAGTTGTTCTTCAGTGAAATTTGGGGGTCTGATTGTTGATCCTTCAGTTCAGGCTTATCCCGATTTTCCCCCTTTTTGGCAGCATCATCTCTTTGCTGGAGTAAGATGCTATTTGTGGCCTCTGCCGTGCCGATCAGAGAGTCAAGCTTTGATTCAATAGATGTGAATCTGTGGTGATGATCGTTCAGTTTATCATTCACACTACGAAATTTAGTGCCAAAGGCCACTGCAATTGATTCATTTTCTTGGGAAATATGCTGTCTGAGCCCTGCAAGATTGTTGGTGATATTGATATTAAGCTTCTTCATCAGATTTCCCTGTTGTTGAACCACAATGTTTTGTGCATCAATGTACTCTGCAATGGCCTGAAACTTGTGTTCAATGGAGGAGCTTTTGTCATTAAACGCTGAAGTCATGGATCTGAGATACATGGCTTGCTGCTCCAATTCTTCAGCCAGCAGGTCTGCTGCTTTCTCAAAAGTTTCATTGGTAATTCCAGTGGCCCGCTGAGAGAGTTTGTGCCTTGTATCGGTTGGTTCTGGATCTGTTTGATGTCCCTTGTCTTGATGTTGAGTGACATCTGCTCCAGTTTTCAAATCATCAAGAATTTGGGTAGATGTGTATGCTGGAGTTGCTTGAGCTACAATTCCCCCTATCTCTGTGCCGGAGGTTGCTTTGACTGGTGTGGCAGCAGCTGAACCAGTGTCCACAATGTGTGTGTTGTCAGCTGGAACATTCACAGTCAGTGGTTGAGTGGCTGTCTTTGCTGGAGTTGAGGACTTGTTGGATGCTTGTGGTTTCAAAAATGTACGGAGAAGAGTTGTATCATCAATTGCATCTGGTGCAGGAGCATCCTCTTCTCTGTCTTTACCAGAATCACCATCATTATCATCATCATTATCATGATCATCATCGTGATCATCACCGTGATCATCATCATAATCATGATCATTATCTGAGTCATCACTCTGTCTCCCAGAGGCCTGGGGCAGTTTTGTCTTGGCTGCATCAACCAAGTCCCATAGAGGCGATTCATCAAGTACACTTACCAGAGTTGTGATTCCCAGAAAGTTAAATAGCCATGCTTCTTCAGCAAGCATGCGGTCTGAGTCTTGAAGTTGTTTTCTGGAATCCCTCTCCTTCCACTCAAGATAATCTACAATTCGATCATCTATATCGTTTGCAGACAAGTGTGTAGCTTCTTCTGGAGATGCCTCATCATCTCCAGTATCTTCCCTATTAGAATGTTGCTCATCCTCACTGTCATTCTCTTCTTCTTGTTGCTCCACCTCAGTTTCAGAATCCTCTTCCTCTTCATCTTCATCAATTAATTTTCCAAAGTCTGTCTTGTCCAGATTTCGCTGAACCTTTTGCTTCTTTCTTTGACTGGTAGTGATTTGTGTGGATTTCTTCCTTTTTCTCTTTACCCTTTTCATTTTGTGCTTCTTCTTTTTCTTTCATCTGTTCTTGTTATGCCTCATTAGACACAGGGTCATTTAGAGGTTGTTGTTGAGTGTGAGCTTCTTCATCTGCCACCGTTCCCCCTTGTGCAATTGTGGGGGAGTTGACAATTTCGGCTGAGTGAGCTTTATCAGCTGGCTCACTGAGCTGTTTGTCAACTGTACCAATGCTTTTGAAAAGCACTTCTTGGAGAGTCAGTTCATCGTCAGAAATCCCCAAATCTTCTTGATTGGCTTCAAGATTTCTACCTTCTGAATGTTCATCTTCTTCCTCATCTATCTCTTCTTCTTCAGATGTAGTGAGTCTATATCCTTCCTCACCTTCTTCAAGGTAGGTGATTTCCTCTTGCTGCTTCTCTTCTTCTGTTGCTGTCTCATCACTGATTGTCACAGGCTCATACAAGTTGCTGGTGTCAGGCATAGTTGTATCCTCTTGTGCCTTCTGAGATCTGGTTCTTCGTCCCACTCCTGATCTGCTGGATTCAGGTTGTTTTCTCTTTTTCCCAGCAACGAGTTTGGGCTTCAGGGAAGCCTTGATGTAGGTGAACATTGTCTTGGACTTGTGTGGGGACTGCAGGTTTGTGGGTTGTACTTTCAAGGCGTTGAACAAGTGTTGAAGAGGGAACCCATATGATTTCCTTTCCCAGAAATCGCCCTTTTTTTGCAAACCCTTGCTCGGTGCGGTGAATGATAGGTCAATTTCCTTTTGAATTTGATCCTTCAATCGATTGAAAACAAAGATTGCCCAATCAAATTTGATGCGTTCATAGATTATGGCCATCAGTTTGATCCGTACCTCAGTTAGGTTTTCCATCGACCCCTTTCTGCCTTCAATATTTTTGGTGATGACCGGTGCAAATTCAGCAAATGGAAGTTTGAGCTTTGATCTAGGTAGATTGTACGTTTTGCTGTTTTGCGTGGGGCTTTTGGCTATCTCAGCCCAGAATTTTGTGATGTCCGTCGTCACAAGCTTGACATTTGCAGGACCAATTAGGGGAAGGTGCAGGTATCTGTTTAGTGTACCAGGCGTGATGACTATGTTTTTTCCAAAGATTGAGCTTGTGATGCGATCGACTTCAGTCTTCTTTGTGCTGGGCACAAACTTGGCATTTTTCCAGAATGCTATCAGGTTTTCATAGCAGATACCAGTTATTGGGGGGTTTAGAAAGGTCATCAGACCCAAATTTATACAGCAATCGACCAAGTGTTGTGCTTGTGCATCGTTATCACAATAAGAGAGATAGTGTTCTGGTTTGAAAAACGAACCAGTGATGATTGATTTTTCATAGTATTTTTCAGTAGGAGAGATTGTGGAAGATGAAGCCATTGATAGTAGATAGATGTTTAGAAAGGAGTTCTTTAAGTTTTCAGTGAAAATCAGATATAGGGTTTGTAATTTGCAAGAGAGCGTAAAGATTTCTGAAAATCTTTAAGTCTGGTTTATGTAGTGTGATTTGGGTAGTGTGAACGTGGTTTGAATATGGAAGGATTTTGTGACATCATGGCGTGATTTTGTGTATGTGAATTGCGATATTCGAGCTTAATGGGGGAGTGGTTTGAGGTATGTAATGATAGAGCCCGGGAATCGAGGAGTTTTTAATTCGAAAAATAATACAATTACCTCCATGATCATAAATTGATCTCCACGTGTGTAATCTTTCACAGAATAATGTTCCATAATTGCCTTATTCTCCACGTGTAATCAGAATTGATTTTGTTCACACTTTTAATTTATCCAAGTCTTTATTTCGGTGAAGTGCCTTGGCTGGTCACTTAGCCGATCAAATGAGTTCTTCACTGAGTTGCTCCATTTAACTGTTCCTAACAATCAGTTAAGTTACCTTCACTGGATACCAGTGCCTTACCTGCTGCACCTCCTGTAACGGCAAAGGTTGTACCAGTTGATGAAGTCACTTAGCCGATTACTCCAGTTGGCCGCTCCTTGATACTTAGTCAATTTCAATCATTCCTAACTCAGTTCTCAACATACTAAATCTTTCATAACTGAGTGGTTTAGTGAAGATGTCAGCCAATTGATCTTCAGTGGGTATGTATTTTAGGATGACATCTCCCTTTTCAACATGGTCTCTGATAAAATGGTGTCTCACATCAATGTGCTTTGTTCTTGAATGCAATACTGGATTTTCAGTAATAGATATTGCACTTGTGTTATCACACATGATTGGAATTGTTTTCTCTTCCATTCCATAGTCCCTTAGTTGTTGTCTTATCCAAAGTACTTGAGCACAGCAGCTACCTGCTGCTATATATTCTGCTTCAGCTGTTGATGTAGATATGGAGTTTTGCTTTTTGCTGAACCAAGAGACTAGTCTGGTTCCGAGCATTTGACATGTTCCAGAGGTGCTTTTTCTATCTATTTTGCATCCAGCATAGTCAGAGTCTGAATATGATATGAATTTAAATCCTCCATCTTTTGGATACCAAATTCCAACATTTATAGTGTTTTTCAAGTATTTGATTATCCTTTTGGCTGTTAGAAGATGTGATTCTTTTGGTTGAGCTTGAAATCTTGCACACACTCCTACTGCAAATGCTATATCAGGTCTGCTTGCAGTTAAGTATAATAAGGATCCAATGATTCCTCTATACATTTTCTGATCAACATCCTTTCCTGCTTCATCTTTCCCAAGTATGACTCTGGCACACATTGGTGTGTCTGCTGTGCCACTTGTATCCATCCCATACTTGTGTATCAAATCTCTTGTATACTTGGCTTGACTAATGAAAATGCCATCCTTCATTTGCTTTACTTGAAGGCCAAGGAAATAGTTTAATTCTCCCATCATGCTCATCTGAAATTTGCTCTTCATCAGGTTTGCAAATTTCTCACAAAGCTTTTCATCCTCTGATCCAAAGATTATGTCATCAACATAGATTTGTACCAGCAATGTGCTTGCTCCTTCCTCTAGTTTGAATAGAGTCTTGTCAATAGTTTCCTTGTTGAATCCATTCTTGATCAGAAATTGTGATAGTGTTTCATACCAGGCTCTTGGTGCCTGTTTGAGGCCATAGAGGGCCTTCTTGAGTTTGTATACTTTGTCTTCTTTTCCTTTGATTTGAAATCCAGGAGGTTGTTCTACATAAACTTCTTCTTCCAAAAGTCCATTTAGGAATGCACTTTTGACATCCATTTGATAGACTTTGAAGTCTTTGTATGCAGCAAAAGCTAGAAAGAGTATGATTGCTTCCAATCTTGCTACTGGTGCAAGTTTCATCATAATATAGTCCTTCTGCTTGAGAATAGCCTTTTGCAACTAGCCTTGCTTTGTTTCTGACAACAGTTCCTTGCTCATCTATCTTGTTCCTGAATACCCATTTTGCACCAATGATGTTGGCCATATCTGGTCTGTCAACAAGTTCCCAGACTTCATTTCTTTCAAATTCATTTAGTTCTTCTTGCATTGTTGTGATCCAATCTGCATTTTGGATTGCATCATCTATGGTCTTGGGTTCCACTTGTGATAGAAAGCAAGTTAGCATGTGCTCCAGTTGTCTTCTGGTTCTAACTCCTGTGTGAATATCTCCAATCACTTGTTCTTCAGGATGGTCTCTTAGCCAATTTAGATCTGGTTGAAGTTGTTCTTCACTTGGTGCTTCCATACCTTCATGCTGAGCATGAACTTCAACTTCAGGTACTTCTTCTGTTGTATTAATATGTGGCTCCTCTTGATTTTCAAAGTGATGATTCAGGATAGTAGCTGGTATGGTTGCATTTGTATAGATTTCCTTCTGTGCCAAATCCAGCTTCTAGATTGTTTGTTTTTGACTAGCAGACATGTTTCTGCCTTGGCTGTTCTCCAGTCCACAACATACATGTTGTCTTGTCTTCTACCTGCAAGAACTACTGTGTTGGTTTGGTTGTGAATCACTTTGCATCCTTCTTTGTTGAAGTGCACATTGTAGCCTTTGTCACAAAATTGACTGATGCTCATCAGATTGAAATTTAGTCCCTTGACATATGCCACATTTTGAATCTTCAAATTGTTCTTGAGTATTATGCCTTCCCCCTTAATCTTGCCAGGATTTTCTTTGCCTCCAAATGTGACTTTGGGTCCATCAAAAGCCTTAAAGTCCGTGAGCCATTTCTTGTTTCCTGCCATGTGTCTGGAACATCCACTGTCCATGTACCAGACATCCTACAAAACAGATTAATTAAGTTTAGGTACCCAACACTGTTTGGGTCCATACCTGTTAGCACTCATGCCTCCCATACCAAGTGTGTATCCAAAAGGTCTTCTTTTTGGATAATTGAAGTCATCAACTTCATATGTATAAGGCATGGCAGAATAGCTTCTAATATTTTTACTGAAGGTATTCTGATACTTTTCTCCACCTTTTGGTGCATTTACATCCTTCTTCACTTTCCAATATGCAGTAGGAAACCTTTCTTGCTTCATGTGTCTAGGAACAGATTGGTTTTTCTTAAACACATGATGCATTTTGTGGAATGGTTTCCTCTTGTATTTTGGAGATGCAACATTCCAATCATCCTTTGAAGGGTAAAGTCTGCCTTTACCTTTCAGATGGCTGTTGTTCTTGATTGACTGGAATGAGGATTTAGTCTGCTGTTTCACTACATTGGGTTTTGACTTCACCGGAACAGGATGATCTGTTGGAACTATGGTCTGTCCCTTTCTAAATTTTGGTCCATTAATGGTCCTGAATTTAGAATTGTGTTGACCATTATTCCTACTTTCATCCTGACTGTTGTAGCCAAGACCAGATCTGGATCCAAACCTTTTTGAGGGTTTGTAAGCTGGTGCCTTTAGTGGTGCAGTGGTTACCTTTACTGGTGAGGAGATTTTCTTAACTGATCTGTCAATAACAGATGTATGATCATCTGCTTTTTGTTGATCATTTAAGTAGGTCTCCTTACTAGTTAATTCAGCTTTTGCTTTATTCAGTTCTTTCTTTAATCTCTTATTTTCTTTTCTTAGATCCTTGAATTCCTTTTCCAGAATTTCATGATTCTTTTCAATTTCATCAAATTTAGTCATGAGATTTTGGACTAGGTCTGCTGTATCTAATGGGAGAGTAGAAGATTGTGCAGTGTCAGATGTGGATGTATTAGATGAAGAGTAAGAGCTAGATGATACCTCAGATTCATCTGATTCTTTAGCCATTAGACATAGGCTTGTTTCTTCAGTGTCTGAACTATCACTTTCATCTTCATCCAATTCTTTGGTCATGAGGCATATCCATGCTTTCTCCTTTTCTGAGATGTCTTCTTCATCACTGTCATTTGAATCATTATCAGATGATTCTTCATTCTTCTCACTGCTGGATTCTGCCATGAGTGCCTTCTTGCTTTTTCTCTTTTCAAATGCTTTGAATTTCTTCTTCTCATCATCTTTGTCATTTTCTTCAGGACAATCTGCCTTGAAGTGACCTTTCTTGTTGCAGTTGAAGCATCTGTATTCATCATCTTTCTTCTTCATGTCTCTGTTTGAGCCTGACCTCTTGTTTGATGATGAATTTCCTTTGAAGGGCTTCTTTTTGCTAAACCTGTCAAAGCGTTTAACCAATAAAGCTACCTGTTCTTTAAGTTCATGTGTTTCTTTGCTGATGTAATCGGCAAAGTTACTTTGCTGGGGTGCAACCAGTGCAGTGAGTTTTTGTGTCTCTGCCGGAGCACCATCTTCACCATTCAATTCAAATTCATGAGCTTTTAATTGGGACATCAGTGTCAGAGTGTCAGTGCTTGCAAGATTTGTTGTTCCTCTGATTACAGATGTTATGATCTTCCATCTTTCAGGTAGTCCTCTCAAGATCTTCAAGCATACTTCTTTTTGGGGATATGTGTGTCCAAGCTGTTGCAGTTCACTGATGATGCTTGAGAATGTGTTGTCCATTTGATCTATGGATTCACCAGTCTTCATTTTGAAGTTTTCAAACTTCTGTTTTGCAACAGATAATTTGTTTTCTTTAACTGCTTCAGATCCTTCATTTATCAATGATAGATTGTCCCACATCTCATTTGCTGTTTTGCAGTCTTTGATTCTCATGAACATGTTGCTATCTAGGGTCTTCAAGATCATGTCCTTTGCAACAAAGTCCAGGTTTGCTCTTCTCCTGTCATCCTTGGTCCAATCCTTTTTAGGTTTGTCAATTTCCTTTCCTTGATCTGCTCCTGCGCCTACCACAGTAGTGATTGTGATTGGTCCATCATTAATTACATCCAGCATCTCTTCATGAGTTGCTGCAAGATGAGATAGCATTCTTATTTTATATTCATCAAAATTATTAACATTAAAAACATGTACTTTTGACAAGAAGTTTGAGGAATCCATCAGTGCAAATGAAGATATAAATGTAAATGTATAGAAAACTCAGATTTGAAAACTACTTTGAAAATATGTGATCTCCTTGTTACCAGAAATTAGATCTGAACAGGTTCTGATACTAGGAACACTGCTCCGATACCAATTGTTGGTCCCAGAGAAGGGTAAAACTATAGTCAGAGGGGGGGGGGTGAATGACTATAGTGGAGTTTCAAAAACTTTTCTTTTATTTAAAAGCTTTTGGGCAGCGGATAAGTCCCTTCTTACTATGTTGTTTTCAAATCAGTTTAGACAATCACAGGAATAAGTTATGGTGTAAGTAAATTAAATAAATGCAGTAAAGTAAATTGCAGAAATTAAATTGACACAAGGCTTATAGTGGTTCAGGGTGGTGTAATCCCTTAATCCACTCTTCTCCTGTGATGATTGGAGGAATTCACTGTTGTTTTCACAGATGCAATAGTATGATTGTCCTTGGCTTCCCAAGCTTCACAATCTACAAGACTATCACTCCTTGACTGCAACAGCTTCAGTGATTCAGTCTCCTTTGCTGCTCCTTGAGATCAAAATCTTTCAACAGCTATCACAGGTTCAACTCCTTCTCAGATTGCCTCTGATTCAGTTGTTTTACTTTGATAAGAATGTGATTCACAAACTTGCTTGATCAATCTCAGTGCTGAGTATGACTTTGTAGCTCTGATGTCTGAGTTGATAAGTGGATGTGTCTTTTTAAGTTCAGAGAGAAGGCTTTTCAAATTGACAGGGTTTTTGCTTAATTTTTCTCTTCGGATTGTTCCACTTTCTATTATTTTTTTCTTTGTCTGTCAATGCCTTCTATTTATAGCCTCGAATCACCTTGATTTTGAAATTCCGGCCGTTGGCTATATTAATGAGGGAATAATCCTTGATTTTATTCTTGATTCCCCCTTAATTGCATTCTCCTTGATTTCAGTGATCGGATTCCTTCTTCAATTGTACAGCAGAAAATCCGTCCTTGATTGATCCTCTATTGATTGTGCATTTAATGCATGATCTTCTGAATCTTCAACGTATACTAAATTTGATCTGGTAAGTGTTACTTCGTCGTTTTCAGAACGGTCGAGTGATCCTTCTGTCTTAGCCGTTTTAGCTTTTCCTTCACCGTTTCGTCTTTACTCAGCCGAAAGTAAGTTTACTTTGCCGGTTCACAGGCACTACACCTAACACTTCTTTGCTTCAGTTGAAGGAGAATCTTTGTACTTCACTGATCTTAGATTGGGGTGAGATCAGTGTACACCATATTTGAATATTAATGTACATCACTTGTAGTATAACTTAGACTTGTCCAAGGTCATCACAGACTTCCTTGGTTACAAGTCAGACCTTTAATATCTGCATTGCTTCTCTGCTGGTGCTTGGCTGGCTTCACTCTGCCGAATAGCTGTTTTTGCTTTGCCGTCCTACCAACTAGTACAATACTTGTCTGACTCAACTTATACAACATGTCAGACTCTAAGTAAGGACTTATACAGAGAGTTCTAACTTATTTCAGGCTTGCATAACAGCTGGTATGGCCATCATCAAAACATAATAAAATGTTCCTAACACATGGGTATATCGTTATTATCGAGATATGATCGTTACGAGATCTCATGAATATTGGATTACGACTCGACTAGAATCTTACGGTGATTGGCCCTTGTCAGGACTGTCTGATTTTAGAGACAAGGGGTTGACTATCACATAGAGATGTGAAACGTCAAAGAGTTGACCAATCAACCACTGGGAGCCGCATGCGATTTGACTGGTAGGAGTACCTACCTTTCAAAATTATCTTGGTTGATCGGCCCTCGTCGGGAATTGAGATAACTAGATGGGATCCCAGCCAGTAAAGAATTAATTAAATTCTTGAAAGCCAATTGGGAATAGTTGGCTAGTGGGAGTTAAAACCTTATAAAATTTTAAGTGCAAATTTAGGGTTTTTATACATGAGCTTTTACTTATTCTATCTTTATTTATTGTTGTAGAAAATGTCAAACAAATTGAACCTTCGTTTTATCATCGACAATAAGCTTGATGAAACTAATTTTCTCGATTCGGAAAGATACCTCAAAATCGTTTTGAGGCACGAGAAGATTGGCTATGTCTTGGACGAGGCCCTATAGCAGAAGCCCGCTGAGGGTTCGGCTGCAGATGCTGTCGAGAAGTATAACAAGCACTGTTCTGACAGTACTGATGCTACATGTATCATGCTTGCTTCGATGACACCTGAACTGCAAAAACAACATGAGTCTATGGACTCCTACACGATCATGGTCCACCTAAAGGAATTCTATGCTTCTAAGTCTCGCACTGAGAGGTACGAGGTCTCGATGGCCCTGTTTAGTTGTAAGATGGCATCTGGGACTGCTGTGGGGTCACACATGCTTAAGATGATCGGGTACATAGAGAGGCTTGGGAAGCTGGGCCACAAGTTGGAGCGAGAATTGAGTGTTGACTTTATTCTACAATCTCTACCTGATTCATTCTCGCAGTTCGTGATGAATTATCACATGAACAAGATAGATTGCTCCCTTGCGGAGTTATTGAACATGTTGAAAACTGCTGAGGGTACTGTAGGGAGGGGAAAGCAAGTGTTGCTGGTCACTTCTAGCAAGGGCAAGGCTAAAGCCCAGAAAAATTCCAAGAAGGCGAAGGCTGCACCTAAGCCAACGCCTAAGATAGTGAAAGATAAATCAAGGATGCTTGCTTCCATTGCGGTGGGACCGGACATTGGAGGAGAAACGGAAAAGGCTTCTTGAGTACCAAGAAGAAACATTCTGATGCTTCTACTTCAGGTACATTTATGATTGAGATCAACATTACTTCTTCTATGTCTAACCACTGGGTATTAGATACTGGTTGTGGTTCTCATATTTGTACGAATATGCAGGCACTAAGAAAAACTAGAGATCTGAAGAAAGAAGAGGTGGACCTACGCGTTGGGAATGGAGCAAATGTTGCTGCACTAGCCGTAGGAGTTTATTTTCTTTCATTGCCCAGTGGGCTAGTACTAGAACTTAATAACTGTTATTTTGTTCATGCTCTTACGAAGAGCACTATTTCTATTTCCACATTAGATGTTGATGGATTTTCATTTACGTTTGAGAATAAATGTTGTTCTTTTTCACGTGATGGAATTTTTTATGGTACTGGCATACTTAGCAATGGTCTCTACATATTAGATATGAATGTTGACGTACTTAATATAAATAACAAGAAAGCCAAGACAAATGACTTGAATGAATCCTACTTATGGCATTGTAGACTTTGCCATATAAATAAGAATCGCATTTCCAAACTCCATAAAGACGGAATGTGGGATCAATTCAATTATGAATCTTTTGATTCATGGGAAGCTTGTTTACTTGGCAAGATGAAAAAGTCACCTTTTAGTGGCAAAGGGATAAGATCCAATGAATTGCTTGAGCTCATACAAACTGATGTGTGTGGCCCAATGTCAATTCAAGCCAAAGGAGGATACTCTTATTTTATCACTTTCACAGATGACCATTCTTGCTATGGTTATATATACTTAATGAAGTATAAGTCTGAAGCCTTCGAAAAGTTCAAGGAATTTAGAAGTGAAGTGGAGAAACAACTAGGTAAAGAAATCAAAACACTTTGATCCGATAGAGGTGGAGAATACCTAAATGGAGAGTTTCAAGATTATTTGAAGGAGAATGGGATTCTACCTGAATGGACCCCTCCCGGGATGGCACAAATGAATTGCATGTCTGAGAGGAGGAGCCGCACCTTGTTAGACATAGTGTGATCCATGATGAGCTACGCAGTTCTCCCAAAATCATTTTGGGGGTATGCTCTAGAAACCGCATCCTATACACTGAACCGAGTTCCATCAAAGATGGTTGAATCCACACCATACGAGGTATGGCATAACAGGAAACCGAGTCTAGCATACCTTAAACCTTGGGTTTGTCCGACTTATGTGAAAAGGATGATGCCTGACAAATTAGAAGTTATATCTGACAAATATATGTTTGTGGGTTATCCTAGAGAAACTAGAGGATACCAATTTTACCATCCTGAGGAACAAAAGGTGTTTGTTGCCAGGACTGGCCGAGAAAGAGTTTATTCTGGATAGGGTCAGTGGGAGTAAGATTGATCTTGAAGAAATTCGAGAACCACTTACGGATAAAAGTCAGTTGATGGAAGTAGAGGACTCGCCACACACAGATGTGACGTTAGCCTCTACCGTGAACACACTAGCACCTCGAAGATTCACCAGGGAATGCTGTGAACCTGAAAGGTACACTGGCATGTATCTCATGGAAGATGAGGACTCTAGAACTTATGAGGAAGTGCTATTAAGGCATGACAAAGAGAAATGGCTAGAAGCCATGAATTCGGAAATGGAATCCATGAAAGACAACCAAGTTTGGAACTTAGTTGATCCACCTGAAGGAATAGTTCCTATAGGGTGCAAATGGGTCTTTAAGAGAAAGACCGACATGGACAGTAACGTGACTACCTACAAGGCTAGGTTAGTGGCAAAAGGTTATAAGCAAAGACAATGAGTTGACTATGATAAAACCTTTTCGCCTGTTGCCATGTTAAAATCCATTAGAATTTTGCTCGCTATTGCAGCATACCATGATTACGAAATCTGGCAGAAGGATGTGAAAGCAGTTTTCCTTAACGGGAACCTATGAGGAGGTGTATATGACACAGCCTAAGGGTTTCACAACCAATGATGCTAGGATGGTGTGTAAACTGCAAAGATCCATTTATGGATTAAAGCAAGCTTCTTAGAGTTGGAATCTTCACTTTGATGAGATAATCAAACAGTTTGATTTCATCAAGAACGAAGATGAGCCCTGTGTTTACAAGAAGGTTAGTGGGAGTGCCATTGTGTTCTTAGTGCTTTATGTAGACGACATATTGCTCATAGGGAATGATGTGCCTATGTACAATCGGTCAAAGCTCGGTTATCCAAGAACTTCTCAATGAAGGAGTTGGGTGATGCAGCCTATATTCTAGGAATAAAGATCTATAGAGATAGATCTAAAAGGTTGCTTGGTCTGTCGCAATCCACCTATATAGACAAGATGCTGAAGAGATTCAGCATGGAGCAGTCCAAGAAAGGATTGCTGCCTATGTCACATGGGGTCTACCTATCGAAGGGATTGAGTCCTAAGATAGAGGAGGAAAGGGCACAAATGAGTAAGATCCATTATGCTTCGGCAATCGGGTCTATCATGTATGCCATGTTGTGCACTAGACCAGATGTCTCGTACCCTCTTAGTATGACTAGTAGGTACCAGTCCAATCCAGGTGATGGTCACTGGATTGCAGTCAAGAATATCCTCAAGTACATGAGACGTACTAGGGATATGTTCCTGGTTTTCAGGAATGATAATTTAGTTTTACGAGGTTACACAGATGCCAGTTTCCAAACTGACAAGGATGACTTTAAGTCACAATCTGGATTTTTTTTCATGCTTAACGGTTGAGCAGTGAGTTGGAAGAGTTCCAAGCAGGAGACTAGTGCAGACTCTACAACAGAAGCCGAATACATAGCCGCCTCGGAGGCGGCAAAGGAAGCAGTTTGGATGAAGAAGTTCATTACTGAACTTGGTGTGGTTCCCTCCATTGAAGGTCCAGTGCCTCAGTACTATAATAATAATGGAGCGATATGTCAGTCAAAGGAACCAAGTCTCATCAGAAGTCCAAACATGTGCTACGGTGCTATCACTTGATTAGATAGATAGTAGATAGAGGAGATGTAAAGATAGAGAAAGTCCACACAGATGATAACATAGCTGATCCGTTAACCAAGGCGTTGTCTCAAGCAAAGCATGAGAAACATGTTCACTTGCATGGGCTTAGGCATATGGGTGATTGGCTTTAGGCCAAGTGGGAGATTGTTGGAAAGGTGTCCTAAACTCAATTGGGTTGGACCGGATCCGACCGGGTCGGGTCGTTTACAGTCTATTTAGTTCATGTAATAACATTACTATGATTAATAAATGCACTTATGTTATATATATTGTTTATCTTCATGTTATTTGTTGTACATATATTGTAACGTCCCTAGTATCAAACTGTTATTGAGAATCCATGATAGTGATTATGGTTGATGAGATCTCTAATCACTATAGCAAGATTGGTACTTAAATGTCTATAGTCTTATGTACTATCATATAGGACATTGATAGTATAACCAGACTAGCACGTATTGGACGTCTTTTATCTTACAGAAATTAGGGATATATCTCGTTTATCGAAGTGTAGAGACACTTGGACTGTACGTGGACGTGTATTAGAGAATGCGTACGTTAGACTGACCCACTTACATTAAGTGTCACACTATGTGGCGGTTGTGTAATTATCCTTTTGACCGGAGTCTTCATGGCATCACGGTGTGGATTGTCATGCTTTGACACTATTAAGATTTCCCCTAGCCACGGGGCGATCATGCGGTAGTGATTGGGTATGATATTGAAACATGCGGAGTATACATGATTGGTCATCCGGGAATCGCGTATCCTATGTTTGGGATCGAATATCCGAAATGGCCTTCTTATAAGGAATGTCTAGCTTTCGAGAATCTTTGCAAAGTGGGAGTAAATGCGTTATCCCGAGAGAGCATGATATCCAGATTATAAGATACGATCGTTAATGTATTGACACTCGAGATACGATCGTGTGGATATTATTACAGCGATAGGATTGTAAGTTACACGGTAACTGCTTCACATGGAAGGTAGTATTCATTGCTTTTGACTCTTCCGATGATTGGGGATCACAGTGTGTTTCTAGACGCTATCCCATGATCGTTTGGCATGAAGGGCATTTTAGTAAATTGCACTTTGTGTCTACGGCCAACATATTCGGAAGCCTATCGGGTCACACACATATGAACATCGAGTGGGATTAAAATGCAGTTATAGTTGATAACCAAATAAGGAAAGTTTATCTCTAGACTATAAAGGTTATAGTGGTAAATTAATATGGTGGTATTTATTTATTATGAATAAATAAAATACAAGATATTAATTATATACAAATTATATTAATTAAAGAATATTCCGGAAGCAAATATATTTGCATATGGGGTGCCACATCTAGGTATAAGTATACACTTGGATTGTGCACTTTAATTAATAAGATTACCATAATATTAATATAAGATATTAATTGATTTTGGAAAATAGATTTATGGTAATAAGATAATTATATTCAATATAAGATACTGGCAAAATTAATTATAATAAAAGAGATAAATCAATCTAAATGACTTTCCTTATTTTATTGGGAAAAGATTTTCATCTCCTCCACTCATCATAGGGGCGCCACTTTGCCTATATAAAGGAAGTGGGTGTCAAGCTCTTTTGTACATCACAATTGCAAGAGTTCATAGTTCTTGTGTAAATAGAGAGCAACCTATAGTGAGTTTGTGAAAGAGGAAAAAGGCCGGTCTAGCAACCGGAGTTTTCCAATAGCAATCCAAGGAGGATTCCGGTGAGGAGTTCGTGTGGATTAGTGATAGAGGCCGGACGCGTGGACGGCTTGCACACTGTTCTACTCTCCATTGATGGTCAAAGCGACGATCTTATAGATCATCCAAGGTATAACCATCAAACTACTTAACATGTTTATTGCATTAAACGAAAAATGATCTAGTAAAAGGAAATCAAATTTTAAATTCCACTGCGTTAAACTAGTGATTTCCTAACAACAACAACTGACAACTGAAGTCATAAGAAACGACAGAATAGCTACTGAAATTGTTTCACAGTTACAACAGAAGATCACAGAGAAACAAGTTTCCGTTATGGATGCTGAAAAGAAGCAACAGCAATTTCAGCAACAACCAGCTCAGCAATCAGCTCATACTTTTGAAGTTGAAAGAATCATCAGGCTGATGAAAATGAAACTCAAGAACGAAGACTGTCGTGAAGCTACTCTACCAAAAGAAGAAAAGTTACTTTTGGAGAAACTTGAAGTAAGGGATCTATATGCTGTATTTCCAATGGAAGAGTTTCTCACAAATTGTTTCAGAAGATTCACTGAGAAAGCTCAACGAAGAAAATCAGTCATGTTATCAACACTAGATAATCAAAAGAAGAAGGATGATGACAAAGATGATGAATCAAAGAAAGAAGCTGACAAGATTACAGATTTTCAGACATGCATTCAACCTCAAGCTCAAACTACGCAAACTGCTAATCAGCAAGAAGAATTGCCAGTTGGAAACCAAATAACTGACAATCAACTAGCAGATGAAAAAGGTTGATGATAAGCAATTAATGATAATCAAGGATGATATTCAGCCTACAATCCAACAAGACGAAGAAGTAGATCCATTTGAGATTATGACAAAAGAAGAATTGAGCAAAGTACATGAAAATTTGAAGATTATGCTCAACAAAAAGGAAGAATACAATGGCCTTTTGTCAAATATTTTTGGATACTTGGATGACGTCTCAGTCCACACCAAGTTGGATATCATTCAGAAATCAACTTCTAGCTCAGCATCAGAAATTCTCAGTCTTAAAGAGAAACTTGAAGTCACAGCCATGGAAGACAGAGAAATGAATGCTCAAGCAGAATGACATTTAAATCAGCGTATATATGGTTTAGAGACTCAGCTGAAAGAAGTACTTCCTTCTCAAAAGAATATCTCAGCCGACCAAAAGGCAACCCATCAGTTGGTAAATCAGTTATATGATGCCAAAAAGGGGGAAGCTGAAGAAGAAAAGTTGAGACAACTAGATGAAGAGCTGAAACAAGAAGAGGAACTGAAGAAAAACAAATCCACAGCAGATCCTTATGTGAATGTAAAAGAACTATCTGAAGAGAAGCTAATTGAAAAATATAGTCATCCTGGAGAAAGGAGAGCTACTCTTACAAAGGATATGTGGATGAAGTTTGTCAAAGATCATAGCAATATCAAACTCAAGTACAAAGACAAAACTTATGAAGAATCTCTTGTTTACTTCTTATCTGATCAGTATCACAATCAGAAGATGGCACACTATAAGAAGTTCAAGAAAATTGAAGATAAATTGCAGATCAGAGACAAGACTTAACAAATGAAAGTTGATGTGGCAGAATTCGAAAATTATTACAAGGATGAATAGGCATTGCCAAAGCTAGTTTTGTGGAGAAAGTGGAAACCTACAAGTCAAATAGACTATCTCAGAACTTTCTCCAAGAAAGATTCAAAGCTAGAACATGTTTATCGACTTCATGATAAAGAGAAGAAATTCATTTTAGTTACACAAAGAGCACAAAAAATAGTTGAGCTCTTATTCCAGTTTATCATTTAACTGTGTAACTATTCCAGTTTTTGCAATTCTTAATGAAATCCAGTTTTCAGTTTTACTTTGTTTTGAATTGTATTTATCTTTAAGCTTTTCTTTTAAGAAGAGTTTTGGCATTATCAAAAAGGGGGAAATTGTTGGGAATAAAATTTAGTTTTGATGATGATTCATCTTATTCAAGAACATGTTTGTTAACACCCCATTGATGAAGTGCTGAAACTAACTGTTATAGTGGAAAGCTAAAAGATGTCTAGAACTGAATGTATAGGTTTTACTAGAGTCTTATAATTGTATAGGTTATATCAAACAAGCACTGTAATAGATAGATGTGTCGTAGAACTGAAATTGGAAATCATCTAAGAAAGTAGAAATCATCTAGATAACTAGAACTTAACTTATGACTGAAGATGTACGCCTAGAACTGAAAGATCACTCAGAACTGAAGAAGGTAAGTTCGATGAGGGACACAGACTCGGTTGGCTTATCTACAACTGAAGGCTGAGGGAACAAACTCAGTATTTGAAAAACTTAGGGACACAGACTTAGTTAAGAAAGATTGAAGAACTGAGGGTTCAAGCTCAGTTAGGAAGATTTTAAGCGGAGACTGTAAAGTTAGAATTCAGGTAAGTCTGTGATGGCCTGAATTGACTTTATGGATCTTGTAGAAGACCTAAGTTGGTTGTCCCTTGGAAAGGCTAACATAATTTTAGAGGGGGGTGAATTAACTTGTCACCAAAAACTAGATTATTTAACAATTAAGGTTCAGTTAAAACATGTGTGGAGTTAAGCTGACAAAGTTGAGTTTAAGTCAAAGCTGACTTATAACAAAACTGAGTCAACAGGCAATGTATATAATTCTAGCCTTTATCTAGATCTTGTTATTCTATGTGAAAGCTGAGTGTGTTAAACTGAATTCTGGTGAATGTCAGTTTGTGAGCTGTGAGTTTGTGTAACAATCAGTTCTCAGTTTGTTGTATAAACAATAATAAGTGATGCAACAGTAAGTAATGCGTAAAGTAAATAAAACAAGAGTTATAGAGGTTCCAGGTGGTGTAATCCTGTCAGTCCTCTCTTCCCCTGTGGTGTAGGAGGTAAAATTCCACTAGAACTTCTTGAGGTGAGATGTTACAAAAAGTCCTAAACAATAGTCCTTGACTAATCCTAGCTTCACTATCTAAACAATCAAAGAACAGGCTAGATTTCTGCCCTTCAAATGCTTGAGCCACTGGTCCTTGAAGGGTTACATAGGCCTCTTCACCAGCTACCACCACAAACACAGTCTACCCGACTGCTGATACAACTGTCCCTAGAAAATCCTTCACCGGATTGCTTCACAGTCTTAACCTTTGATTAATAATCAAAGTTGGGCTGAGAATCAATAAATTGATTCTTGTTTGTGGTTCTTCAAAGTGTATGATTCTTGACAAATTTTGTGTAGCTTGAACACTTGAAGAAATTCTTGATTGATCTTGTTGAGCGCAGATAACAATAATAGCAATTCGAATGAACTAGAATTTTGCACAAAAATGCTTGCAATCTTTTTAATTCCTGTATTTGATCCTTGGGGCAAATTTCTCTATTTATAGTGTAAGGTCCAACGTTCATAGTACTTGAATTCGAATTGTATCAACGTTTATCTTGTAACGTCTATATTTTGTGACCTTTCTGACTTGTCAGTATTTCATCCAATAGGGTTGCTTCCTTTACAATGTTCGAATGTACTATCAGTTTGTTAGATGTCTGACTGTGAAACTGAGTATCCTGATCAGTTTCATGCTGAGTTTGTCAGTTATCAGTTTCTTAACTGACTTAGAGCATTAACTGAGATTTTACTCTTCTTCAAAAAAGCATTTATCATCTGAGAGTTCATTAACCTTATGACTCTTAGGTCTTCATACACGATCCATAAAGTCAATTCAGGTCACCACAGACCTGCCTGAATTCTAACTTTACAGTCTCGGCTTTCATAACTGAGTTTGAACCCTTAGTTCTTCAATCTTCCTTAACTGAGTCTGTGACCCTCAGTTCTTCAAATACATAGTTTGTTTCCTCAGCCTTCAGTTCTAGATAAGTCAACCAAGTATGTGTCCCTCGGCGAACTTACCTTCTTTAGTTCTGAGTGAGCTTCAGTTCTAGGTGTACATCTTCAGTCTTAAGTTAAGTTCCAGTTCTCTAGATGATTTCCAGGTTTCAGTTCTACAACACTTCTATCTATTATAGTGCTTGTCTGATATAACCTATACAAAAATCAGACTCTAGTAAAACCTATACATTCATCCAGACATCTTTTAACTTTCCACTATAACAAGAAGTTTCAGCACTTCATCAATGGGGTGTTAACAAACATGTTCTTGAATAAGATGAATCATCATCAAAACTAAATTTTATTCCCAACAATTTCCCCCTTTTTGATGATGCCAAAACCTTCATTTAAAGAAAAGCTTAAAGATAAATACAATTCAAAACAAGGTAAAACTGGAAACTGGATTTCATTAAGAGTTTGGAAAAACTGGAATAGTTACACAGTAAGTGATAAACTGAAATAAGAGCTAAACTGTTTTTTGTGCTCTTTGTGTAACTAAAATAAATTTCATCTCTTTATCATGAAGATGATAAGCTTTTTCTAGCTTGGTGTCTTCCTTGGAGAATGTCTTGAGATAATCCACTTGACTGGAAGTTTCCATTTTCTCCATAAAACTAGCTTTGGTAAAGCTGATTCATCCTTGTAACAATTTTCAAATTCTACAACATCAACTTTCATTTGTTCAGTCTTGTCCCTGATCTGCAATCTCTCTTCAATCTTCTTGAACTTTTTATAGTGTGCCATCTTTTGATTGTGATACTGATCAGATAAAAAGTAAACAAGAGATTCTTCATATGTTTTGTCTTTGTACTTGAGTTTGATATTGCTATGATCACTGACAAACTTCATCCATAGATCATGTGTAAGAGTACCTCTCCTTTCTCCAGGTTGACTGTATTTTTCAATTAACTTCTCTTCAGATAGTTCTTTTATCAGAACATAAGGATCTACTGCTGAGTTGCATTTCTTCAGTTCCTCTTCAAGCTTCAGCTTTTCATCTAGTAGTCTCAGCTATTCTTCTTCAGCTCCCCCCTTTTTGGTATCATATAACTTATTTATCAACTGATGGGTTGCCTTTTGGTCGGCTGGATAGTCTTTTGAGAAGTAAGCACTTCATTCAGCTGAGTCTCTAAACAATAGATACGCTGATTTAAATGCCATTCTGCTTGAACATGCGTTTCTCTGTCTTCCATGGTTGTAATTTCAAGTTTCTCTTTGAGACTGAGAATTTCTGAGGCTGAGCTAGAAGATGATTTCTGAATGATATACAACTTTGTATGGACAGAGACGTCCGTCTTCTTCCGATATTCCAAGTATCCAGAAATATTTGACAAAAGGCCATTGTATTCGTCCTTTTGGTTGAGCATAGTTTTCAAATTTTCATGTACTTTGCTCAATTAATCTTTTGTCATAATTTCAGATGGATCTATTGGTTCATCTTGTTGAATCTTAGGCTGAGTGTCATCTTCAATTACCATTAATTTCTAATTATCAACCTTTCCATCTGCTTGCTGAATGTCAGTTGTTTGGTTTCCAACTGGAAATGCTTCTTGCTGATTAACAGTTTGCGTAGTTTGAGTTTGAGGTTGAATTTCTGTCTGCAAATCTGTAATCTTGTCAGCTTCTTTCTTTGATTCATCATCCTTGTCATCATCCTTCTTCTTTTGAGTATCCAGTGATAATGACGTGGCTGATTTTCTTCGTTGAGTTATCTCAGTAAATCTTCTGAAACAGTTTGTGAGAAACTCATCCATAGGTAATAGAGCATATAAATCTCTGACTTCAAGTTTCTCCAATAATAACTTTTCTTCACTTGGTAGAGTACCTTCATGACAGTCTTGAGCTTCAATTTCATCAGCCTGATGATTCTTTCAGCTTCAAAAGTATGAGCTGATTGCTGTGCTGGTTGTTGCTGAAATTGTTGTTGATCCTTTTCAGTATCCATAACGAAAACTCATTTCTCTGCGATCTGCTGTTGTAATTGAGAAACAATTTCAGTGGCAATACTGTCCTTTCTTGTGACTTCAGTTGTCAGTTGTCATTCCCCCTCAGTTGGTTCTATCTGACTTGAGGTGCCTGGGAACAAACATTTTCCAACTGAATTAACTTTCTCTGAGTCAGCTTTTCGTTTGACTTCTTTGTGTTCAGATATCTGCTAAGACACAGTTTTCTTCTTGACTTTAGGTTGGTATGTCTTTGAAGTTTCTTTCATAGAATGGACTAGAGCTACATTTCCTGTGGATGTATGTATTCTTATTGTAGATGCAGCGGCAGTTTGTTCTGCTGCATTCCCTTCCTTGAGTATTTCCAAATAATGTTGAATGACTCCACTGAGTGTTTTTTCAGTCGAAGTATGTCAACAGGTTCTCTTCCTTCAGCTTGAGCTCTTCGATGACTTTCCAATTCAGCTAAGTGTTGCTGTTTTATATGATTAAACACATAACCTGCCCAACTGAATTCTGAAGGATGTAGGGGCTCAGATCTAAACGAATCAGATCTATGCGCAGCGGATGGATCACGATTTATATATCACAATACATAAATAAAGGATTTAACTTCTACAAGGGGGTTAATATTATATTACCAATAGTGGGAAGAGAAGCCTAGATCTTCCAATGTGTTCTCTAAACGGTGGTTGGTGGACACCCTTCTTGATATGAGAACCTCCTTGATATGCAACACCAAGAAAAACTTGGAGTTTTTCTTCTTCTAAAAACCCAAGACAAGAAAAAACAATTTTTCTCTCTTTTTATGTGGTGTGCTCGAATTTTTTGCATTGCCAATACACTTGGAATAACTCTCATTTTATAGGAGAGTAAATCCTTGGTCTCCAAGTTTTAATTAATTAAATAATTAATTAATTAAGTAAAATAAAAAGATATTTTCCTTAATGAATAATTGTGACATATTATTGACCAATAGGAAACCAAATAGCATGTCATCCAACCAATCACTTAACAAGAATATCTTTTATTTTCCATAAAAAAAGAAAATTAATTCTTGTGCTAAAAAGACCATAATGGCGCCACCCCTAGGGTTTTTTAGCCCACATAAAATGTCTTTTATGTGTATTATATTATTTAGCCCAACTAAATAATATCCATGCATATCAATTAATTAGCCCAGCCAATTAATTATCACTGATGCCCAAATAACAAGAATATCAGCCCGAATTATAGAAGCCACATTGGGGACCATGGACCTATAACCAGTAGCTCCAATAATTAATTATTCATCAAACAGAATAAGTACATTAATTATTAATTCCGTGATTACGCCACCATAAACCCGAAACTGAACTCTTCCGATTATAGATATATACTTATACTCAACCCATAGAGTGAATAAGTGTCCATTGATATAATCACTACATACGGACTAACCCTCCATAGACTGTCCATTCTGATTGGGAAGTCTCCGTGAACCCGACTCAGAATATCTTATCCTTATTTTCCATTAACCCCCTGATGATCAATTAGTTCACATATCTGACTAGTGATCAATTAGTCTAATATGAACTCGGCCGATCGATCACTCTCTTAGGGTTAACAAACAAGGGGACTATCTCTCTACTTCCCGCAGGAAGGAATGGATTCCATGTCTGTGAAAATCAGAACTACTCACTCATCAGGAGATAGTGCCAATGAGAAGTGGCTTGGAACACATATTTAAGTGAACCATAACTAACACATCAAACACTACCCCGAGACAAGCAGCACCCTGTGATCACCTCATGATTAAGGTTGATCCATATATGATCATCTAATGATTTAATAAGATTCCTCGATTACGGAATTATATCGAGAAATTCAGATTAAATCGGTCCAGTCCTATATGAATGCCATCATATATAATTGCCCCACGTAGGTACCCTCTACCGTTAGTCCAGATAAGACTATCACACCCTAAGGTGTTCTGGGCGAATCATTGGTGTTTTAATCAAGAGACCCTAAACTCTGATTAAGTTCACCACGGACTAACAGTTTAAGTATATCACCACTAACTCAATCCTCACGTGCATGCCATACACTGAGTTAAGCGGTTACATACTGATATGCTTAGGGTTTGCAGCAATGTATTACTTACAAGCACAAAGCAAGTAATAAGGTGAGATAAATCCTGTCACCAAAAACAATTACTCAAATTGTCTTTCGGGTACTACACCTAACAATCTCCAACTTGCACGAAATGACAAGTAATAATTGTTTTAGAGCACACCCATTCTCATCTTATTCACAACACTCTCCCACTTGCTCTAAAAGCAGATGAGATATATCCCTCAATGACGTACCCTCCAAGCACTCGACTTGGTACACGGATTAGTTTGGTTGTCGGCTCGATACGATCTTTAGGATCAAAACATCGCCGGTCCATCTAATCAGGCGGTACTCTCTCTCAATATGCTTTTGACCTCTAGTGACTGAGAAGATCCTTCTAAGCTATCTCTTCACTATTTTCACAACGAAGTGATATCGGCTCACTAGACCTGGAATTACTCCCTGATCAGAAAGGAAATTCCTAAGCCATATCGCCACTCTAGCTGCTACGTATCCAATTAACTAAAATCGAATTGGCGGTTCTGGATTTCTCCAGACTATAGCTCGATCATCCTTAATCTGACTATAAGTCAGAATCGGTGTAGTCAACCATATTCAAGTTTGCACCCGAATATACAAGCACATTATTTCTCGTCCTTCAAAGATACTTGAGGACGTACTAAAACGCTATTCAAAGCTCGAATCCGAGATTCGACTACTATTGACTTGTGATAACCTGACTTGCCATTATCAAAGAGAGACTCTATCCCATTTTCTCTTTATCCGAAGATTTAGAGAATCATTCCTAAGAGGTAGGGTAGGACTACTCTCGATGAATGTTGCATACGTATATGCATGATCATCTTATTCAATAAGATAGGTGGGATAGCCAATGACTCATTCTCGTGAATTTGACCGAATCAGATTCTTAGAATATAGTCCAATTCTCTCATCCAGAGAATCTTGGCATGTCAATTTCCGACTTCAGATAGCACACCCATGTTGTTTCCAACCGTTTCAGTGTTATCATTCATGAACACTAATACTACTACTTTACCAATATTGATATCCAGTCTACAAAAGACTTATCAATATTTTGGTCATGTCCACATATTTTAAAACATGTGACTTTAAAAGATCGAGAGGTTCTCTTAATTCCACAAAGGATATAAGCCCCAGCAGTCATCCTGCCGTTTGTTCTAACCAAGACCCTTCTATTCCGAATGAATCCAGACTCCGTTTTTCGGCAAGAAAGTCTCAGGGAATCACCCCTATTTTCTGCGTTCTAACGAAATCTAGCAAGACTGAGTGAGAGTTCAAGGTCTGGTTAACTCTCCACTTGTCAGGGAATCACCCCTTCACTCAGCTTTGCGCTGAAAGTTTAAAATTTCCTATTCATTCGACTCTTTTCCGTGTAGATCCAATTGCTCCCACTAAGCCTGAGACACTTAGGTGGTTCTACAAGAAGCAGAACAGAACTGGAGTACCAAAACTGGAATCCTATACAGCCCACTAAGAGCCATAGGTTATCAATCACCCCAGCAGACTGTAAAGTCCACAAAACCACAATGTGTCAACGGTTAAACCATACTTCCACAGTGTTTTGGGTGGATTGACATTCTAATCTAGTAGTATTTGTCAGTGTAATCACCAACAACCGATGTTGGACGTGGTCTGATTAAATCAGATAGTAACTACCTATGGGTAACCATACTCCAAGGTTTAAGGCTGTTACTTATAGATTCTATCAGAAGCCTTTTTTTTTTAAAGCACCTTTATTTTATTAAAATGAAAAAGAATAAAGTGCTACAAAGTCAATGCCACATCCCGGCCCGCCCCAAGTACGTGATAGAGTGCATAGCATGGCCTCTTTAAACCCTATGCGTGGCAAACCCAGTTTAGGAAAATCCAGCACATAGGGAAGAGTACTCGCTCTATGCACCCCCGAAATCCCGACACCATAAAAAATACAGTCAAATACATCAAAATTGTCCTCCACTCGAGACTTGTCCTTGCCTAAGCACAAAAGATGGCACAGTTGAATCCGCAAAGCAATTCCAAGGAAAAATAGCCTGTGTATCCGACCAAGGTATGAGCCAAAGCCTCCGAACAAGCGCATGAAGCACGAAAACTGTCCTTCTCCACCTTGTCCTTGTTACTACAACCCAACGGATGGTTACACCTGGCATAGAAGAAAGATGATAACCCCAAAAATAGCCAAAGAAGATAATAACCCAAAAAAGGAACAAGGACACCTGGATTGCACCCCTAACAAGATGGTAGGGGTGCCTCCAAAGTTGAATGCCAATCCTGGTCCTTAGCAATGAGCCCTTTCTGTCGACCGCCAGAATTCTGATTATATGCGTCACCTTCAAATAAAAATGCCCAGTCCAAGCTAGCCGAACATGAATCCTCAAAATGCAAACGCCGGTTAAAGCATAGAAATCAGAGAGCCATAAAAAATAAATCATTATAAAAAGAATCCAATAAGGGAACATGTACACCTGAATTGCACCCCTAGCATCATGATAGGGGTGCTTCCGGATATTGTCGCCGGCCATGTCCCTGGAAGAGGTGCCTAAATCTTCCCGCAGCATAAAATCACAAAAATCAGTGAAAAAGTGTACTATGTGCCAAGAAGTGAATAGACGATGGCTAGAAAACACCTGATTTGCACCCCAACTAGAATAGGAGGGGTGCTTCCAGGCTGGAGGAGCCATTCGTAACCAAACATGACAACGCCGATGTGGAAAAGTCGTCTCCCCTCTTTCACAAGTGAAGAGTGCTTCCCTAGTTTTCTGCAAAATGTCGAATAAGAGGAGGTCCATGTAAATCATCACTAATAAGATGTTGAATATGATCAGGTACGTCGCTGAGATGATTAAACGTCATATCGTCTCCTTCCATAGATGCAAAGCTGTCCGCCACTCTATTGCATTCCCGAAACACATGAGAAATATTGTGTGGTATTTCTCGAAGACAAGCCGAAATCGACCAATCGAGATGCAGAGGGGCCAACCTCCACTGTGATTTCCGGATATCACATGAGAAACATAAAAGGAGTCAGTCTCAATATCAAGAGGCAAAACATGTGGACGCAACCGAATACCAAAGAGCAGCGCCTTTACTTCCGCATCAAGAACATTTCCATGGCCGAAGCAAGCATGAAACACAACGACAAAGTTACCATGCGAATCCCGAATAATTCCACCCCCATAAGCAACCCCATTCCTGACACTACCGTCTACATTGAGCTTCACCCGACCGACATGGGGAGGATTCCACCGTAATTGGATCAGTCGATGCTTGGGCCGAGTTTTTACCTTGAAAGGCTTGAAAAAAGGAACATCCCAATCAATCCCAAAATGTTTACGATCAACAACCTTGCGGAAAGCTACCTGTCTAATCATTCTCTCAATGAGAATGTTGGTACGCTGAACAGACGGACAAAAATCTTCATGTCTACACTTATTCCTCTCCGCCCAGATGCCCCAACACACAATAACCGGTACAAGAAGGCGCATATTATATATGTGGGCCGAAGAGTTAATCCAGAAATTAAACATAGGAACAATCCCAGTAGTAGGAGTGAAACGAAGGCCAAATTGATTCATAAAGTGAGTCCAGATAGACTGGGCAAAAGGACATTCAATGAAAATATGACGAAGATCTTCCCCTTGCTGGCACGCGAAACACTTAGAAACCAGAGTAATACCACGTTGTTGAATGTTTGAATCCGTAGGAAGAGCATTATTGATTAATCTCCAGCAGAAGAAAGAAATCTTGAGAGGTAACATATTGTTCCAAATTAACTTGAAGAGAGGACGAACTGGTTTGTGAGACCTTAGCATATTCCATGCCGACTTAGTACTGAAATGCCCATCCGAGTTTAAAATCCATATCAACTCATCGTCCTGGTCAGGTCGAAATGGTATGCATAAAATCTCATCCACAACATGTAGAGGAAGATGCTCTTGCAAAAGAGGAACATTCCACTTCCCATTCACAAAGAAATCCTTCACCTTCCTAAATTCGTTGTCCGGAGGATCCCCCAAATCAATGTTCATCCATTTATCTCTCCAAAAATCTATATTGCCGGCATTGACCTTCCACGTGATAGCATATTCAGCAATATCACGCAATTGCCAAACTTTCTTAACCATCTGCGTCGGATTTCTGGGAAGGGAAGCTTGCAGGGGCGACTGATCCGCAACATATGTACTATAACCAACCTTCACTCGTCTCATTAAAGCATTTCACGAACAGTCAAAGTCTGAACGTATGCGCAAAATCTCCAGTCCTACCTTCAAGCATTAAAGGCTAAATGCCTACATTTACGGAAGTGGTGTGAACCGAATTCACTCCTTATCCATAAATTCACTAGCATCTTCTAGGTAGACTTCTCGGTTTACATAATACTGTTAACCGTTATTTTGCAACGAATTATCTTAATCGAGTATAGCAGTGTATTGTAGCACATCAATAACTATATAGGGCAAGTCTATGGTTTCTTCCTCAGTGAGAAACATTCCACTAGGAGGCAGGCCGAGCATCAGTCCAAAGACTATGCGATAGCCTATTTCTGAGCATGGAATACTCTATTCTGTACTAAAATCAGAGACTCCTCCTCGTATTCTTTCGATAAACTAAATCGTGTTTCGAGTAGTTATGAGACAAAATGTCACCACTCAAAATCTCCCACTTGCTTGTATCTCTCACTAGACCCCGAAGATCATGATGAACAAGCTATGTTACCCCTTCAAATCTATTACCCTTTCCCGATTGAAAGAAAACTTAGTCATTGTTCCTTTGAGATAGTGTTCCTAGACTGGGAGATAGGAATCACCCTTAGCCAGTCGTCAGGTCTTATCTCTAGGATATATGCACTAATTAATAGATTTTGAAGAATCGTTTATCTTAATACGGAAACCGTTTGCCTATAATAGTTTAAGACGTGTTATATATACCTTTTCAGCATTTCTTAGTGGTTCTGACTTTATCAAACAAAAGTCCGAGTCCCGGATTCGTACTACAAATGTCATATTCACTTTCTATGAGGCAATAATATATCGAGTTCAAAGTGAATCCATTTGTTCCAACGAATCTGAAAACAGAAAAATAAATTTTTCCGTGATATTCAAGGATAGAATCCGAAATTCATTTCCTTATATCACTCCCACAATTCTAGCTGAAATTACTGCCCGTTGTTACTCTATTAATCATTAATGCAAAGCTCCCTTGTTCTTCCAAAGAACATAGCTCCCGAGTCGAGTTACTCAGTTAAGAAAGTCGCTAAGGATTCATTGGTTAGTGTTCCGAAATCACTTTCCTTATCCTATACTTTCTTTAATTAATATTTCGGTTTAGCCTCAAACTTAGTTTAGATGATTAACACTTGTAGACATTCTTTCCCATTCTTGACTTTCCTTAAAAGGAAATAGTCTTGAACTAGAAATTCGTTTGAGTAGACACTACTGGTGAACTGTGGGATGTCTAATGAAAGTGTTACCCAGTGGGACTAATTTTCTAATAAGTTAGAAAAACAACATAAGATTAAAACTCCCACTAGTTTATCGGTTCCAAATACCGTCTAACTAGCGACACTTTAATTTATGATTCTCCAATTTTTCTATTAGAAAATTTCTCGTGTAGACACTACACAATTAAAATTCACTAGAAGAATTTTATCGTCCCAATCATCTTTCAAACTAACTACGGTTGTCTCTCGTTCTGCACGAGTGACAGAAGTGACATACTTATTTACGTCACTTAAGTTTTGAAGGCTCGAGAGAAATACCTCTTCCGAAAAATTAATCGCATGTGAGATTAATAAGTACAACGTTCTAGTTACTTATCACTTTTTAACGAAGTCATTACTAGCCAATTTTACACTAGCAGTCTAGCACCCTAGAGAGATATGTATAACAGTTGTAAATAAAATTGACAGAATAAATCCAAATCATACACTACTAATAAATTTTAGGAACTATAAACTAAGTACTTATAGTCTATCCTACCGTTCCAAGGACTTAATCTCTTGCCTCAGTGCCGCCTTAGGGTAGGTCAAAGAGGTTTTGATTAATATTGAAGATCATATTGAGAATCGAACATCTCATTTGTGATCGTCATTCACCTTTCCTTTTTCAGCCAAGGTATTACCAAAATACCCTTTATGAGTGTGACCTATTGTTTTAGATTTTTAGGTAGATCCCAAGTATGCCGCCTTAGGGTCGGTCAGTGACCCGACGAGTACCCAATATCCTATCCTTTCAGAGACCAAGCCTTGAATTTTGATAGCGATGAAGGCCTTCCTTAGGGGGCCGAAATCAAAGCCGGCACGAGGCGTCCCCATTCTCTCACATTGCTTGTGTCAACAGTAGAGGCTGTGGGGTCAGCTATCGCCTCTCCCGCTCCCACTCAATATTTAGAAAAGTGGTGGGTTTACTGATCACGTTTTTGGACTTGATGTTACATTAAGGAACAATAAATCATAGGCCCGAATGGTGTCGGCTATGTGGGCTAGCCCACCCGACCTATTCATTGGAACATATGTGGCCGTCGGACGGGTTAAGACTAGGGGAGCTCCGTTGAGCCGTAGTGGCTCGTCAGATGGCTCAGCCTTGCCGGACCCCCGTGCAAACGCCACACGTGGAGGGTGAAGTCGATCGAGCCGTAGCTTCTGTTGACCACCCAACCATGGTTATACCATTTTCGAACCAAGCTTGCCAGTGATTATCCAATCCTTAAACATCAAACTTTCACATAGACACTACGGAGCAAAAAACGTAATCTCGTCTAGGTAAGGTGGAATTCACCGAGAATCCAACACCTTAACCACGAGGTTTCGGGATTTTACTCCCTATGCTTTCGTAGAGTGGGATTCACCGAGAATCCATCACCCAACCTCGACGATTGAAAAAATCCGTGATCCTCGGTTTTTACCCTAATTAGTTTCTAATTAATATCAAACAATTAATTAAAACTAATTGCGTGTTTTATACATGCCTAACTAATTCCTCGAATTAATTTCTACATGTATGCATATGGAGTGGAATTCATGATACGATGCATGTCATGGCAATTTTCCGGTTCTACACATCCAATCTAAACATGTATACTAGTGCGGAAAATAAACACCGAGATGGACCGTTGGCAACCCCGTATCTAACCTATTAGAAAATAAATAACCAAACCCTAACTAGGGTTTACTACTTTCTAACATAATCTGCAGCTGTGCAAATTCTTCGATGGTCGGGAAACCAAACGAACTCGGATCGCGACGAAACTTTCCAGATCTGTTCTTCACTCCTTGGGCTTCAATATGGACGGTTGGATCGGAGTTTTCACTTGTCAATTTTCTCCAGTGAGCCGCCTAACTTGCTGCTGAATCTATCTCTTACAGCAGTGCATCAGTGACTTCCCGAGCCTGATCGGGAATCGAGATGAAACCCGATCGACCTGAAATTTTTATGCCACGTCAATGAATCCATGTTTATTAATCTGACCTGTCGCATTTGAGTTTCAACGGTCCAAGCTCTTCCAGAAATTCGAGGAAGTCACAGGTAGGGTTTCTGTGAATCCTGCGTTTTTCTGTTACAGCAGCCTCTTTGCAGCAACAAGCGGATATGCATACAGTTTCCGATCGATGCCAAAATTTGTGCACTTGTTCTCCATCTTCCAATCTTGATTCTGACCGGAGGGATCGTCGTTTCAACGGCTCGATCAACGGGACAAACGGAGAAACAAAACAGCTACTAAACAGATCTATTTTCTGGAAATTAAAATTGCAATAACAAATAAATTACATAATTTCCTATACTCATATGAACGAATTTTCATCGTTTATATGAGTTTACAATAGATCTAACGGGTAAACAGTGCCAACCCCCAATCCATCTCTTCAACCACAACAACTAATCATTATCAATGCATAAAACAATAAATAAAATTTGTCTACATGCAATTCCACTCCTTTAAATCGTTTAATTATAATTATGACTATATAAATTGTGGAACCTGGCTCCGATACCACATGAAGGATGTAGGAGCTCTGATCTAAACGAATCAGATCTATGCGCAGCGGATGGATCACGATTTATTTATCACAATACATAAATGAAGGATTTAACTACTACAAGGGGTTAAGATTATATTACCAATTGTGGGAAGAGAAGCCTTGATCTTCCAATGTATTTTCCAAACGGTGGTTGGTGGACACCCTTCTTGATATGAGAACCTCCTTGATATGAAACACCAAGACAAACTTGGAGTTTTTCTTCTTCTAAAAACCCAAGACAAGAAAAAACAATTTTTCCCTCTTTTTATGTGGTGTGGTCGAATTTTTTGCATTGCCAATACACTTGGAATAACTCTCCTTTTATATGAGAGTAAATCCTTGGTCTCCAAGTTTTAATTAACTAAATAAATAATTAATTAAGTAAAATAAAAAGATATTTTCCTTAATGAATAATTGTGACATATTATTGACCAATAGAAAACCAAATAACATGTCATCCAACCAATCACATAACAAGATTATCTTTTATTTTCCATAACACAAGAAAATTAATTCTTGTGCTAAAATGATGATAATGGCGCCACCCCTAGGGTTTTTTAGCCCACATAAAATGTCTTTTATGTGTATTATATTATTTAGCCCAACTAAATAATATCCATGCATATCAATTAATTAGCCCAGCCAATTAATTATCACTGAGGCCCAAATAACAAGAATATCAGCCCGAATTATAGAAGTCACATTGGAGACCATGGACCTATAACCAGTAGCTCCAATAATTAATTATTCATCGAACATAATAAGTACATTAATTATTAATTCCGGGATTACGCCACCATAAACCCGAAACTGAACTCTACCGATTATAGATATATACTTATACTCAACCTATAGAGTGAATACGTATCCATTGATATAATCACTACATACGGACTAACCCTCCATAGACTGTCCATTCTGAGTGGGAAGTCTCCGTGAACCCGACCCGGAATATCTTATCCTTATTTACCATTAACCCCCTGATGATCAATTAGTTCACATATCTGACTAGAGATCAATTAGTCTAATATGAACTCGGCCGATCGATCACTTTCTTAGGGTTAACAAACAAAGGAACTGTCTCTCTACTTCCCGCGGGAAGGAATGGATTCCATGTCTGTGAAAATCAGAACTACTCACTTATCAGGAGATAGTGCCAATGAGAAGTGGCTTGGAACACATATTTAAGTGAACCGTAACTAACACATCAAACACTACCCCGAGACAAGCAGCACCCTGTGATCACCTCTGGAATAAGGTTGATCCATATATGATCATCTAATGATTTAATAAGATTACTCGATTAGGGAATTATATCTAGAAATTCAGATTAAATCGGTCCAGTCCTATATGAATGCCATCATATATAAATGCCCCACATAGGTACCCTCTACCGATAGTCCGGATAAGACTATCATACCCTAAGGTGTTCTGGGCGCATCATTGGTGTTTTAATCAAGAGACCCTAAACTCTGATTAAGTTCACCACGGACTAACAGTTTAAGTATATCACCACTAACTCAATCCTCACGTGCATGCCATACACTGAGTTAAGCGGTTACATACTGATATACTTATGGTTTGCAGCAGTGTATTACATACAAGCACAAGGCAAGTAATAAGGTGAGATAAATTCTGTCACCAAAAACAATTACACAAATTGCCTTTCGGGCACTACACCTAACAAATTCAAATTCATCCCAGATGATGTTCATCAGATAAATGTTGTCCTCAGATAATTTGGAGATTCCTTTGTATCTACCAATGACATGTCTGCAGAGCCATTTGCTGACGAGTCCAAACTCCGGTTCGAGGTCGTCGACATGTGAGTCAATAGCTGCTGGTTCCTTTGTTAAAGAAATTTGTCTGAGAAAGACATCTCTTTTGAGTGGCAAAAAACTCAAATCTATTGATTTCACAAGTGGTTCCTTGAAATCGAATAGCATCTTGATAACTCCCTCATTAACAATGATTCTTTCTCCTCAAACTTTTGTGATCAGAGACTTCTTTACCACTCTCATGTTCTCCTAGAACTCTAAAATTCCTTCCATATCATGATCATCTTTGTAAGTTACTTCTAGGATGTCTTATAATCCTTGCTGATGCTTTATCTTCTCGCAGATATGACTTGCTAAAAGAGTATTGTTGCAGAGTTCTTCATATACTTCGAAAGATAGAGTATCCAATTCAGTAATGAGCCTTTCTTCTTGTGATTTCTTGGAGGCTGCCATTATGAATTTTTCTGAATTTGAAGTAATTTTGAGAAAGATAAAATTTTGGCTTTTGAGAGAGACAAAGTTTGAATTTTTCTTTTTGTGAGTGAAAGAATATGGAAAGGGTTGGATAAATAAGGGGTGTACTGACGGTTCTTGGATTGATACACGATTTTTCTGAAAATTTCGAACCAACCTTTCAAATTCCATGACGGTTTGTGTAACCGATGCATGTACTGTTCTGACAATAGTGGGTGTGTACAAGCAACAGGTTCTGACTTAAACGGCGGTAATTAAATGTGATATAACCGCTGTTGGTTTTATCCTCTCAACCAATGACTTACTTTGACTGGTTAAACTGATGCTTGAGGTCCGTTCTAGAATAAGTTTAGTTCGGTCAATTATTCAGTTTTAGTGAGTCAGTTTGAGATTGTTGGTGTCAATGACTGATCTATTAAGTGAGCGCACCCAACATAACAAAGATCAATCCCCTTGACGAATCTTTTGGCTTAAACTGACTTAGCTGACTTTAATTATACCCAACTCAGTTCTCAGTTTGGAAAATTAATCTCTCTCTGTCCAGTGGTTTGGTGAAAATGTCAGCCAATTGATCTTCAGTCGGGACTTAGAGAACTGTAATATCCTTCTTTGTTGGATGACTGACTGTGAAACTGAGTATCCTGATCAGTTTCATGCTGAGTTTGTCAGTTATTAGTTTCTTAACTGACTTAGAGCATTAACTAAGTTTTTAATCTTCTTCAAAAATCAGTACTCTAATTTTTCATCTGATTATAATTGACTTAACCAGAGGACATCATAAGCATATATCATCTACGAGTTCATTACCTTATGACTCTTAGGTCTTCATACAAGATCCATAATGTCAGTTCAGGTCACCACAAACTTGCCTGAATTCTAACTTTACAGTCTCGGCTTTCATAACTGAGTTTGAACCCTCAATTATTCAATCTTCCTTAACTGAGTCTGTGACCCTCAGTTCTTCAAATACTGAGTTTGTTCCCTCAGTCTTCAGTTCTGGATAAGTCAACCGAGTTTGTGTCCCTCATCGAACTTACCTTCTTCAGTTCTGAGTGAGCTTCAGTTCTAGGTGTACATCTTCAGTCTTAGTTAAGTTCCAGTTCTCTAGATGATTTCCAGTTTCAGTTCTACGACACTTCTATCTATTACAGTGCTTGTCTGAGATAACCTATACAAAAATCAGTCTTTAGTAAAACCTATACATTCAGTTCTAGACATCTTTTAGCTTTCCACTATAACAGTTAGTTTCTGCACTTCATCAATGGGGTGTTAACAAACATGTTCTTGAATAAGATGAATCATCAACAAAACTAAATTTTATTCCCATTAATAGTATCATAAGGACAATGATATCTTAGATGATCCTTTTAAGGAATGGCGTAATCTGATTCAGTCACATATAATCAGATAAATAGAGTACGGAAGTTTTTGAAGAAAACTAAAAACTCAATTAATGCTCTAAGTCAGTGTAAACTGAAAACTGACATACTCAATATAAAACTGATTAGGAAACTCAGATTTATAAGTCAGCCATTCCAACAAACTGATTGTACATTCGAACGTTGTAAAGAAAGCAACCCTATTGGATGAAATACTGACAAGTCAGAACGGTCACTAAATATAGTTGTTACAAGATAGACGTTAATACAATTCGAATTCAAGCAGGATGAACGTTGGACCTCACACTATAAATAGAGGACTCTGCAGCAAGGATCAAACACCCCGAATTAACAAAATTACAAGCATTGTTTGTGCAAAAGTCTGGTTCATTCGCATTGCTATCATTATTTGTGCTCAACAAGATCATATCTAGAAATTCTTCAAGTGTTCAAGCTACATCGATCTTATCCAGATTTCTACACTTTGAAGAACCACAAGCAAGAATCAATTTATTGATTCTCAGCACAACTTTGATTCTCAATCAAAGGTTTAAACTGTGAAGCAATCCGGTCAAGGAGTTGCCAAGGACAGTTGTGACATTTGCAGTCGGGTAGACTGTGTTTGTGGTGGTAGCTGGTGAAAAGGCAACCCTCTAAGGATCAGTGACTTAAGCAGTTGAAGAGCAGCCATTCAACCTGTTCTATAGTTTTTAGATAGTGACACTAGGGATTAGTCAAGGACTATCATATAGGACTTTTTGTAACAGCGTACCTCAAGGAGTTCTAGAGGAATTTTCCTCCTACATCACAGGGGAAGAGTGGACTGACAGGATTATACCACCTGGAACCACTATAATTCTTGCTCTACTTACTTTATGCATTTACATTTTGTTATTTACTTTACAACATTTATTATTGTTTATACAAGCATAGTGAAACTGGTTGTTATAAGCATACACAGTTCACAAACTGACATTCACCAGAATTCAGTTTTGCATACACAGATTTTTCTTATAAAATAACAAGATCCAGATAAAGGCTAAAATCTATATCCGCTGCCGGTTGACTCAGTTTTGTATAAGTCAGATTGACTAAAACTCAGCTTTGTCAGCTCAACTCCACACAAGTTAAAACTGAACCTTAAGTGTTAATCAATCAATACTAGACTCAGTTCTCAGTTAGGTTTTTGGTGACAAGTTTATTCACCCCCCTCCCTCTAAACTCGTGTTAGCCTTTCTAAAGGACCAACATAGTGCTTAGTCTGACAAACTTATACAATGTCAGACTTCTAGTAAAACCTATACAATTTAGTTCTAAACTAATTTCAGGCTAACTATAATAGCTCGTTTGGCCATCATCAAAACTTATAATATGTTCCTAACACCAGTGCTGTTCATATTGCTCACAACCTTGTTTTTCATGAAAGAACAAAGAATATAGAGATTGAATGTCAAGTTGTCGGAGATAAAGTCAAAACAAGATTGATCAAGCTCGTGCCTGTTCATACCAAGGAACAACTTTTTGATATCATCACAAACGCTTTGAATGCACCGTCTTTTTGTTATTTACTTGACAAGCTAGGCATCTCTAAGATCTTCAACCCAGTTCGAGTGGATAAAGGAGTGTTGTAGCAAGCAGGATATGTAAGATGGTTCATTTATCACTCTCAGCTTGAGAGAGTGTTTTAGTATGTAGTATGGATAAATGGGTGATGAAAGCAAGAGGATGTGCACACACTTATAATTCAGATCATTTAGCTAAGATTAGCAAAGAATCTAGCTAAGATCAACAAACTTGAAGGATTTAGTAGAGTACCTTGCAGCTGAATTTAGAAATCGTTTTATTCTGTTGTAACTCATTAATTCTACTATAATAGAATATGACCGTTGTATTGAAGTATACCTTATAAATACTTCATGATCAACAGCATTGTAACATAACTTGATCATTATACTGATTAATGAGCATTCTGTATTTTATTTTTTCTTTAATTTCATATTTCATCAATTTCAACACAAGGAAGCTTCTGATCTCCACTAAGCAATTTCAACACAAGGAAGCTCCTGTTGATTTCAACAATGAGACTGTTTGATCTACTTATATTTACATCTCAACTGAGTTTAGAGCTGGACTATTGCTAACTTGCAAAAGCTTCAGCTTTGTGTAAACTCTCTGAATATATCTTAAGCTCATACACTTACTCTCCTTCTAAGAATTTGAGAGTCTGAGATAACACTTATTCAATGTCTGTATTGTGATAGTTTTTTGGTTGAGTTGAGATCTTTGTTGGATAGTTACATTCTGCTCAATATTATCAGAGGGAAAGTATTCTTCCTAGTTGCATCAATAAAAGAGTGTTGAATATAAAATGTTCCTACTACATTATCTGTTGTGAAGCATAATCTGAAATGATACTATTTGGTGTTTGATTTGTTTGTAATTGCATTGTATGTATTTTGTAACACTCTAACTTACACTAATAAAAAATCTCTGTTGTGAGGAGGTTTGAAAATCCAGATCTAGTAATCTGGTACAAAATTGACTTCTACACTTAGGGTGTTTTATACCTAGTTGAAGGAACCTATCAACATCCTAGTGCCATGTACATTCCGTCTTGGTTGAAGGAATGCACATACCTAGTTAAAGGAACTATCAATATCCACTATGAATGATTCTATCTAATTGACCACTTACATTAAGTCTTTCAGTACTCACAGAACTTGAGCATTCATATTCATATCTTTACCACAAGATTAGAACACTTGTCACCATTTAAAGAAGTTTATAAAAGAAGTGTTTTGAAAAACACATTCAACCGCCTCTAGTTTTTTTGAAACCCTTTATTTATCCTATCAATTGGTATCAAAGCCTGGTTAATACTCATGAAAGTGTTTGATAAAATCTTCTAATATCTTGGCATCTATTATTGGTATGATTTGTACTGAAATCCAAGAAGTTATGTCTTCTCTGTGACCACCATACTTCAAAATGCTCGTTATGACCACTAGAAAATAGCAATGAGATTACATCTTGAATCATCTGACCCGAATCTTTGAAATGTCATTGAAGGTTGGACTTTTGTCCAAATAAAAACCAATATAACAATGTATATGGTTGAGCCTGTAACAAAAAGTAGATTGGAATAGAATGTTGATGACAAAAGGAAAATATATGTCAATGGAAAATCAATGACTATATTGATCAATGCATTGAGCATTGATGAAGCAAGATCAAAATAGAGAATCAAGGCTGATTAAGTTTATATATAAAAACATTTATATAGAATTTTCTGTAACGCCCCCAGATCTCGGGCCTGGTAGTGTTAAATAGTCATAAACGGTCCGGTCAACTACTTAGACCACCGTCCTTGTTTGGACTAAAAAGGCCAACCCGAGTTGACAAGATCTTTATGTGTTGGTCCCTTGGAAAAGCTGACACGAGTTTAGAGGGTTGGTGAATAAACTTGTCACTAAAAACTGGATTTTAAGTCTGATTAGTTCAGTTATAAACTTGTGTGAAGTTGAGCTGACTTAGCTGAGTATATATCAAAACTGACTTATGCTAAAATTGAGTCAACCGGCAGCGGATAAGTTTTAGCCTTAATGCGGATCTTGTTGTTTCTAAGAAAAAGATGATGAGTATGCAAAACTGAATTCTGGTGAATGTCAGTTTGTGAACTGTGAGTGAATATCAATCAGTTTGTTCAGTTATTCTATATGAAAAACTGATATGAAAAACAATCACAAATACAGATAAACTAAATAACAGAAAGTAAATGCGTAAAGTAAGTAAGTCAAGAATTCCAGTGGTTCCAGGTGGTGTAATCCTGTCAGTCCACTCTTCCCCTGTGATGTAGGAGGAAAATTCCACTAGAACTTTCTAAGGTAGCCGGTTACAAAAAGTCCTAATTAATACTCCTTGACTAATCCCTAGCTTCACTATCTAAACAACTGTAGAACAGTTGTGATTGCTTCTCTGCAACTGCTTGAACACTGGTCCTTAGAGGGTTGTATTGGCTCTTCTCCAGCTCCACCACAAACACAGTCTACCCGACTGCTAAACAACAACAACTGTCTTTGGCAAATCCTAAACCGGATTGCTTCACAGTCTAAACCTTTGATAAAAATCAAAGTTGGGCTGAGAATCAATAAATTGATTCTTGCTTGTTGTTCTTCTAAGTGTCATACTCTTGATTGAGTCTTTTGTAGCTTGAACACTTGAAGAAATCTGCATGTGATCTTGTAAAGCGCAAAGATTGATAGCAATTCGGATGAACAAGATTTTGGCACAATAATACTTGATAGCAATTGGTTCTTGGTATTGTGTTCTGTTCGTATTGTGTTTGATCCTTGATGCCAAGTCCTCTATTTATAGTGAGGTCCAACGTTCATCTTGCTTGAATTTTGAATTCTATCAATTTTAAATCCATATAGCCATTAGGTGTCAGTGACCGTTCTGACTTGTCAGTGCTTCATCCAATAGCATTCCTTGATTTGTAACTTTCGTATTTGAATTCAGTTCCTTGGATGACTGACTCAAAAACTGAGTATCTTGATCAGTTTTATTCTGAGTGTGTCAGTTATCAGTTTGTCAACTGACTTAGAGCATTAACTGAGTTTTTACTCTTCTTCAAAACTTAGTACTCTATTCATCTGATTTTTTACAACTTAATCAGAGTACACCACATCCTTAATAAATCATCTAATATATCATTGTCCTTATGATTCTTCGGTCTTCTTACAAGATCCAAAAAGTCTCGACTTTAATCTTCATAACTGAGTTTGAACCCTCAGTTCTTCATTTTTCAATAACTGAGTCTGTGTCCCTCAGTTCTCCAATCTTCTAGATAAGTCAACCGAGTCTGTGTCCCTCAGCGAACTAATCTTCTTCAGTTCTGAGTAAACTTTCAGTTCTAAATGACATCTTAAGTTTTAGTCAATATCCAGTTTTCTAGTTGATTTCCAGTTTTCAGTTTTACGACACTCTAACTATTACAGTGCTTGTCTGATATAACCTATACAATTATCGGACTCTAATAAATCCTATACATTCAGTTCTAGACATCTTTTATCCTTTCACTATAATAGCTAGTTCCAGTACTTCACCAATGGGGTGTAAACAAACAAATTATCAAATAAGATGAATGATCTTCAAAACATAAATTTTATTTCCAACATTATGTCTCATACTTATATAGTGGTGATGCTCTTCCCCCGCTTCCAATGTGTTATATCACATTCTCTTCCCCCTCCCCTATAAGGGACTGGTGTCCTCGCCAAGACGACCAAGAATTGTCCCTGTGAACTTGTCCCAGTTCGTCTCAACCAGAGGACTCTAGAGGTGGCCAGTGGCACTTAGGTTTGTCTAGAGGTGGCCTGTGGCACTTTGTTGGGATAGATTACCCACACTCTTGAATGAATTAAGATATATAGTAGCACGTTTATTAACACCAATTGGTTTTTGTACAACAGTAAGCGCTTGATCTTAACATGGTATCAAAGCGAGAGGTCACCAGATCAAACCCTGGTTGGAACATTATTTTTTTTAAAAAATTGTGCAAGTGTTGCGATAGATTGCCCACACTTGAGGGGGTGTTGGGAGAGATTGCCCACACTCTTGAAAAAAATTGTGCAAGTGTTGGATAGATTGCCAATACTTGAGGGGGGGTGTTGGGACATAATGCCCACACTCTTAAACGATAAAGAAATATAGTAGAACCTTTATTAATACCAATTGGTTTTAGCACAACGGTAAGCACTTGATCTTAACATAGATATGATAGTCGGCTATGATACCATTCTGTAACTCCCCCAGACCCCGGGCTTCGTAGCGTTAAATGAGTCATAAATAGTCCGGTTAACTGTTTAGACCGCCGTGCTTGCTTGGTCTAAAAGGGCTAATCCGAGTTGACAAGACTTTTATGTCTTACATTTATATGGTGGTGATGCGCTTCCCCAGTTTCAATGTGGGATAACACATTTTCTGTTCACTTATCAGATGTTGTCAAGCTTGATAAATATCAAATTACTGTTTTTTTCCATGTAAAATCTTTATTAATGGTTAATTTTTCAACTTCAACCAGCCTGCAAAAACGCTATCTCTTCTCACCTTCCCTCCATCTTATGCAATGGATAATTAGATGTTTACAGAAACAAATTGATTGATTAATATCTTTATCAAAAGAGGAAATTGCAAGTAAGGTTATGATCTCCACTAAGGAAGGTTTAGTGAAAGTTTAAATTGTTTCAAACGGACATATTTTAAATCCTGCTAATTTCAACATTGAAGCTATCTGATGCATCTAGATATACTTCTCAACTGGGTTTAAGTTGGACTACTATTAACTTGCCAAACTCTGTGAATTTCTCTTGATCTCATACGTACACTTACTCTCCTTCTGAATATTTGAAAACCTGAGACAGAACACTTGTTCAATATTTGTGTTGTGATAGTTGTTTGGTTGCGCTTAGATATTTGCTGGATAGTTTCAAGCGGGCTCAAGATTATCATAGTGAAAGTATTCTTCCTTGTTGCTTCCACAGAGAAGTTCTGAATAGTATGGAGTTCCCACTGCATCATCTGTTATGAAGTGCAATATGAAGTTGTGCTATATGCTATCTTGGCTTATTGGTTTGTAAACGCATTGTAATTGTAAGTATATAGTAACCTCTAACCGTAACTGATAAAAGAACCCTTGATGTGGGAAGGTTTGAAAATCCATATCAAACAGACTGGTACATGATTGACTTCCATAGTAGAGGTGTTTGCTGGATATACAGAAACCCGAATCCGGATCCGATCCATAATTGGATCGTCAGATCTGATTCACAGCACCAATCGAGACACTCGATCATGCACAGCGGAAGCTACGAATTAAATTCGAATGCGATTTTACCACGATTTTAATTCACATGATTAATTAATTAACTACAAGAAGGTTTAAGATTTACCCAACCGGAGAGAAGCCGTGATCTTCCGAGTTGCATCTCCCAGCGATGACTGGTGGACGTCGATCCTCGCATTCGAACCTCCTCGAATATTCCTTCAAGAAAAACTCCAAGTTTTTCTTTTCCCAATGACTAGAACGAGAAACTAATTTTTCTCGTATGTGACGCAATTTTCATCTAAAATGGCGCTGATATTTTGGTCTATTTTGTGTGGGGAAAAACTCTCTTTTTCATAGGAAAATAACTAATAATTTAAGAGTTTATCTTTTACACACAAATTTATTTTTTCCTTTTAGGAAAATAAAAAACCTTTATCCAATAGGAAAACAAATTTCCTATTTATCCAATAAGAAAACTAATTTCTTATTTATTACTATTTAACACATAAATAATTATATTATCCTTATTATAATTAATTAGGGGAAAATTTCTTTTCCCAAAACCATATAAATATGGTGCCATTTTTTTATGTCATTTGCGATAATAGAAAATGTTTTTTCTATTTTACATTTATTTACCGAATAAATAATATCTGCATATTCATTAAATAGACCAACTTAATTTATTCTCGTGGTTTCACAAAACGAGAAAACAGTCGCGTGTTAGGAGCCAACCCGGGGACCATGGACCTATAACCAGTAGCTACAATAAATTGAATATAACATTCATCGAACAAAATATTTCTACTCAACTTATTAATTCCGGAATTACGCCACCATAAATCCGAAACTGAACTCTATCGATTAAAGATATAACTTATTCTCAAAACATCGAGTCAATAAGTGTCCATTGATACAACCATAATATATAGACCAACCCTCTATAGACTATCCGTAACAAAGCGAGATTATTTCCATAAACCTTATTCATTACATCTTATCCTTATTTACCATTAACGCACTAGTGATCAATTAGTTCATAACCACTATGAACTCGTCCGATCGATCAGTTTTTAGGATCAACAAATAAGGGAATTGTCTTTCTACTTCCCGCAGGAAGGAATGGATTCCATATCTGTAAGATACACACTCCTCAATCATTCCAGAATAGTGCCAACGTGAAAGTGATTCAGACCGCGCCTCTTAGCAGTCCTTAACAAACACATCAAACCCTATCTTGAAACAAGCAGGAGAATGCAATCACTTCAGGATTAAGGTTAATCCATATATGATCATCTTGTGATTTAATAAGATTTTTCAATCACGGAATTATATGAGAAATGCAGATTAAATCGGTCGAATCCTATATTACTCTCATCATATATAAATGCCCCACTTAGACAACCAATGTCGACGGTCCGGATAAGACGGTCACACCATAAAGTGTTTCGGGCGCATTCGTGGTGGTTTAATCAGTAGACCCCATACCCTTTTTCTTTCTATCTACAACATTCTTTTACTTGCTCTAAAGCAGATGAGACATATCTCCCAATCTCATACCCGCCAAGTGCTTACCAGTGACATTAGATGCCACACGACTTGGTAAACTAATCAGCTAGGTTGTCGGCTCGAGGCGATCTTTTAGGACCGAAACGACACCCCTCTGCATGGTCTGTCTGATCAGGTGGTACTCTCTCTCAATATGCTTGTTGACCTCTTGTGACTGCGAAGATCATTTGCATGAGCTACCTCTCAACTGTTTTGACAGTACAATGGTATCGGCTCATCGAGACCCGGAATCACTTCCCGATCCCATGAAGAACTTCTCAAGCCACTGACCGCCTTACTTTCTTAGTGCTAAACTGATTGCGGTCTGATCAGGTTATAAATTTATTTTACTTGACCACCAAATACTAGCAATAGCACTAGGTACATCATAGCATAGCGATGGTGAATCAAGGTCGATCCCTCAGGGAATCAAAATGTGGACCCTAGGTTTAAATAATTAATTCATCTAATTCGTTATTGGACAGCAGTCTAAGACCAACATAAAAAAAGAAAAAATAAGAAAAACAAACTCAAACTTAAAAGACACAAACGTAATTAACCTTCCAATTACCAACGTTATCGTTTGGACCAAGACAACTTATATAAGATAACCTCACTCATTAACTGTCAATCTGGCTGTATTCATATTTAATTGGCTACCGGAGTCATCCCCTTAACTTGACTTAGCACCGGTTAGGTTACTAGATCACTGTGGTATTGTTACGTGACTTCAACTTTTGGGTATCCATCTCATATAACTCACACGCTCATTATTCTAAGGATGCCGATATTAACCGTACACCTCGCTTAGGCAACATTCCTATGGTTAGGCGTACTTCCTAAACGATCGCTCAAGCCCTCGTCCTATTAACAATTACTTGGTAAGTCTCTTGTTAATCTACGATTTACGTATGACTAGGTGTCGACAATTCCCTAATACAAAACTAATCTAGATCTTGCTGAAAGTCCTGAAAGATCGTTCCTGAGCCGAACTAGACGTCTTATATTGGTATTTCCTAATAATACGCTAGTTAAAAACTGACGAGCGACATAGCCGTAGCCATACCTACTGAGAAATTAAATTCAACTAGGTTAAACCCACCATAAAGACGTGGCAGACATAACTGACAGAATTAGGGCTCGGTCGACCGAGTGCAGTGGTTCGGTCGACCGAACGACTCTGTTTGGTTACCCGCACGACTTCAACCCTAATTACATCCTAGAAATAACCTCTCAGTGTTTCCTTATACAGAACAGATTAAACAGCAATTCATACATCACTTATATAAACTATCATAGATACACATTAATTAAATCTAGTAGAGTCATGAATAAATCTAGATTATGGCGTAGGTCATGGGATCCTCATTGACAAGGTGTCACCACCACCTGACGTCATAGCCAAGAATCACATCATCTAGCTATGTTTATTTAATTCAAACGATAAGAACGTAATTGGAAGAATTAATTACTTAAAAATAAAACATAAAGATCAAGGGCTTACATTGTTGCAGCCCTCACTTGCTGAAAATCTCTCAATTTATTGTGCTCTTTTATGAATGATTGAATCAATGTATGAATGAATTAAATAATACTAATGACAATGTGTTTATATAGAGCTCAAAACCGACTTAGAAACCGACTAAGGATCGGATTCCCTAAACCCTAACCGACTTAAGTAGTGTGCTGGACTCTGTTGGGCTTTTACGTCCACTCGGTCGACCGAATAGCTGGGCTCGGTCGACCGAGCCTTCACCGCTTCTGGGCTCCGTCTTCTATCTTCTGCTGGGCTCTGTCTTGTCCTGGATCTTTAATTCATTCTCCGTAGTCCGTCCATAATGCTCACTGTATTTATCATACAAAAACATAGTTTGTAATACCAAATACTTGATAAATTACCGAAATGCATAATAATAAATCGTAACACGGGGTATATCTAAATTAGGCACTTAACGACTTATTATCACTCTCTTAAGGTTATTTTACATCAAAATCAAGGGTAAAGACTGCAGAATAATGGGTACAAATCGACCGTCATCAACTGCCCCCCACTTAGCCTTTGATCGTCCCGATCAAAGTATTAACAAGTTATTCCCCATATGATCATTTTCCAATGGTCACACCATACTCACACAAGAAACTCGAATCAACTCATGCTATATATGCTAATAAGGTATCCATTATTCACTACTCGGTATGAATCGAAGTGATGTGTGCACATGCATTGGTTTTATAAATGTGGCATGATTAATGGTTATGCCAACCTTGAATTCTCAAGTCCCACCATCATCAGCATCCCTCTGCTTAAGCCTCGCAATGGGTAAAGCACTAGAACAATAAGCAAGAATATATCTATACGGTTTTTGGACTTGGAGACCGAGTACTACTCGAAGCCTCTTAAGAGTTGAATTTTTCAATTCTTCACATTTTTTCAAATACTACAAATCTCAAGGAAGAAAACTTTTTAAAGTATCCCCCTATCTTAGATCACATATAGCACTGAATATAACCACAAGCGCAAGGCTACTTTGGTAATTGACTACAAGCCCAGTGTTTAGCTCATTGGCAAAACACAGATATATCTCAAGCTTATTATTCCGCTTTTGTAGCTAGAAGATTAAGAATACATCAGACGATAAGTATTGATTACCAGGCAAGCACAACCCATTATCTATGCAATGTACACATATATTTCCTTTTTTTTTTTATAAGCGTGGTAAACGTTGATTCATATTTTGAGTAATCGAATAATAAATAACTACTAGCCACTTATAATATGAATATCTTTAAGCTTACTAAAATTATATCGCAAGAGTGTGATTGTACATGGTTCCTACCTTATTAAATACAAAATTCGGGAATTCACAAAAGATAAGTGTGATTGTAATGTAAAAAATTTAAAATTTACTCATTATTTAATATACAAACTTATTCAAGTATGCTACATGAGCTAAGTGACTCATACCCCCCACTTAAACTATGCATTGTCCTCAATGTATAAAAAATAAGAACAAGGAACATAGCTCTGGAATAAGTGCGGGAGTTGAACAAATCTTGATGAACTCCGGAGAATTTTGACAGACAAATATAGTTACCCACGGCAATAAAATGCAACCTCTGCAACAAACATCTTTAACAAAAAACTTGGAACTCGTTACAGGATTAGTCCAGAAAAATATAATCATATCAAATGGACTGTAAAAGGTATAAGAATTGCCTTAAACATATTTAAGCCCATACTTAATAATTATAGTGAAAATAATGCACAAATATCCAACACATTAAATAAGACAAATTTTATTCAGTAGGGAAATTCAAAACGAGCTCCATACAACACGGCTTAACTTATTGGTACACCGAAATCAAAAAATAAAAACACATTGATAAAGAGAAAATAGATTAACACAGATGCTTAGTCCGAAGGTATATCATTCGGATCAACGAAATCTAATGGAAGAACATTGGGATTTGCTTCAGGAAAATCTTGGAATTGCGCATCGTCATCACCCGGACCGTCATCATCATGTTGCACAAGAGGTGGTGCAACAGAATCCAAAGATAGGATAGGCATGGGCCTAACATAAGAGTCACTGCCTAGCACTGGGCACTCAGCTGCCTCACATAATGAAGTGATCATTGAACCATAAGGCAGCATGTGTCTCGGCTTGCGGGCATCGGCAGTCATCTCAGAACGCATCAGTGCCCCAATATTAACAGGCCATCCTCTGCTTAACCAATACATCAGCGTAGCATGTGCATAATAAACTGTAGACACATGCTTGGCCGGAATAATGTTAGAACGGATAAGCCTATGTAAGCACTTATCTTCCCACCGCCTAAAGTATGGTTCCTCAAAAGTGCGAGCAACTTCCCCTATTGTCCATGCTATCCCGAGATGGGCACCAACCTCCTCCAACCATGCATCAGACTCATCAAACGTCACTGTATACTCTGGCTCCTCCTCCGGGGTATCGAGACCATAATAATTATTAAGAGTCCCCGGAGTAATGACAATGGATTTGCCACGAACTTGGACTAAATTCGTGTGTGGGTGCACGCGTAAATAAGAATAAAACTCTCTTACCCAGTCGACATTGACTTGGCCAGGTGCCGCAACAACCTCTTGCCACTGATAATATTCCACGAGATCGAACAGCTCTTGACCACAGTTGGTCAAATCTAATCCCCGAGCCCGGTGTACCGGCGAATTGTTGAAGAAATTCCGATAAACCGAAAATACCTCTTGGCTAGCGAATTGCGGTCGTTGATCAAGGGTATGGCATCGTCGACTGCTACAAACTGTGCGGAGGATCGGCGTCTTGGTGGCATAATTGCAGAACTGGAACAGAGCACGCTGACAGAATGATGCAGCAGTTGGAAGCTCTCGGTCGACCGAGAGAATGGCCTTGGTTGACCGAGCAGAAGGGTTCGGTCGACCGAACTGATGAAAGCTCTGTTGCTGAGGTTCAGGTCTTCCCTGTGACAGCCTGGGTCGGATAATCCTTCAGAGATATGAACAGGCACAATGTGTGATATTGGAGGGGATCATTTAGATTACTATCCCCAATCTAGGGTGGATGGAAGTTATGAGAAAAAATGGAAATGGGAATTAATGGAAAGAAAAAAGAAGAAAATTGGGGATTTGGAGAAGATGAAAATTTTGTGGTGTGGGAATGATGAAGAGAAAAAGGAGGTTTAAATAGAAAGATGTGGAAAGTGAAAGGATTGAAATGGTGGAAGGTGATTGGTGGAGATAGAAAGGCAAGGATTGAGGAGTGGAATGGTTTTGTTGGAGGAATAAATTAATGGGGAAAATGAAAAGGTGGATTGGGAAATGAAAAATGGGGATGTGTAAAAATAAATGATAGTTGACCTCCTAACTTTGATACACAAGAAATTTTCAAGCTAGAACAGATAAGTCTATCAAAATTATTATGTCACAATTTAAAAAATCCTCACCTCAAAAATCGAATAATCCAACCACAATCCATATAAATCATCACTTTTTCCAAATAATACAAATTTGAAACTAAGCATCTTTTCACCAAATTCTCATCATCAATACATTTTATAATGATTTCTCTTCCTGCTATACTTCACGTTAAAATGATTCGAGTTAAAAAACTTTTTGCACATCCGTAACCTAATGGTCATTGGAACACGGCAAAAATAAAAAAGGCTCTGGTCATTCTACGTTACTTTTATTCATACTAAAAAAAATGAAATAAAATAAAATAAAATGAAATGACAGAATTCTAAACTTTTGAGTCTATAGCTCGACTTCCAAAATCTTCACTCCTAAACACTGCCCTTGACTTGCCAGGTTTTCACCCGGCCAGCTTTCACCGAAAAAGTTTGACCGTCCTTTTCTACGAGTGCCCTTCCTTTGGATATCAGTCCAATGAAAAGACAGTCGAATTGACCATCCAGACAAGCGCCGACTTTTGGATTCATCTCTGATTTTGATGAGCTTTTGTTACGAACTCTCCTAGTTCGTTTCTTCGCTCTACTCCTCCTATCCTTAGGTAGGTCTACAGCTTCAATATTGGTCTGGGCTGGTGCAGGCTGAGCTGACCTATTCCGGCTTAGAATCGTAAGGACTTCCCTCTCATCTTTATCATCGACATTATCATCAGCATCCCTTCCTAGACCTTGAGTGGCATCAAGCTTCTCCGAACCAACTACTTCTAACACATTCACACTTACCGGTACAGGGAAATTCGGATTTGTTATCCCATAACACTCAGAACCCTTGGCGTCAAACAATACTATCTCATGTCTGGTCATCCGTATGAAGGCTCTAGCGGTGTTGATAAACGATCTTCCCAAAATGATTGGGCATTCAGGATGTTCCTCGATTTCCATTACCACTATGTCTATCTTAAACCGTAATTGCCCCACACCAATAATCATGTTGTTCAGTCTCCTAGTCATGATTGTCCTAGTTCCATCCGCTAATCTAACTTGGAGCGGGGTGTTAGTGTGTGTTAGAATGAAATTCCTATCACAAAGGCTTTTAGGAAAGATATTAAGGCTCGAACCGGAATCAATCAAGGCTAAACCTAAGTGGGTTTGTTCTAGGGTTACTCCAACCATAAAAGCTCCTGGGTCTGCTAACTTTTGCATCAGTCGAGACTCGTCTTTAATTAATATTTCATCTCTAGAACAGATGACAATAGGGCTCTCCATAGCTGCGCTACCCTCTGACTCAGATTCTATCTCGGACATGTAATTATCATAATCTAAAGCTGAATCGGAATCCGAAGAAATTTCCTCTGGATTTGAAATAGACATACCTCTTTGCCAATAGGCTTCTTTAGCCTCCCTCGATTTCCTTGCCTCTCGGATTTTCGCTTTCATCTTTTCTATCCTTTCCATGAGCTTTGGTGTTAACGGCTTTTTAGGTGTAGTTTTGGTTCGTAAAACCTTGACTTCTTATTGGCCTTCGATAAAATCATTTGATGACATTTTGCTGATCTTGAGCAGGTTAAGTGAGTGATTTACTCTGAATTATCTGCAATATTTGAAAAACAATAAACAATTATTAAATTGACAAACAGTATGATTGCTCATACTGTTGTCAAACTTACAACCTACAAACAGGGGGAAACAGAATACTGGGGAAACGACACTGTATATAAAATTAAAGCTGGAAAAGGCTCGGTCGACCGAGTACATACGTTCGGTCGACCGAACAACTATCTTCCCCATTCCTGCTTTAATCTTTTAACGGCATACAAGTACAGATAATTTGTTAAGAGAAAAATAAATAATTCAACTAAAAACAATAAAGACAGAACGAAGTAGATAAAAATAATTATTTAAACAATCATTGGGCCATTGATTCCCCGGCAACGGCGCCAAAAAACTTGATTGCGGTCTGATCAGGTTATAAATTTATTTTACTTGACCACCAAATACTAGCAATAGCACTAGGTACATCATAGCATAGCGATGGTGAATCAAGGTCGATCCCTCAGGGAATCAAAATGTGGACCCTAGGTTTAAATAATTAATTCATCTAATTCGTTATTGGACAGCAGTCTAAGACCAACATAAAAAAAGACAAAATAAGAAAAACAAACTCAAACTTAAAAGACACAAACGTAATTAACCTTCCAATTACCAACGTTATCGTTTGGACCAAGACAACTTATATAAGATAACCTCACTCATTAACTGTCAATCTGGCTGTATTCATATTTAATTGGCTACGGGAGTCATCCCCTTAACTTGACTTAGCACCGGTTAGGTTACTAGATCACTGTGGTATTGTTACGTGACTTCACCTTTTGGGTATCCATCTCATATAACTCACACGCTCATTATTCTAAGGATGCCGATATTAACCGTACACCTCGCTTAGGCAACATTCCTATGGTTAGGCATACTTCCTAAATGATCGCTCAAGCCCTCGTCCTATTTACAATTACTTGGTAAGTCTCTTGTTAATCTACGATTTACGTATGACTAGGTGTCGACAATTCCCTAATACAAAACTAATCTAGATCTCGCTGAAAGTCCCGAAAGATCGTTCCTGAGCCGAACTAGACGTCTTATATTGGTATTTCCTAATAATACGCTAGTGAAAAACTGACGAGCGACGTAGCCGTAGCCATACCTACTGAGAAAGTAAATTCAACTAGGTTAAACCCACCATAAAGACGTGGCAGACTTAACTGACAGAATTAGGGCTCGGTCGACCGAGTGCAGTGGTTCGGTCGACCGAACGACTCTGTTTGGTTACCCGCACGACTTCAACCCTAATTACATCCTAGAAATAACCTCTCAGTGTTTCCTTATACAGAAACAGATTAAACAGCAATTCATACATCACTTATATAAACTATCATAGATACACATTAATTAAATCTAGTAGAGTCATGAATAAATCTAGATTATGGCGTAGGTCATGGGATCCTCATTGACAAGGTGTCACCACCACCTGACGTCATAGCCAAGAATCACATCATCTAGCTATGTTTATTTAATTCAAACGATAAGAAATTAATTGGAAGAATTAATTACTTAAAAATAAAACATAAAGATCAAGGGCTTACATTGTTGCAGCCCTCACTTGCTGAAAATCTCTCAATTTATTGTGCTCTTTTTATGAATGATTGAATCAATGTATGAATGAATTAAATAATACTAATGACAGTGTGTTTATATAGAGCTCAAAACCGACTTAGAAACCGACTAAGGATCGGATTCCCTAAACCCTAACCGACTTAGTGTGCTGGACTCTGTTGGGCTTTTACGTCCACTCGGTCGACCGAGCCTTCACCGCTTCTGGCCTCTGTCTTCTATCTTCTGCTGGACTCTGTCTTGTCCTGGATCTTTAATTCCTTCTCCGTAGTCCGTCCATAATGCTCACTGTATCATACAAAAACATAGTTTGTAATACCAAATACTTGATAAATTACCGAAATGCATAATAATAAATCGTAACACGGGGTATATCTAAATTAGGCACTTAACGACTTATTATCACTCTCTTAAGGTTATTTTACATCAAAATCAAGGGTAAAGACTGCAGAATAATGGGTACAAATCGACCGTCATCATAAACCAGTCCTTAACCGACAGTGTATCGGGTCAAACTGTAGTGCTAGTGTGGTGAGTCAGAGTGTCGAATCCTCAGGGAACTTGGTAATTCTTCTAAGTGTGGTTAAACACCAAAGAGCTGTTATTAACTCGATCTAAACCGCAATTTTATAACACAGATCACTACTATTATAGTTAACATAAAATAAATGCGTAATTTAAAAGTTATTCTAATATAATATATATAGATATATAAATATATATAGATGTACATAGATTGCAAAGTATATATATAGATATAAATATAAGATACCAATATATTTTATAGAACTAGCCAAAGTTTATATAATTGAATTATACGATCTTTTCAGTAAACGGAATGTGCTCGATCTTTCCTTTTATTTTAGGTCCAATTGAGTAAATGAAACGGTGCACTCCTGAGGTTAACAATTCCTCCTCACACAAGCGTATGAAATTGTCATATGTCATTGTCATCAGTTCAATCTCCACAACTGCCCCATGCTAATCTCGGTTAGTCTGAACAGGTACCGAGTACAAATCTACCCCGGATAAAAGAGGTTATTCCGTTTGTCGACGGCCGATGTTATTCAAAAGGCTCCGGTTGTCAGGCGGATCGATTTAACTTTCCGGTGTTAGTTTTAATTAAACTGTTGATTTTAACATTATTACGATCTCGAGCACAATTTTAATAAGATTAATCTTTCCCAAGACAAATCTGCCCCCGGGTAAGAAATAGGATTCCGTAGTCACGCTTTCGCACGGCCAATTTTACCCTCCGGTTTTTCTATCTTTTATCTCATATCCTAACTTCTCTGGTCAGTTCATCGTTAGGTTATATGTTGCGATTCATCTTGGTTAATTACGTCAGTCCGAATATTATCAATACGTTACAGAATAGAAAAAGATTCAATTAACTCAATTTTAGTCAATTTTACTTAGACAGCATTCCTTTACCGAAAAGATCGAAATAAAATGATTACCTAACTTTGGCTAGTTATTAGAGTTAGCCTAAAAACATTATAACAACGAAAAAGATAAAACAAACATAAATACTTAAGAAAAGTTACCCGATTACAAATCTTTGAATCGAGTTGTATTCTTCCGGACATTACAACGACTTCAACAACACTGAACTTTTGATAATTTCCGAGCATTACAACGATACTACGAGATTATTATTTTTGGCGTAAGACCTATTTACAAACTACAAAATAAAAAGAAAATAAGAGGAGAAGAAATATATATATGATATAGTGTATATATATTGGTACACTCGTTTCTGTTTGCAAATGAGCTCCTTTTATAGACAATGGTTCTTGGGCCGGACCGGTCTGAGATCAAGCCGGATCGGTCCGGACTAATGATTACTTCCACCTCCTGATTGCAATCAGCATGTGCGGTGATATATAATTATAATTATATATAATTATTAAACTTCTAAAATTCATATCTCGAGTTCTGGACCTCCAAAAATCATGATTCAAGCGGCATCGGAAAGCTCTTGGGAAAATCTACAACTTTCGTGAAGAACTCTTCTTCAGATAACGTCGTTTTGATGAGCCATTCGTTTGTCGAATACATTTCTCGATTACCACTTAACCAAATTGATTGGCCACTTGACCACTTAAGATATTCAATTGACCATTTAAGCTCGTGGCACTCTCTAAAGTTTTCCAGAGATATGATTAAACTTCAATATGTCGATTCTCGGGGTCTCGGTTTATAAATCTGCAATAAAATACCACAAATACCCACGTAAATCTGACACGACACTCCGATTTACTAAAATCGGTACAAAATTACAACTTTTTACTATTATTACTACTAACTACTCTAAATTATAAAGATTAACATTTCATACTATTTATACCATAATTTCATATATTTTATATAGAATTCGTTAATAAAACATAATAATATAACGTATATTTAATCATATAAAAGTAGTATATCAACTACTCCCCACTTAGCTTTTGATCGTCCTCGAGCAAAAATAAGCGGTAATAAAAGATAATATAATTGATCGATTATAATTTTTAATGTAATTTATAATGTCAATATTATAAATATATTACTTATCTTAATTTAAAATCTTAAGAAGACAGAAAGAATATATAACTGAAATAACTTAAACATTAAATATTATTCAGATGAAATTGTACATGTAACACTTAATAAGTATAAATAAAATATCAGAATTATTTTTAATCGCAACTATTATGAAATTCTGGAATCGGAAACTCGGGTAGATAGTCGACAAAAATGGCTTATAGAGTTTAGGTTCAAGATGTTAGTTAATCGGAAAAAGGGAAATCAAAAAGAGAAAGAGGCAAGTCGTACGTACCTACATCTTCATATTCTTGATAAAAAATAATCATCGATTAATAACATCTCTTTTTTTTTTAAGATTAAGATTAAGAACTAAAAGCGTGAGTGTGTGTAGAAAATCAAACTTACAAGTATTGCTTCATCAAGATTGATCGGAGTACTACTCTTTCGATCGAAAATTACAAGTCCGGTTTCCTTAAACTTGTAATCATTCCTGAGATCTTATGATTCAACTTTTTCTTTTTTCATCATGTGCCTTCATTCCCAGCAATAGGACATTTCTAGATAATACCCTAGCTGGACTACTATCATTAGGCAATCGGGAGCTTAATTACATCATAGTGATATAGGACATTTTGTGATAATACCCTACTCACTCCAATCATTGGTAGCTACAACCGATATGTTCTTTTTATTTTTAAGTTGTTAATCACAGATAAGGAAGATACCTGATATTTGATTAATTCTGTGTAAATATAGTGCTTCGTTCTCAATATAGAATATTAATATATCCGAGCTTATTACCAAAATCGACTATCTTGCAAGTGTCATGAGGTAAGATCGAATATACTAATACTTATCTAATTTTTCCAATCTCAGCATATACCAAAACTTAGCTGTTATGTCTTCATCTCTTTTTATAAGTACGTACAAACTTGCGGAATTTCAAGGAAATGTAGACCAAAATTAGCTAAAGCTTGGTTATTTAATCACAATTGACAATTTCGAGTGAGGTCTTGATCACTCTAATCAAGGCTGAGGTAAGAACAAAAATTGGAAATTTAGGTAGGCTATTTGGCTATAGTTATATTTTTGTGGTGCCAAAAATCAACATCCTTAGTCCAATTCCAAACTCATAATTCATATTGAAAATAATTCTAAAAATTTTACTTATAAATATCAACATACTTATATAATTTCATGAAAACAATATCTAATATTAATTACTCAATTATATAAACTTAAAATCTTATTAAAATCTAAATTAGACATAAAATATGATTATAATATATCTAATATACTTTACTTAATTAAAAACTTATTCTTCCAAATTATATCATTTCTTATTCATATTAACTACTAAAAAATTTAAAATAAGTAATAAAATTTTTTATAATTTTATAATTTATAACTATTTTCGAAAATTTTAATGAATTTTCTAACCTAACTCTTACTCCCCACTTACGAAGTGGCATCGTCCCTATGTTCAATGAGTAATAAATAAGTAGGTTGGAAAATAAAATTAGAATTATCTATTATCGTTATTATTCCGATTTTAATTTTAGCGTATACTAATTATATCATTAAATAACAAACAAACTTAAAAGACTGAGACATATATATTAAACAATATAGATTATTACAAACTTAAAAGAACATAAACTTAACTAACTAGAAAAAAACTTCAAACTTAACTTAATTTAACTTATTAAAACTTAAACATCCTAAACAAACCACCAACAAACTATCTAGATCGTAGACGAACAACCCGGTGTATCAACCGGTAACAATCCAACTCGACTATCTCTAGACGGAAAAATCTCATCCGTCTCCAGCTCTCCCACTCCACTCATCTGAGTACACAGGCGCGATATCATCCATGAATTAGGCATAGGTTTGCCCCTACTGCCTCTTGTGATAGCAAACTCCAACACAGTCCTTTGAATCAGAATTCCCCAATCGACAAATACACCAACTGTCAAAGCATACAGCAGAAGCATTTCATTATCACTAAGGCTCCCGAAATCCCAAGTAGGATACACCCTATAATTAATGAAATGTTTCCACGCCTTTAGATGTGGATGTAAAGCTCTTGTTGATATATCGTGATTTGTGTCGAAAAGAGGGAATAGACATTTGAAAGACTCGTGGATTTTGTTCAAATGATTGTGTGGATTTTGTAATCCCCAAGTTATCTCAAAATGCTGCATTGAAACCGGTGGAATTGCAAAAATTTGGTTGATAATAGAAGAAGCGAAGGGAACAGCCACTCCTCTTACCGTAACAAATTGAGTGATATCAACCATAGATGTCGTCATAAGTGCAGAATAAAATTCTCGAACTATCGAGACATTTATCCTACCTCTCGGTGTACTGACAAATTTTTTCCAACCAAAAGTTCGAATAATTGTTTTTCCCCATTGATCAATCTTATCGACATTTAAACCTTTCTCCTACTGAATTGGAGAATTCGCAAAACGATGGTGTAAAATGATATTCTCATTGGAAGCTTGAGATTCCGGAAGATCCGGGGTGTGAGGCTCATAAGAATTAACCGACGGTGAGGAGTGGTTCGACATTTAAAATTAGATGAAAATTTTAAAACAGAGTTGAAAGTAAAAGGAAAGACAGTGAATGATAATTTTTACTCATGCCCTTACCTCCTTTAATAGATGGAAAAGTTTACATACGTGGATGCATTAGACGGACTCTAAAAATGACTCACCCCTTTCCCTTCACGGCTCGGGCCGAGTCTAGGCCGGACCGGTCCGGCCTCATCCTGCTTTTACTGAGGACAGAGGTAAAAGTCAAGTTGTATTTTGGTTTTTTACTTCACGTGCTGAACATTACATACCTTTTAAACAGATTCATCTATCTGGATAAAATGTCACATTATATTTTTGTAAAATGACGTAATAATTATACAAAAATCATTTTTGGGTTTTTTATGGTTTTTATAAAAACTAAAACGATTTAGAATACAAACCAAATTTCGATAAGACGACTATAAAATCAAAATAAACGAAAATGAAAACAAACCAATATCTAAATGACAAATGTCGAATAAAATGAAATGTGCAGTAAAAATGTTTAATCAAACATAGTTATTAAATTCAATCTTCTTCGTAGTCTTCCTCTGGATCGACGTGAAAGCTTGAACTCGGAAACGACTGAGAAGCTGGTGGCTGAACTGTAGTCGTGGTCCTGACTGAACTATCAAGACCCATCGAACTCATGCCAGTCGTGACATGTACAAACTCAGTGAATCCTCCCCAACTAGACATCGCTGGTCTCTAAACATCTGTCGAAAATACACCTGTTCCACTAGATTGGCTTCCAAAAGGATATGACGATGGATGAAAGCTCGAAGGTGGTGGAATAGGTGTTACCCAATCTGGTAAGGTATAAGGATCTGACTGACAAGGTGGATATGCAGGATCATCAAAAGTAGGATTACGAAGCAACTGCTCGTTCCTTCTTAAACCTCTACGAATATCATCACACCACTGCCTATTACTCTCAGCATATAAATCCATGTTGGCTTGACCACGTGCAACATCTGTCACTAAAGACTGAAACATATCATAGGTGATATTGTTGGAGAAAGGAGTTTGTTGAGGCTGACTAGAAAAAGAGGGAAAAGAAGAAGATGTGAAAACTGGTGGAGCTGGTTGAGTTTGACGTCTTCTAAGCAAAGAGCGTATACTACCATCCGGAAGACTAGTCAAACTTGGTCCAATCAGATTTCCATCAGCCAGAGATAACTTGTCATTAGGCAGGACTGGTACTCCCACCCTACGACATAAATCATAGATAAAACAAGGGAAGTATAGATGACTCCCTGGTCTGGCGATGACAATACTCTCAAAAATTCTTTTAACCATGACCTTTCCAACATCCACTCTAACATCGTTTACCATCGCCCAAGCGATACAAACATCTTCCTTTCCAAAAGCAGTATGTTTACGTGAAGGATAGAGATTATGGCTAAAAAATCTTTTAATTGCCCTCAATCCTCTAAAACAATTCCCGTAATTAAACCGATTTTCAACCCACACAGCGGTTGGATCAAAAGCATTCTGAGCTCTCAGGGCAGTCTGCTCAAAACTTGCAGGATCATCTAGATTATAAACTACCCTGTAATCCTCCTCATCAGGAAAAACTTCAACTCCTAGGATTGCATTTATAACTTCAGGATTAAAAGGAATATTTCTGGCTCTTAAGGGTACAGTTTGCGACTGAGTAAGCTGCTCTTGTGAAAGTGTAGATAAAACTGAATAAAACTCAGCTACTAGAGTCGTGTTAATCTCCCCTTCCCTTCTGGCTGCTAAATCTAACCACTGACGTTTTCTAAAGATATCCTTAACTTCATCACCTAAGTCATCCAAGTCTAATCCTTTTTCAACCAACACATCACATTTACTATAAATTTTCTCATACGCTTTCTTAGCCTCAGGTGATGCTGTTTTCTCAAAGCTTACGGCTTCTTCCTCAGATGACAAAATTATAGTGCCTACGACAGGAGTTGATATGGGAATGTTTGATTTTCGCTTTATAGAGCTTCTAGTACTCGACTCAGCCATTCTACGATATTGGTAATGCCAATCAACAACAAAAACAGCAACAAAAACAACTAAAATAAAAAAATGTCACAACACACTCAAAAATCAAAACAGTTGAAATTAATTTAAAAAATTATAAAAAAATACGAAATTGATAAATAAATAAACTAAATTATATCTTAATATGAAGAAAACGTTGAAAAGTCGGCCGGAAAAGTTGAAAAAGTCGCCGGAATGAAATGTAGCTTGTTTTTGCTCCCTTTTGATTTTTTTAATTATTGTGTAGAAGAGAAGAGATGAAAAGAGGAAGAAATCAATTAGTGGTAGTGTGAGAGGTGAATCTTTGTGGAAGAATTGATAAAAATTTTCGAGTGGTGGGGTTTTGGGGGTGGGGTGCGGCTGTTGAAGAAAATTAGGGAAGAAAAAGAAGAAAAGAGGGGTTCCCGTCTTTATTATGTTTTTAGACCCCGGACCGGTCCGGATTCAGGGCCGGATCGGACCGTGCCCAATTTTTTCATTTTTTCCGATTTTCTTATTTTTATAATTTTTTTTTTAAACTTATAAAATTCTTATAAAACTTGATTAAAAAACTTTTAAAAATAAAATTTGAATGAAATTTTATAATTTTATAACAATTTCTAAAAATTTAATAAAATTTTTATAACACTTAATAAAAAGGCTTATAAAAATTTAATAAATTCTTATTAACTCTTATAAATCATCTAAAAAAAAACTTTTATAAAACTTTTATAAAACTCCTCAAATTTTATAAAGATCCAATTTTATAAATTTTTTAGAAGTTATGCGAAAATTTTATAAAATAAGATATAAGAAAAGACTCGAACTTAAGGGGTTCCTGATTCTTCGATTTCTAAATCTTCTAGAGTTCTGATATAACGCTCAATCAACCTAACTCCTAAAAACGAAGCATTTGAATTATCTCTCGGAATTCCATCGGGATTTTCGGATAACCACCTAATCGTTCCCTTCCTAACAATATTCAAACACTCATCCTGGGATTTGGTTGTGTTTTTCCCACAGCGTCCAACATGTTCACTTTTTCCACAGATTCTGCATCTCAACAGAAACTTTGCCCTTCTTTTTATCGCACTTCTTGTTGTTCCATTACATACTTCTCTCAATCTGATCTCTCTCAACAATTTCTTGTTTTGTTCAAAAACTAAAGCTTCTATAGAAAACGCGACATCTTTATCAAGGCCTAATTTCAAAAGTAAATAAAAACTCTTATTCTATCTAAGAAAGGCATCCAGTTCTTTTACGTCTATCCGGTAAAAGACGAAAAGAGTTTAAACATAATTAAAAACACAGAAAAGTAAAGATAGATAGCACCTGGTATTCGGCTGATTCCAGTTTCTCTGCTTTTTGGTTCTTTTGTTTTTCTCTGCTTTTTCATTTTGTCGGGGGATCAATCAGTAGCATTATTTCTTCTTTCAGTGTGATTCCTTCTCCCTCCATAAATAACTTTACTCTGTGGCCATTGGCTATAAAAGTTGTATTTCCATCAGTTAGTTCAACAGCTCCAGTTTTGTAAACCCTTGTTACTTTAAATGGACCTGTCCATCTCGACTTAAGCTTACCTGGAAACAACTTTAAACGTGAATTGTACAAAAGCACTCGATCACCTACATGGAACTCACGCTTAAAGATTCTCTTATCATGGAAAGATTTTTTGCGTTCCTTGTAGATTCGAGCGTTTTCATAAGAATCGAGACGAAATTCTTCTAGTTCTATTAATTGAAGCAATCTATGATCACCGACAACCTTAGGATCGAAATTCAGAAATCTAATAGCCCAGAAGGCTCGGTGTTCTAACTCAACTGGGAGATGACAAGACTTACCAAAGACTAGCTTATAGGGAGAACAACCAATTGGTGTCTTAAAAGCTGTTCTGTACGCCCATAATGCATCATCTAATTTAACTGCCCAGTTTTTACGATTTGAATCAACTGTTTTTTCCATGATTCTTTTGATTTCTCTATTCGACACCTCTACTTGTCCACTAGTTTGCGGGTGATAGGGCGTTCCTAACTTATGCGTTACACCATATTTTTCAACTATCTTAGTAAATGGTCTATTACAAAAGTGTGACCCTCTATCACTAATGATTGCCCTCGGAATTCCATATCTTGTAAATATATTCTTTTTAAAGAATCGTATGACAACCTTGGTATCATTAGTGGGAAGAGCTTCACTTCTACCCATTTCGAGACATAATCTACCATTACAAGAATAAATCTTTTTCCAAAAGATATAGGAAAAGGTCCCATGAAATCTATACCCCAAACATCAAATAACTCACATTCTAAAATAGGTTGCATAGGCATTTCATGTTTTTTAGATACATTTCCCCATTTTTGACAAGACTCACAAGATTTAACATACTTATAAGCATCTCTATATAGTGTAGGCCAATAAAAACCACATTGTAAAACTTTAAAAGCAGTTTTCCAACCTCCATGATGACCTCCTGCCTCACGATCATGACAAAATGATAAAACACTTAAAATTTCATTATCAGGCACACATTTTCTGATTATCTCATCCGAACATTTACGGAAAAGGTCTGGTTCCTCCCAGTAATAAAATTTTAAGTCATAAAAGAACTTCTTTTTTCTGCTGCCAAGTCCAATGAGACGGAATATAATCACAGGTTAAGTAATTAATGATATCTCCAAACCAAGGTGACATTTCCTTAGAAGGAATTCTATTTTTTAATAACTGCATGGTTGAAGGAGTATCTATTCTAAATAGTTGTTCATCAGGAAATGAATCTTTAATTTCAATTCCTATTTCTTCATCATTTTCCATTCTACTTAGATGATCTGCTACTACATTCTCACTTCCTTTTTTATCTTTAATTTCTATATCAAATTCTTGAAGTAAGAGAATCCATCTAAGAAGACGTGGTTTAGCATCTTTCTTACTCAGTAAATACTTCAGGGCTGAATGGTCTGTATAAATTATGACCTTAGAACCAACAATATACGATCGAAACTTATCTAAGGCAAAAATCACAGCCAACAATTCTTTTTCTGTAGTTGCATAATTAAGTTGAGCAGTGTTTAATGTGTGCGATGCATAGTAAATAGCTTTGAGAATTTTGTTATATCTTTGACCTAGAACAGCTCCTACAGCTAAATCACTCGCATCACACATAATCTCAAACGGCAAACTCCAATCTGGTGCTACTAACACTGGTGCAGTAGTCAACCTTGCTTTTAAGGTCTGAAAAGCTTCCATACATTTACTATCAAAGTTAAAAGGTACTTCCTTTTCAAGTAAATGACTTAGAGGCTTTGCTATTTTTGAAAAATCGGCAATGAATCTTCTATAAAAACCTGCATGTCCGAGAAATCCTCTTAGGGTTCTTAAATTAACGGGTGGAGGTAATTTTTCAATTACTTCGACTTTAGCTTTATCAACTTCAATACCTTCTTCAGAGATTCTGTGACCTAAAACAATCCCTTCCGATACCATTAAGTGATATTTTTCCCGGTTTAGTACTAAATTGGTATCTTCACAGCGTTGTAACACTCGTTCTAAGTGTAACACACAAACTTCAAATGAATCTCCGTAAACACTAAAGTCGTCCATAAAAATTTCTAAGAATTTCTCAACCATATCAGCAAATATAGCCATCATACACCTCTGAAACGTAGCTGGTGCATTACATAAACCAAACGGCATTCTTTTATAAGCAAAAGTTCCATAAGGACAAGTGAAAGTAGTTTTTTCTCTATCTCCTGACGCAATGAATATCTGTAAATATCCTGAATAACCATCTAAGAAACAGTAATACTTATGTCCACTTAAACGTTCCAACATCTGAACTATGAATGGAAGTGGATGATGATCTTTCTTAGTATGATCATTTAGTTTTCTAAAATCAATGCACATTCGATAACCTGTAATCTCTCAAGTCGGAATCCATTCATTCATTTCATTCTCTTTCACTGTGAAACCTCCTTTCTTTGGTACAACTTGAGTTGGACTAACCCATTCACTATCTGATATGGGAAAGATTATCCCCATTTCTAATAGCTTAATGACTTCTTTCTTAACAATTAACTGCAAATTCGGGTTGAGGCGGCGTTGCGGTTGAATACAAGGTTTAGCATCTTCCTTCAGAATTATCTTATGAACGCAAATCTCAGGGCTAATACCTCGAATATCGGCAACTGTCCATCCAAAAGCTTTCTTATGCTTTTTCAACATTCTAAGTAATTGATCTTCTTGTTGCTCAGTTAAAGATGATGAAATAATAACTGGTAATAGATTATTAGTTTCAAGAAAAGCATACTTCAGATTTAAAGGTAACGGTTTCAATTCCAGATTCTTAGGTGGATCTTCCAGTGATGGTTTAAGAACTGGTCCTTCTAGTTCTAATTCCAAATACTTATGCCAAGATGGTTTAAAAGTAAAACTTCATTTATCTAGAGAAAGAATTATCTCTTTCATTTCGGTGTCTTTCTCATATTCCTTATAGACAGACAGAGTTAAGCATTCTTCTAATCTGTCTTCAAAAGTTGTTAACTGATTATCATAGACAGAATGAATATCTTCTATAAAAGAACATGATTCTGGTGATTTGTATGGATAATTCATAGCTTTGAAAATATTGAAAGAAACTTCCTCTTCATTGACTCTCAGAATTAATTCTCCTTTCTGGACATCTATTAAAGTTCTTCCTGTAGCTAGAAACGGTCGACCTAAGATAAGTGGCGCTGAATATCCTTCTTCCATTTCCATAACTACAAAATCTACTGGAAAATAGAACTTGTCTACTTTAACCAATACGTCCTCAATAATTCCTTTAGGATATTTAATTGATCTATCTGCCATTTGCAGAGTCATTTCAGTCTTTGAAAGATTTCCTATGCCTAGCTTCTTATAATCCTCATAAGACATGAGATTTATACTAGCTCCAAGATCACATAAGACCTTCTTAAACAGAAATCCTCCAATTTCACATGGAATGGTAAAACTTCCAGGATCTTTCAGTTTAGGTGGTAACTTATGCTGCAAGACTGCAGAACATTCTTCATTTAGGCATATATTTTCATATTCTTCTAATTTTTTCTTGTTTGACAGAATATCTTTCAGAAACTTTCCATAAGTAGGCATACTAATCAGAGCTTCGATAATAGGGATATTAACATGAATATGACGAAAAGTATCAAGGAAACGAGCATACTTGTGATCGGTTTTAATCTTTTTAATTTGATCTTTAGGTGGGTAAGGTAAAGATTCCAAATCTACAACCTTTGATCCCAAAGTCACTTTCTCTTTTCCTTTCTCCTTAAACCTTTGAGTATTACTTAATCTCCAAGTATCAGGTTCTTGAATTTTTTCTTTTAAAACATTCCCCGAATCAATCTCTACTCCAGATTCCTTCAGTTCTTCCTGTTTTTCATCCTTGTTTTCATTACCCTCTACTCTAACATGTTCCTTGAATAAATTCCTTAAATCTTTATCCATGGGATCCTTCAAAATCCTAGGGATTTTTACCCATTTTTCACCTTCATTCTCGGGTTCCAAACTTCTATTCCTTTTCAAGAAATTCTCAATAATTTCTTCTTCCTCTTCAGTGAATTCAATTTCATCATTCTTTCCATCTAAATCATTTTCTACTTCATTATTCCCGAAGTTTTCTACTCCATTACTACCACAGAGTTTTCTACTTCTCGTAACTACAACATTTACCTCTCTTGGATTTCTTTCAGTATTGCTTGGTAATCCTCCAGGTGGTCTACTGTTGTTACGTTCACCTTCCCTACTCAAATGATCTTCCATATTCCTCAATGAGGCTTCTATAGTTCTCATTCTGGTATCATGTCCACTCATAGATGTTTTCATTGTACTCATATCTTTAGTGATTGTACCAATAGAAGTCATCATTGTTTCCATATTCTTAGCTTGAGTAGATACTACACCCATCATATTTTCCATTAGTTTTTCCCATTTTTCAACTCCTTCTGCAGTTGAGTTGAACTTTGAGTTATTGGTATACTTTGAGTGGTATGTTGAGGATAGGATCTAGGTAATGATTGTAAATTCGATTAGATGTGTTTTCTTGATAGACTTGATTATTATTCATATTCCTATATGGGACTGGATATGGCGGTTGTCCTTGCTTACTAGGGTTTTCAGACCATCGATAAGTAGGGTGATCTCTTATAATAGCATTAAACGAGTTTGAATATGCATTGTTCAAATTCCTATGCTGCTGAAGAAAACTCACCTCCTCTCTTGAATATCCTATTGGTTCTTCAATCCCTAATGGCATATTTTCCTGATTTGAGTATTCACTTGGTGTACTATTTTCTGAACTTTGGTTTTTTTTCGATTGTAGGCCATCAAATTTCCTACTCAAATTTTCTAAATGTGCTAGAACTTCCGTATTAGATGTACATTCTCCTGCAAAAGCTACTTTTCTGGTGCTAGAACCGGTTTCCCACATTCTGTTATTTTTGGAAATATTTTCTATAGCATCGTAAACTATTTGAGCTTCACTCATCATTAAAGAACCACCACATGCATGATCTACATCCGCACGTGAATCTTTTCTTAATTTACGACAGAAAAGTTGAATTTGCATATCTAAGGAATAACCATGGTCGGGACAGGCTCTTAACAATTTTTTAAATCTTTCCCAGGCATTCCCAAGCGTTTCTTCAGATCCTTGTCTAAAGTTAGCAACCTCGACTTTTAATTCCAAATTTCGTCCAGGTGTGAAATATTGTTTTAGAAATTCAATTTGAATCTCCTCCCAACTAGTAAGTGAATGATGTGGAAGAGACATAAACCAATCTTGTGCTCGTCCTTTTAAAGAAAAAGGAAACATAGTCATCCTCGTTAATTCCTTATGAGCACCTTGACTTTTGGCTGTATTGCACAGTTCTTCAAAAAGATAGAGATGATGATGTGGATCTTCATCATCCTCTCCTAGGAATTGGGCTCTTGCGTCAATTAAACCAAAAAGATGAGATTTAATCTCGAAATTATTCGCTCCTTCATTTGGTAAAAGTATGGGATTATTAGTCTGGTTTCTTCTTATGGTTTGATCACAGATAGGTCTCGGGTTGGCGGGTTATTACGATTATTCTGGTTCCGATTCTGATTATTTCTATTATTATTATTATTATTATTAGGGTTAACAGGGTTCTGTCCATGCCCCCAGAGCATGATCTAGCCTCTGTTCATTTGTTTCATCACTAGTTTCACCATTCTCGTATTTCTGTTTGAAGATGATTCTTGGTCGATTTCCCTGACTAGTATGACCGCGTTTACTCTCTACTCTTAACTGCCTTTCGTAAGTGTTTATGTCAGGCTTATAAGGAGTGAGTGGGGTCTTACCACTTCTGGTCATCAACTAACAAAAATAGAAAATACTCGACTTTTATAGAAAAAGAAAATTGGTATCTAAACGAAAGTAGATACCAACGAAAAATAAAATAGAAATGAGATAAGAAAAGTGTTGACTTATTCTCGAGAATTTTGAGCTAATACAAGTAGTAACCATAGACACATAAAAAGAAATTAGCGACGTTCCCCGGCAACGGCGCTAGAAATCTGACCGCCTTACTTTCTTAGTGCTAAACCAGTCCTTAACCGACAGTGTATCGGGTCAAACTGTAGTACTAGTGTGGTGAGTCAGAGTGTCGAATCCTCAGGGAACTTGGTAATTCTTCTAAGTGTGGTTAAACACCAAAGAGCTGTTATTAACTCGATCTAAACCGCAATTTTATAACACAGATCACTACTATTCTAGTCAACATAAAATAAATGCGTAATTTAAAAGTTATTCTAATATAATATATATAGATATATAAATATATATAGATGTACATAGATTGCAAAGTATATATATATATATATATAAATATATAGATACCAATATATTTTATAGAACTAGCCAAAGTTTATATAATTGAATTATACGATCTTTTCAGTAAACGGAATATGCTCGATCTTTCCTTTTATTTTAGGTCCAATTGAGTAAATGAAACGGTGCACTCCTGAGGTTAACAATTCCTCCTCACACAAGCGTATGAAATTGTCATATGTCATTGTCATCAGTTCAATCTCCACAACTGCCCCATGCTAATCTCGGTTAGTCTGAACAGTACCGAGTACAAATCTACCCCGGATAAAAGAGGTTATTCCGTTTGTCGACGGCCGATGTTATTCAAAAGGCTCCGGTTGTCAGGCGGATCGATTTAACTTTCCGGTGTTTGTTTTAATTAAACTGTTGATTTTAACATTATTACGATCTCGAGCACAATTTTAATAAGATTAATCTTTCCCAAGACAAATCTGCCCCCGGGTAAGAAATAGGATTCCGTAGTCACGCTTTCGCACGGCCAATTTTACCCTCCGGTTTTTCTATCTTTTATCTCATATCCTAACTTCTCTGGTCAGTTCATCGTTAGGTTATATGTTGCGATTCATCTTGGTTAATTACGTCAGTCCGAATATTATCAATACGTTACAGAATAGAAAAGGATTCAATTAACTCAATTTTAGTCAATTTTACTTAGACAGCATTCCTTTACCGAAAAAATCGAAATAAAATGATTACATAACTTTGGCTAGTTATTAGAGTTAGCCTAAAAACATTATAACAACGAAAAAGATAAAACAAACATAAATACTTAAGAAAAGTTACCCGATTACAAATGCTGAATCAGATTTGTATTCTTCCGGACATTACAACGACTTCAACAACACTGAACTTCTGATAATTTCCCGAGCATTACAACGATACTACGAGATTATTATTTTTGGCGTAAGGCCTATTTACAAACTACAAAATAAAAAGAAAATAAAGAGGAGAAGATATATATATATGATATAGTGTATATATATTGGTACACTCATTTCTGTTTGCAAATGAGCTCCTTTTATAGACAAGGGTTCTTGGGCCGGACCGGTCCGAGATCAAGCCGGATCGGTCCGGACTAATGATTACTTCCACCTCCTGATTGCAATCAGCATGTGCGGTGATATATATATAATTATTAAACTTCTAAAATTCATATCTCGAGTTCTGGACATCCAAAAATCATGATTCAAGCGGCATCGGAAAGCTCTCGTGAAAATCTACAACTTTCATGAAGAACTCTTCTTCAGATAACGTCGTTTTGATGAGCCATTCATTTGTCGAATACATTTCTCGATTACCACTTAACCAAATTGATTGGCCACTTGACCACTTAAGCTATTCAATTGACCATTTAAGCTCGTGGCACTCTCTAAATTTTTCCAGAGATATGATTAAACTTCAATATGTCGATTCTCGGGGTCTCGGTTTATAAATCTGCAATAAAATACCACAAATACCCACGTAAATCTGACACGACACTCCGATTTACTAAAATCGGTACAAAATTACAACTTTTTACTATTATTACTACTAACTACTCTAAATTATAAATATTAACATTTCATACTATTTATACCATAATTTCATATATTTTATATAGAATTCGTTAATAAAACATAATAATATAACGTATATTTAATCATATAAAAGTAGTATATCAGCCACACTGCCTCTTTTGCTGCTCCGAAAGCTGATATGTATTCGACTAACAGAGTCAAATTGGCAGTGCTGTATTGCCCCAAACTATAGCTCCATCATTATGAGAAAACACTGAGCCCGAGATCAATTAACGATCATCCTTAATCTGACTGTGAGTCAGAATCAGTGTAGTCAACAATACTCAGGTATACACCAGAATACAGATGCATATTACTCCTCATTCTCTGAAGGTACTTGAGGATGCACTATACTGCTATCCAGTGCTCGAATCCAAGATTCGACTACAATTGACTTTTAATAAACTGACATTCTCCATCCAAAAAGAGAATCTATCACATTTTCTCTATATCCGAAGATTTAAGAGAATTATTCCGTGAGGGGTAGGAAACCTCGTTGAATATTGCATACGAAAATGAATTATCATCATAAACAATAAGATGGATGGGATACGGCCAACAACTTGTTCTCATGAACTCGACCGAATCGGTCTCTAAGAATATAGTCCACTTCTCTATTTTAGAGAAGCTTTGGCTTGTCAGTTCCTGACTTCAGATAAAACGCCCATGTTCCTTACAACTATTGTAGACTCATCAATATTTTGGTCAAGCCCACACATTTCAAGTATGTGGCCTTTAATGACCTAGAGGTTTGCTTTAATCCACCAATAGATATAAGCATAGACAGTCAATCTGCCATTGGCTTTAAGCTAAAAACCCTTCCCTGTTTTGAATGAGATCAGACACCGTCGTTTGACAAGAAAATATTCAAGGCATCACCCATATTGAACTTTCCGCTTTCCAAGAAGTCAAGCAAGGTAGAGTGGTGAGAAAGTTCAGGGCATCACCAATATTGAACTATCTACTTCTCAGGGAATTACCCTCAAGACCACTTGGCTTTGCCTTGAAAGTTAAAATTTCTCATTCATTCGACTCTTTTTCACACAAATCCAATTGCTCCCATTGGGCCTGAGACAGTCAGGTGGTTCTATAAGAGTATGAATAGAACTGGAGTACCAAAACTCAATTTACAGGTTTATGGCTTTAAACCAACCTCTATTAATCAGAATCCTACACAGTCCTTCCGGAGGACCATAGGTTATCAATCACGCCCAACAGAATGTAAAGTCTACATAATCACAGAAGGTCAATGGTTTAACCATACTCCTACTGTATTTGGGTGGATTGACATTCCGATCTAGTTCAGTAGTATTTATTAGAATAACCCCTCCAACAATCAATGTTGGATGTGGTCTGATTAAATCAGATAGTAACTCTTTGAGTAACTTTACTTCAAGTTCCAAGGTTGTTATATATACATTCTCCTAGAAAGGCTGTGACAGTACAACCGTCATTATCTGGTATTCAGAATCTTATAACCAACCTTCACCTATTGCGTTAAGATATTTCACGAACAGTCCTCATCTGAACGTGTATGCAAAATATCCAGTCCTACCTTCAAGCACTAGTGCTAAATGCCTTTATTTGCGGAAGTGGAGTAAATGTACTTCACTCCTTATCCACAAGTTCATAAGCATCTTCTAGGGTAGACTTCTCGATTTTAAATGATAATGCGAACCTTTATTTTGCAATCAATATCTTAATTAAGTTAAGAAGTGTATTGTCTCATATCAATAACTATATTAGGCAACCCATGGTTTATCCTTTTAGTGAATTAGCTTCACTCGGAGGTAGGGCAAGCATCATTGCCAAAACCATGCCATAGCCTATATCTGGGCATGGAATACTCATTTCTCTAGTAATATCAGAGATTCCTCCAAATATTTAGATAACCTAATCGTCGTTTCGAGTAGACATTAGACAAAATGTCTGTGACTCGAAAGCTCCCACTAGCTTGTATCCTTCATAAGACCCCGAAGGTCAATATGAACAAGTTGTGATACTTCTTCACTCTATTACCTTTTCCTAATTGAAAGGTTACTTAGTCATTTTCCCTTTGAGATAGTGTTCTTAGACTGGAAGATAGGAATCACCCTTAGCCAGTCTTGATTTTATCTTTAGGATATATGCACTAATTAATAGATGCTGAAAAATCGTTTATCTAAATACGGAAACCATTTGACGTAATAGTTTAAGATGTGTTACATATACCTTTTCAGCATTACTTAGTGGTTCTGACTTTATCAAACAAAAGTCCGAGTCTCGGATTCATACTACAAATGTCATATTCACTTTATTTAAGGTAACTATATTATCGATGTGAAAGTGAATCCATTCGTTTCAACGAATCTGAAAAAACAGAATTTAAATTTCTACGATATTCAAGGATTAAAATCAAATTTATTTCCTTATATCACTCCCACTATCTAAGCTGAAATAACTGCCCGTTGTCTACCCTTCGTCATGAATGTCGTGCTACCTTGTTCTTGCAAAAAGAACTTAGCTTCCGGGTCACAATCCCGGTTAAGAAAGTCTCTAAGGATTCATAGGTTGGTGATCCGAAATCACTTTCCTTGTCCTATATTTTCTTTTTATTAATAACTTAATTAATTTAGATGACTTACACTTGTAGACCTTTACCTTCCCATTCTAGGCTTTCTTTAAAGGAAATGGCCGTGAACTAGCTATTCATTTGAGTAGACACTACTCGTAAACTGTGGAATGTCTGGTGAGAATGATACCAAATCATTCTTGTCATCTTTGAACTAATTTTGTTTTGTCTCTCATTCGACAGGAGTGACAGCAGTGACACATTTATCAATGTCACTTAAGTTCGAAGGCATAAGAGGAGAATCCTCTACCGAAAATTAATTGCATTCTCGATTAACAAGTTCAACGTTCTTGTTACTTTTCCACTTTTACGAAGTCATCATCAGTCAATTTTAACCATTTAAACGGTCTAGTCATCTTGAGATGATATGTAGTTGAAAAATAAATTATGACAGAAATATAAATCAAATCATACATTACAACGTATAATTATTTTAGGAATTATAAAAGTGATGTCATGCATGCAGTTTATCCTACCATTCAAGGATTTAATCTCACATCCACAGTGCTGCCTCGGGGTTGGTCAAAGAGGTGACGATTAAATTGAGACAATCTCTCTCAACAACTAACTGAGAATCAGACATCTCAATTTAATTTTTGATTACCTTCCTTTTTCAGCCAAAATATTTCCTAAAATATCCGTTAGAGTGTTACCTACTATTTCAGATCTCAAAGTACGCCCTGAGTATGCCGCCTCAGGGTCGGTCAGTGACTCGACGAGTACCTAAAATCCTATCCTTTTAGAGTCCAAGCCTAGAATTTTGATAGCGGTGAAAGCCATCCTCAGGGGGGCTGAAATCAAATCGGCATGAGGCATCACCATTCTCTCATGTGCTTGTGTCAACAGTAGAGGCCGTGGGGTCGGTTGTCACATTCCCCGCTCCCACTTATTATTATGAAAAATAGGTAGTCTTATTAGGATTTTCAAAATTTCTTTATAATCCAAAAAACAATAAATCGTGAATATTTATTGTTAATCCTCCCACTAGTTCATCGGTTCCAAATACCGTCTAACTAGTGTCACAATATTCACGATTTTCCGATTTTCTGGATTTATTAAAATTCCTTGTGTGGACACTACACATTTAAAATTCACCAAAAATTTTATAATCCTAATACATTAGGACTTATGAATTTCTCAATAATTTGAAAAACAATAAATCATAAAATTTAAAGCTCCCACTAGTTTATCGGTTCCAAATACCGTCTAACTAGTGACACTATATTCATGATTTTCCAATTTATCGATTTTTTAGAAAATCTCTTGTGTAGACACTACACAGTAAAAATTCACCAAGAATTTTATAATCCTTATACATTAGGACTTCATGAATTTTCTAATAATTCGAAAAACAATAACTCACGAAATTCACAGCTCCCACTAGTTTATTGGTTCCAAATACTGTCTAACTATTGACACTATATTCATGATTTTCCAATTTATCAATTATTCAGAAATCTTTTGTGTAGACAATACACAATTGGAATTCCCGAAGAATTTTATAGTCCTAATCTTTTCATGATAAAAATTTAGGATATCGGAATTTATCCAATAATCGAAAACAATAAATCATGAAAAGAAATCACCAATTATCGGTTCCAAATACCGTCTAGTTAGTGTCCTATTTTTCATAACTTTCCAAATTTTCGGTAATTAAATCCTATTTATGTAGACACTACATAAACAAAATTCTCAAAGAATTTAGATCTCAAAAACAAATTCACCGAGTAAATTCTATTTTTTTCATGTGAATTTTATATCCAAATAAAATTTTGTTTTCTTTAATTAATTTAATTTATTATTAATCTAAATTAATTGTCATTTTCATACATGTCTAATTAATGCCAAAATTAATTTTTTACATGTATGCATATGCTAGGAGTGGAATTAATAAATATGATACATGGCATGGTTATATCACATAAATAATCACATAAGAAAATAAATGCGAAATATAAACCATTGAGATGGACCGTTGGTATCCCGTATCTAATCTATAAACCTAAAAATAATTAAATAGATAAACCCTACTTTTAAAGGATTTACTGATTTCTAATTAGATCCAGCCGCCGCACTCTTTAACAATTATCAGCTCCATCCCCTTGACAAGCTGCCTCCTAGCTGAGCTGGTCAGGACCTCCTTCTTCCACCATGGCAGCCTGGGTTTGAATCATGGCTTATACATTTTTTTTCTTTATTCTCCAAAGCATCTCCTTCGTCCATCGTGGCAGCCTGGGTTCGAATCCTAGCTGCTACATTATTTTTTTCTTTATTCTCCAAAAGTGTATGCTATTTTTTTCTTTATTCTCCAAAAGTGTATTATTATTTTCTTTATTCTCCAAAGCATCTCCTTCCTCCATCGTGGCAGCCTGGGTTCAAATCCTGCTTGCTACAATTTTTTTTTCTTTATTCTCCAAATGTGTATGCTATTTTTTTCTTTATTCCCAAAAGTGTATGCTTCCTGGAAATTTTTTTTTTGAATAACACCACGTCTGGAGGGGTTCGAACCCCTGACGTCCAGATTTGTGGATGCCGTCCCAACCACTGTGTCACCGAGTTGATGCTTGATTATTAGCTTCGAGTATTCATAATATACAACAGTGCCGTCGAATTGAAATAAATTCTAATTAATAGGAAATTAAATTACAACAAATAAATTACATAATTTTCTCCCCAGAAAAATTTGGGTTTCCAATAGATCTAACGGTAAACAAGTACCAACCTCAATCCATCTCGTCAACCAAGAACATTCAACCACGCATATATTTAATAAACATACAAAAGATGTAATATTAATTCAATTACACTCCTTAATAATTAATTATGCAATCATGATCGCAAAATCGCTTTAACCTGGCTATGATACCACATGCTGGATATACAGAAACCCGAATCCGGATCTGATCCATAATTGGATCGTCAGATCTGATTCACAGCACCGATCGAGACACTCGATCATGCACAATGGAAGCTACGAATTAAATTCGAATGCGATTTTACCACGATTTTTATTCACATGATTAATTAATTAACTACAAGAAGGTTTAAGATTTACCCAACTGGAGAGAAGCGGTGATCTTCCGAGTTGTATCTCAGAGCGACGACTGGTGGACATCGATCCTCGCATTCGAACCTCTTCAAATATGCCTTCAAGAAAAACTCCAAGTTTTTCTTCTACCAATGACTAGAACCATAAACTAATTTTTCTCGTATGTGGTGCAATTTTTGATCAAAAATAGCGTTGATATTCTAGGTCTATTTTCTGTTGGGAGAAACTCTCTTATTAATAGGAAAATAAGTAATAATTTGAGAGTTTATCTTTTACACACAAATTTATCTTTTCCTTTTAGGAAAATAAAAAAACTTTTATCCAATAGGAAAACAAATTACCTATTTATCCAATAAGAGAATAATTTCGTATTTATAATTATTTAACACATAAATAATTACATTATCCACATTATAATTAATTAGGAGAAATTTTCTTTTCCCAAAACCAAATAAATATGGCGCCATTTTTTTATGCCATTTGGAATAATAGAAAATGTATTTTCTATTTTACATATTATTTACCGAATAAATAATATCCGCATATTCATTAAATAGACCAACTATTTAATTTATCCTCGAGGTTCCACAAAACGAGAAAACACTCGCGTGTTAGCAGTCAACACGGGGACCATGGACCTATAATCAGTAGCAACAATAAATTAAATAAAACATTCATCGAACAAAATATTTCTACTCAACTTATTAATTCCGGAATTACGCCACCATAAATCCGAAACTAAACTCTATCGATTATAAATACAATTTATTCTCTAAACGTCGAGTCAATAAGTGTCCATTGATATAACCATTACATACAGACCAACACTCTATAGACTATCCATAACAAAGCGGGATTCTTTCCGTAAACCTTCTTCATTACATCTTATCCTTATTTACCATTAACGCACTAGTGATCAATTAGTTCATAACCAATATGAACTCGGCCGCTCGATCAGTTTCTAGGATCAACAAATAAGGGGATTGTCTTTCTACTTCCCACATGAAGGAATGGATTCCATATCTTTGAGACACACACTCCTCACTTATTCCAGAATAGTGCCAACGTGAAAGTGATTCAGACCGCGCCTCTTAGCAATCCTTAACAAACACATCAAACCCTATCTTGAAACAAGCAGGCGAATGCAATCACTTCAGGATTAAGGTTAATCCATATATGATCATCTTATGATTTAATAAGATTTCTCAATCACGGAATTATATGAGAAATGCAGATTAAATCGGTCCAGTCCTATATGACTCTCATCATATATAAATGCCCCACTTAGACAACCAATGTCGACGGTCCGGATAAGATGGTCACACCATAAAGTGTTTCGGGTGCATTAGTGGTGGTTTAATCAATAGACCCCATACCCTTATTCTTTCTATCCACAACATTCTCCCACTTGCTCTAAAGCAGATGAGACAAATATCCCAATCTCATACCCGCCAAGTTCTTATTAGTGACATTAGATGCCACACGACTTGGTAAACCGATCATCTATGTTGTTGGTGAAGGATGTTGGATCTTAGATCTAAACGAGTTAGATCTACGCGCAGCGGACGGATCACGATTCATATATTATAACACATAAATAAAGGATCTAAAATCCTACAAGGGGGTTAAGATAATTTTATCAATAGTGGGAAGAGAAGCCTTGATCTTCCAATGTGTTCTCCAAACGGTGGTTGGTGGACACCCTCCTTGATACAAGAACCTCCTTGATATGCAATACCTAGAAAAACATATAGTTTTTCTTCTTCTAAAAACCCAAGGCAAGAAAAACAAATTTTTCTCTTATTTTTGAAGGTATGGGCCAAATTTACAAGTGTTTTTACACTTGGAATAACTCTCATTTTATAGGAGAGTAAATCCTTGCTCTCCAAGTTTTAATTAATTAAATAATTAATTAATTAAATTAAATTAAATTAAATGATATTTTCCTTAACTAATTGTGACATGTCATTGACCAATAGGAAATCAAATAACAAGTCATCCAACCAATCATATAGCAAGAATATCTTTTATTTTCCATAACACAAGAAAATTAATTCTTGTGATAATTAGGAGACATATGGCGCCACTTACTAGGTTTAGAAGCCCACATAAAATGTCTTTTATGTGTATTATATTATTTAGCCCAACTAAATAATATCCATACATATCAATTAATTGGCCCAACCAATTAATTATTTCCGAGGCCCAATAACAGGAAAAACACCCGAATTACAGGAGCCACATTGAGGACCATGGACCTATAACCAGTAGCTCCAATAACTAAGTAAAATATTCATCGAACAGAATATTCATACTTAAATTATTAATTCCGGGATTACGCCACCATAAACCCGAAACTGAACTCTACCAATTAAAGATATATACTTACACTCAACCCTATGAGTAAATAAGCGTCCACTGATATAATCACTACATACGGACTAACCCTCCATAGACTGTCCATTCTGAGTGGGAAGTCTCCGTGAACCCGACTAAGAATATCTTATCCTTATTTACCATTAACCCCCTAGTGATCAATTAGTTCACATATCTGACTAATAGCTAATTAGTCTAACATGAACTGGGCCCATCGATCATTTTCTTAGGGCTAACAAATAAGGGTACTTTCTCTCTACTTCCCGCAGGAAGGAATGGATTCCATATCTGTGAAAATCAGAACTATTCACTCATTAGGAGATAGTGCCAATGAGAAGTGACTTGGAACACATATTTAAGTGAACCGTAACTAACACATCAAACACTACCCCGAGACAAGTGGCACCCTGTGATCACCTCAGGATTAAGGTTGATCCATATATAATCATCTAATGATTTAATAAGATTCCTTGATTACGGAATTATATTGAGAAATTCATATTAAATCGGTCCAGTCCTATATGAATGCCATCATATATAAATGCCCCACGTAGGTACCCTCTACCGACAGTCCGGATAAGACTATCACACCTTAAGGTGTTCTGGGCGCATTATTGGTGTTTTAATCAAGAGACCCTAAACTCTGATTAAGTTTACCACGGACTAACAGTTTAAGCATATCTCCACTAACTCAATCCTCACGTGTAATCCATACACTGAGTTAAGTGGTTACATACAGATATACTTAGGGTTTGCAGCAATGTATTACTTTAAGCACAAAGCAAGTAACTAAGGTGAGATAAATTCTATCATCCATTATTAAAAATAATTACACAAATTGTCTTTCGGGCACTACACCTAACAATCGGCTCGAGGCGATATTTTAGGACCGAAACGTCGCCTCTCTGCATGGTCTGTCTGATCAGGTGGTCTCTCTCTCTCAATATTCTATTGACCTCTTGTGACTACGAAGATCATTTGTATGAGCTACCTCTCAACTGTTTTGACAATAAAATGGTATCGGCTCATCGAGACCTTGAATCACTTCCCGATCCAACAAAGAACTTCTCAAGCCACACTGCCTCTTTAGCTGCTCCGAAGGTCGCTATGTATTCGACTAGCAGAGTCAAATTAGCAGTGTTGGATTGCCCTAGACTATAGCTCCATCACTATGAGAAAACACCGAGCCCGAGATCAATTAACGATCATCCTTAATCTGACTATGAGTCAGAATCAGTGTAGTCAACAATACTCGGTATACACCCGAATACAGACGCATATTACTCCTCGTTCTTTGAAGGTGCTTGAGGATGCACTTTACTGCTATCCAATGCTCGAATCCAAGATTCGACTACAATTGAATTTTAATAAACTGACATTCTCTATCCAAAAAGAGAATCTATCCCATTTTATCTATATCCAAAGATTTCAAAGAATTATTCTTTGTGGGGTTGGGTAGGAAACCTATTGTTGAATGTTGCATACGAAAATGCATTATTGATGTACCTAAATCGTACTTAGTTCCGTGGATTCTTATTCAGGTCCGACCAGCCACCGACATTAGTGGATGAGGCCACCCTACCCATGAGCTCGCAAGCCAAATTAGGACCGCAAGCCTTCGGATCCATTCCGAGCCCTCAACCCTATGCGACGACAGAAAGGATTAGGAGGCCGACACGCGATCTCATTCGACAAACGGGTCCGCCAGCGACCTCGACCATAACATCTAGAGGAAGAGCTACCTCAAGATCAACAAAACAACAATATAACGGATACAACGGTCAGCGAGGCCATCAAGACCGCGACCTATCGGCTCCGCTATGAGCCCGCTACTGTAGATAAATATCTATTTATATTGTATGTCCTCATTTGTAAATAAACCGACTTCAGTCGGCGGCTCCCCCTATAAATAGGGAAGCTATGCAACTTCATTAAACATGGGCAAAATGATATAAAACAAAAGGCAAAGCCAAATTGCCCCCGTCCTCTTCTCTTATAAAAGCACCGCCGCCGGAATCCATTGCCGCCACCGGGCGTCACCGGAAAACACCACTTTTATACACTTTTATAGCCAGATATCCTACGTATAAAATCCGCTAAAACATAGATGATTATTTCAACCACATCAGTTGGCTCCGCTACCGGAAATCGACACTTTCAACAATTTTCCGGCCAGATCTGAAAGCTCCGGCGGCCTGAAACCGCCACCTTTTTTCATTTCCGGTCAATCCCTGATCAAGATCTTCACCCAGATTTCAAAAATCTTCATCCAAATCTCCAATATCCGCCATTGATGTGCCTGAACCAGCTCCTCCGTATCTCTCGTTAAAGGAAAAGCAATAAAGAGCTCAAACTACTCATCCATTCATCCATTACTCGAATCCTCAAACTCCCAAATCACTAAATCAAAGAAGAAGAAAATCAACCTCAGATCTACTTTCTAATCTATAACACAGCTCAAGCTCAGTGCTCACAGGCGAAATGCAGCGATTCCGGGCCCAAGCTGCGGCTGTCCTTGCCATGAAGTCGAGCTCACCTGTTTGAGCACCATCACAACAATCGCCGACTGATTCAAGACGATGTGCTCCGGTTGCGGACTCGTTTTTCTGGGATTTATAAATCAGTTATTGAATCACTGTCGGCCCGCAATCAATTTTCGTCCTACCGGAGAAGATGACCGGAGCCGGAGCTCGGTTGCTATGGATTCGAGCTTTGAAACAAGGAAACATTTTTCTTGTTGATGTCAATGGCTCTTGTTCCCAAACCCATTACCAGGTGATTTCTTTTATGCAGTCAAGAATCTTGATTTATTTATAATTATTCCCAACAACACAAGATGAAAGCTCTGTGGTGGAAGACATGACTCTGTGTGTGAAAGAAAGCAGCACATCGTTCACCAACTCTAAATATATGGTTTTACGTTTTTTGTTGTTGGTTGTTATGGTTTGGGGGAATTAGAAAAAAGGAAAAGAGAGGAGGTTGATTTTGGTTTAAAGAAGTATGGTTTGGATGAAATTAAGAGCAGGGCTAAGCTCTTGTTCGATCTGGCACTTGAAAAAAGGAAATGAAAAGCTTCTCAAATGATATATGTATATATATATAGAGAGAGAGGTGGTGTTAGTAGTGTCCACATTGCCGGGAACCGAATGGTGCAATTAACGACAGTTTAATTAGTATGGTTGCCGAACACCGTGATGATTTATACGAGCTCTCTAGAATTAATTGTACCGGATAATTTTAGATCGGCTCTAAATCCGATTTCGGTCGGCAAACTCTAAGTCCGACCCATCTGCCAGCTCTAAGTCTGACCTTGGTCGGCAAGCTCTAAGTCCGACCCATCGGCAAGCTCTAAGTCCGACCCATCGGCCAGCTCTAAGTCCGACCTCGGTCGGCAAGCTCTAAGTCCGACCCATCGGCCAGTTTTAAGTCCGACCTCTGTCGACAAGCTCTAAGTCCGACCCATCGGCAAGCTTTAAGCCCGACCTCAGATTGTGCACCATCCAGAATTTGTTTCTAGCAAGCTCGTCACATCATAGCTCCGATCTTACTCAAAACAAGGGGGCCATACATCGGAATTTTTTCGATTCAATTATCAAGTTCAAGTCAGACTTTATGTTCGATTATTTTTAAGCGAGCTAGATATTTAGCTCCCTCGACCTCGCCAAATTAAAACAAGGGGGCCATATATCGGATTTTTCAATCAAAACAAAAAGTGCAACAAAACCGGTCCGATTCAAGACAAATATGATTATTCGCCCCAAGTATTTTCGGCGAGCTCAGTTTTTTAGCGCCCTCAATCTCACCAAAAACAAGGGGGCCGCACATCGGATTTTTAATTCATTCACCGAGCTCAACAGAAACAAGTAAAGCTTTCAATTCAATTATTTTTAGCAAGTTCGAATATATACATATACTGATACGTCGGACACAATAGCGGACTCGAAAAAGGTGATATATTTCGAGCAAAGATGAAGGTGCGAGCTCAAAAATACTTTGGGAAAATCGCCACAAAAGCAAAATTAACATTTATTACAAGCTCCATTTCAGTGAGCTCATTTATTACAAGCTATCTTATTACGAGCTCTCTGCTAGTCTGCTACAGGCTCCCCATCAACATGGATTTCTCTACAACGAAATGCCCGATAGAGCATTATCGGCACTCAAAGCCCGTCGCTCCACGCACGGCACTTTAAGCCCGATAGAACGTTATCGGCGACTAAGCCTGTTCGCTGCAATGCACAGCATATAATCGGTAATTCGCTACGCGATACAAACACCGATTCAAGCCCGATAGAACGTTATCGGCGATTAAGCCTGTTCGCTCCAATGCGCACATAGCTGGTGGTTTTCACCAACACCAGTTCAAGCCCGATAAACAGTATCGGCACTCTAAGCCCGATAAACAGCATCGGCACTCTAAGCGCGACCTCAGCTCGGCATCATATTCTGAGTTCACCCTTGAGCGCATCTTTTATAAGGCCGACCTCATCTCGGCATCATATTTGGAGTTCGCCCTCGAGTGAATCATTTATAAGCCCGACCTCATCTCGGCATCATATTTGGAGTGCACCTCGAGTGAATCTTTATAAGACCGACCTCTAGGTAGGCATCATATTTGGAATTCGCCTACGAGCGAACCTTCTTGTAAGACCGACCTCTAGGTCGGCATCATATTTTGGAACTCGTCTTCGAGCGAGCACTCTACAAGACTAAAGGTTCTCAAGCCACCCAAGGCTAAGTCAATTCACGACGCACAAACCATAAGAGGCGAAGTCGATCAACAACAAAAGCAACGAAGAGACCTACTCTGAGTACGGCACATAGGCAAAGCTAATAGGCGATCCACCACAATAGCGAGCCATCAAAGTATTTCAAGGCAACGGATTCGCAAACAGGCTTTACTCCCCGCCTAACATTTCAGGAAAATGATTAAGGCACGGAGTAGGGGGCCATTGATGTACCTAAATCGTACTTAGGTCCGCGGATCCTTATTCAGTCCGACCAGCCACCGACATTAGTGGATGAGGCCACCGGTCATTTCAGCCCGAGAGCTCGCAAGCCAAATTAGGACCGCAAGCCTTCGGATCCATTCCGAGCCCTCAACCCTATGCGACGACAGAAAGGATTAGGGGGCCGACACGTGATCTCATTCGACAAACGGGTCTTCCAACGACCTCGACCATAACATCTAGAGGAAAACCTACCTCAAGATCAACAAAATAACGATATAACGGATACAACGGTCAGCGAGGCCATCAGGACCGCGACCTATCGGCTCTGCTACGAGCCCGCTACTGTAGATAAATATCTATTTATATTGTATGTCCTCATTTGTAAATAAACCGACTTGAGTCGATGGCTCCCCCTATAAATAGGGGAGCTATGTAACTTCATTAAACATGGGCAAAATGATATAAAACAAAAGGCAAAGCCAAATTGCCCCCGTCCTCTTCGCTTATAAAAGCACCACCGCCGGAATCCATTGCCGCCACCGGGCACCACCGGCAAACACCACTTTTATACACTTTTATAGCCGGATATCCATTATATAAACTCCGCTAAAACATAGATGATTATTTCAACCACATCAATTATCATCTTAAATAATAAGATGGATGGGATACGGCCAGACCGAATCGGTTTATAAGAATATAGTCCACTTCTCTATTTTATAAAATCTTTGGCTTGTTAGTTCCCGACTTCAGATAACACGCCCATGTTGCTTACAACTATTGCAGACTCATCAATATTTTGGTCAAGCCCACACATTTCAAGTATGTGGCCTTTAATGACTTAGAGGTTTGCTTTAATCCACCAATGGATATAAGCATAGGCAATCAATCTGCCATTGGCTTTAAGCTAAAAACCCTTCTCTATTTTGAATGAGATCAAACTCCGTCGTTTGGCAAGAAAATATTCAAAGCATCACCCATATTGAACTTTCCGCTTTCCAAGAAGTCAAGCAAGGCTGAGTGGTGAGAAAGTTCAGGGCATCACCCATATTGAACTATCTACTTCTCAGGTAATTACCCCTAAGACCACTTGGCTTTGCCTTCAAAGTTAAACTTTCTCATTCATTCGACTCTTTTTCACACAGATCCAATTGCTCTCATTCGCCTAAGACACTCGGGTGGTTCTACAAGAGTATGAATGTAACTGGAGTACCAAAACTACATTTATAGGTTTATGGCTTTAAACCAACCTCATTTATCAGAATCCTATACAGTCCTTCCAGAGGACCATAGGTTATCAATCACCCTCAGCAGAATGTAAAGTCTGCATAATCACAGAAGGTCAATGGTTAAACCATACTCCCACTGCATTTGGGTGGATTTACATTCCGATCTAGTTCAGGAGTATTTATCAACGTAACCCCCCCAACAATCAATGTTGGATATGGTCCGATTAAATCAGATAGTAACTCTTTGAGTAACTTTACTTCAAGGTCCAAGGTTGTTATATATACATTCTCCTAGAAAGGCTGTGACACTACAAGCGTCATTATCCGATCTTCGGAATCTTATAACCCACCTTCACTTATTGCATTAAGATATTTCATGAACAGTCCCCATCCGAGTGTGTACACAAAATCTCTAGTCCTACCTTCAAGCACTAGTGCTAAATGCCTCTATTTGCGGAAGTGGTGTAAATGTACTTCACTCCTTATCCACAAATTCATAAGCATCTTCTAAGGTAGACTTCTTGGTTTTAAATTATAATGCGAACCATTATTTTGCAATCAATATCTTAATTAAGTTAAGCAGTGTATTGTCTCATATCAATAACTATATAAGGCAACCCATGGTTTATCCTTTCAGTGAAATCGTTTCACTCGGAGGTAGGCCAAGAATCAGTGCCAAAACCACTATATCTGGGCATGGAATACTCGTTTCTCTGGTAATATCAGAGATTCCTCCAAATATTTAGATAAACTAATCGGCGTTTCGAGTAGTTATTAGACAAAATGTCTGTTACTCAAAAGCTCTCACTAGCTTGTATCCTTCATAAGACACCGAAGGTCAATATGAATAAGTTATGATACTTCTTCATCTCTATTACCTTTTCCTAATTGAAAGGTTACTTAGTCATTTTCCCTTTGAGATAGTGTTCTTAGACTGGGAGATAGGAATCACCCTTAGCCAGTCTTGATTTTATCTTTAGGATATATGCACTAATTAGTAGATGCTGAAGAATCGTTTATCTAAATACGGAAACCATTTGACGTAATAGTTTTTGATGTGTTACATATACCTTTTCAGCATTACTTAGTGGTTCCGACTTTATCAAACAAAATTCCGAGTCTCGGATTCGTACTACAAGTGTCATATTCACTTTATTTAAGGCAACTATGTTATATATGTGAAAGTGAATCTATTCGTTCCAACGAATATGAAAAAATAGAATTTAAATTTCTGCGATATTCAAGGATTAAAATCAGTAATTTGTTTCCTTATATCACTCCCAATATCATGTTGGATGTAATATCACCGGATGGATCAAGATCCACCCGATTACGCAGTGGAATAGTATAGATCTAGATCTAGTCAACCAAAATACATAAAATAATAGATCTAACCTACGAGGGGGTTAGACTGCTTACCAGTTTATGGTGAATAAACTCCAAGAACAATCTTCAATCCAAGATCCAAGCTAGATGAGAAGCCACAGTCTTCCAACGTGTGTCTCCAAGCACCACCAGGTGGATGGTGTTTCAAGCCGCCGGACCTCCTCGATATGCTACCTTAGAAAAACCCGAAGTTTTTCTAAAACTCGAACCCAAAGAAAATAGCTGAAAATTCCAAGCAATTTTTCTTTCAATATTGGCGTGATATTAGTGTGTCAAAATGCTTGGGAGAACTCTCTTTATATAGGAGAGCAATCCTTGTCCTCCAAGGATTTAATAATTAAGAGATAATTATTAGATTAATCCTTATTCCAAATAAAAGATAAAAATAATTATCCCAAACAAATTAGGATAAATCATATTATTATCTAATAATCCATGAATTATCAATTAACAAATAAAAGATAAATCACACATTAAATAATTATCCAAGAAAACTAATTCCTTGATAATCACTTAATCCAAAAATGCGCCCTACCCCTTAGTAAATAAAGGTCCACGCATTTTTTTGATACATTGGGCCGAGTCCACGAAAAAAATCTTTTCCGTGTATTTAATTATCTAGTCCAACTAAACAATTAATCCACATATCAATTAAATAGTCCAATCCAACTATTTAATTATAATTGAGGTGAAACGACGAGAAAACGTTTGCTATGTTAGGAGCCACGTCGGGGACCATGGACCCATATTCAGTAGCTACAATAAATTAAATAAAATTATTCGTCAGACCGAACAATAATATTCAATCTATTAATTCCGGTATTACACCACCATAAACCCGAAACTGAACTCCGCCGAATATAGATAAATTATACTCAACTATGAGTTGATAAGTGATCGGGTGGTCAATCAGGTTATAAAATACTTGACCACCATAAACCAATACTAGCAAGAGGACTAGGCCCATCGTAGTATAGCTATAGTGAATCAAGGTCGATCCCACAGGGAACCAATTGTGGGTCATTCCATATATAAACAATTAATTAAACATGTCAAGGACATAGAGGCGGTCTACGACCAACATAGGACAAGAAAAGTAAAGACACGACTCAACACAACGTAATTAACCTCCCCAATTATAGTCTTTATCGTTTGGACCTAGATAATTTATATAATAAACTGAACTTATTAACTGTCAATCCATTTGTATCTATCTTAGATTGGCTACGGGAGTCATCCTCTTTAACTTGACTTAGCACCGGTTAGGTTGCTAGATCACTGTGCTACATTACATGACTTCACCTTTTGGGTATCCATCTCATATAACTTGCACGCTTACGACTCTAAGGATGCCGATATTAACCGTACACCTCGTCTAGGCAACATTCCTATGGTTAGGCGTACTTCCTAAACAATCACTCAAGCTCTCGTCCAACTAGCAATTACCAAGTTATAGTCTCATGCTAATCTACGACGTACGTATAATCAGGTGCTAGCAATCCCCAAATATTAACCTACCTAGATAACGCTGAACGTCCGTGAAGAGCAATTCATAAGCCTACCTAAGAGTTTTATATTGGTATTTCCTTTTTACACGTTTTAATTAAACTAAGCGAGTAACGTAACCATAGCCATACCTACTGAGATAATAAATTCTATTAAGTTAACCTAACCATAAAGACGTGGCTATTTAACGGATGAAAACAGGGCTCGGTCGACCGAATAGCTAAGCTCGGTCGACCGAATGGTCTTTTTCCCCCATATTACATCCCTGAACGTATCTCTCAGCGTTTCATCATACAGAACAGATTAAACAGTAATTCGTAAAGCAATCATATAAATTAACTTAGATACACATTAATTAAAGCAAGTAGATTCATGAATAAATACTAAGTGTATGACGTAGGTTATGGGATCCTCATAGACAAGGTATCGCCACCTTCCCAACGTCATAGCCTAGATCTACATCATCTAGCTATGATTAACTAATTCAAACGATAAAGCATAATTGGGAGGGATTAATTACTTAGAATAAAAGAAACAGAAAATAAAGGCTTACATAACTTGCAGCCCTTAAATTGCTGGAAACACCCTCAATAAACTACATTGAATCAAAATATCAAAGTAGAATTGTATGGAATTATTGAATGAATGGATTCTTTACAATTTCTCGAAGCTGCTGCTTATATAGGAGGTTTTGCCGACTTAGGGAGGTTCTAGAAGATAGACTCGATAAAACCCTAAAACTGCCCCAAACCTGAGCCTCGGTCGACCGAGTGTGATGGCTCGGTCGACCGAACCTAAAAGTTGCCCATTCAACATGTTTTTACATCTGTCTTGCTCCCCACTGCACGCTTGCATGTTGATCCGATTAATCTCTCATTTAATGCTCCGATTTCCTTCCTTCATTATCTTGAGATAATTGATTGAATGACACTAATCTTCTCGAATTGTAATGATCTGTAAAATCAACATTAATCGCACAATAAATCGGCTTTTAATAATGAAAACGGCTAAATACCAAATATCATATTAATAATCACTTAACATTAAATCATAAATATAAACATGTGATTTAATATGAAATATATATTATTAATCTCGATTTAAGGTCAACGTTGATGACTTTTACGGGTATAAATTGACCGTCATCAACTGCCCCCCACTTAGACTTTGATCGTCCCGAACAAAGCATTAATAAGTCATTCCCCAAGACAACATTTTCTATGGTCAAATCATACTTACACAAGAAACTCAAGTCAACTCATACTAGTCATGCTCATAAGATATCCATTATTCACTACTGACTATGAATCGAAGTGATGTGTGCATGTGCATTTAGTTTTATATATTCGTGGCAAGATCAGAGTTTATGCTAACTTCGCAATCTCAACCTACCAACCTCAGCATTCATACTTCTTATGCCTCGAAATGGTTAGAGCACTAGAGCAATAAGCAAGAGCGTATCTATAGGGATTTTGGACTTGGAGACCGAGTACTACTCAAAGTCTCTTAAAGAGTTGAATATTTTTTCATATCTTCATATTTTTCAAATACTATTAATCTCAAGGAAGAAAACTTTTTAGAGTATCCCCCTATCTTAGATCATGTATAGCATCGAATATTACCACAAGCGCGGGGCTACTTTGGTAATGTTACTACAAGACCAGTGTTTTAGCGCATTGTCAAACACAGGTACGTCTCAAGCTTATTACTCCGCTTTAATGGCTAAAATATAAGAATGCATCAGCTAATAAGTATCGACACTAAGTCTACATAACCAATCATCTATGCAATGTACACATAATTTCTTCAGTTATTATGATTTGTGCGGTATGCTCGATTCACTGATTGAGTAATTGAATAATAAATAACTACTTGCAAAAACGGGCATGAATATCCTTAAATTTACTTAACATAAGTATAAAATGATCACGTGCTCATGAAACTTGGTTTATTTCCTATCAATTCTTAGCTAGGTACTCACAATTCTGAGGGTACGAGATAAATAATATGGTATGTATTCAAATTTTCAATTTTTCAATTTTTCTACCGTTTCATTCAAATTTCAATCATAACATAACATAGCTAAGTCTCCTACCCCCCACTTAAACATGGCATTGTCCCCAATGACAAAAATAAATGAGAATTTAAGAAAAAGACTTAGCTCTGGAAACGGCTCTCAAGTAAAGGAAAAAGATCAGAGTAAAGTTCAGCACGTTGTGGAGAAGCAAGTGAAAACCTGTATAAGCAGACAAACTCCACGAAACCGTTAATAACACCATGTCTATGGAAGTTATAAAATAATGTGGCAGTAATGAGGTATAAATACCTAAAAACAGTTTAAGCCACTTTATTTTATACAACCAATGACAAGGGAAACCAAAAAGAAAAATACTAAATAGAAAGAAAAATAAACAAGCAACTAAAGATGGTAGTCTTCATCTAAAAACCGGGTGGATAAGACAAAGATCAAAAAGCATAACCCCATGTGGGAAAACACGAGGTGGACTGGCTCACTATGTATTCAGTCCAGTATAAAAGAGAAACTTGATCGGGAAGGTATTCAATCCAGGAGAAGAGATACTTGGTAAGGTATAACAGATTGAATGCGACCTATTGGCTAAAGATAAAATCAAATACTTAACGCAGAAACTTCTCGCTTGCATTGGATATCAACAACTTAGGGAGAGGTAGCTACTCCTCGAAATTACTAATAACCCAATGTATCACGTAAAAGTCATAACCGTCATCAACAAGGTCGGATCGGTGTGATAGTTCAGAACAAAACTTATCATCTAGAAATGCCGGAATAGTCGGAAAAAATGTGAAATTTAAAACTTCCGGTAGAAAGATAAGTTGTACTTTGATCGAACCAAAAACCTTTAAAATCTAGCTAGGGTCAGAGCTACACTTACCCCAACTAGGATCATGAAAATCAAAATGATAAAAGATAATCATTAAAGCTTAGCAATATTTCGAATTCCGCAACACAAAGGTATTTTGTAAACAAAATGGAGGTTGAGAGTATGATGGGTTTAGAAAAAGATACACATAAGTTTGGGAAGAAAAGATAAAGGGTGGGTAAGAAATTGTGTTTTTGGGATTGAGAATTGTTTAAAGGAATGGGATTGGGTGGGAGAGTGAAACGGATGGAAAGAAAGAGAGGCGATGAAAGAATGGATAGAAATGTGAACCGTTGGGGCAGATTGGTGAGAGGATCGAAAAGTTTGAAGGTGAAAAAGTGTAAAGGGAAAGATAAGGATAGTTGCAGAATGAATTGCGCACCACTTTGAATTTTCACTTGGATCACCATTCTAAAAGATTTTGGAAGTTGACCAAAATTGTTCTTGTTCGCACCAATCATTCTCTGTTACATTTTCAGTAATTCTCAAGCTCTCTTAATGCTTCCATCTTAAGATTGATTGCTAAATTTCCTTTTCTTTAGCAATTTCTCGACTCTCCTAAGAAACTCTAATTCACGTGGCCTATATTGAGTAAAAATGTTTTTCACATCCTTAGCCCAATGGCCATCGGAACACGGCAAAATAAAAAACCTCAACATATGTCACGTTACTTTTATTTGACTCAAAGAAAACAAAACCTAAAATCCTAAAAAGAAATCCTAAGGGTTTTAAAGAAGTAGTTCTGAGTTTAGAGTCCTCGGCTCGACTTTCCAAAAGTATCCTTGTCAGTCATTATTCTTGGATTACTAGATATTGATCCCTCTGAGCACTATAGGAGGTGGGCTCATCGTTGTTGCGGATTAATACCCCCTTGGTTGTGAGACCTAGGAAACGACATTTATCCATACCATTTATCCAAAGCTCTTACCTCGGCTCTCGTTTTAGGAATTAGTGAATTCTAAGAAACTCGGTTAAAATTACGGTTACTAATTACGGTTTTGGCCTTGACAATAAGAAACAATGAATCAAAGTACTCCGAATAAGGTCGGTTATGTAGGCAAGCCTACGCCGTCTTATTCGTTGGAACATATGTGACAGTTCAGGCCAATCCGTCAAGATAAGCCCCGTTTAGCCCGAAGGCTTATCGGCTATGCTAAGTCTTGTTGAACTGCTGTAACGTACATCACACGTGGAGGGGAGTAGATTGAGCCGAAGCTCGGTTGAACTCGCCCAGCCATGGTTAGACCATTTCCGAACCCATGTACTAAGAGTCTTCGATTTCTAAATTGTCACCCAAAGCGTAATCTCGTTTCTGTTTAAGGTGGGTTCACCGAGAAGCCATCACCATAAAACTCAACGAAAGCAGAAGATGGTGTTCTCTCAAAAATCAACGTCTTCTTTAGGTTGTGAATGCTTAAACTACACAATTTGTTGCTCCCCTGGCCAGTAGAAGCAATCTCATGCATAGGACAATGAGATTTTAACAGAACTACGAGGAACTCTTTATTCACTGCTTCCTTTCAACGACTACATGTTTCCTTACACCCTCTAGATGAGACAGATGTGGGGCAAGACCTTCCGCACTAATAGAATTATTCTTACAAACCAACTCCGGGCTAAGATTCATACTAAGGTTCATGTATAGGCTAACTTATGCTCAAAAAACCAAAAGGTAGTAAAACATAATAAAAAAAGGGTAGTACCTTGCCTTCAACATTGTACCACGAAGAATTAAGCCTTAAAATATATTGTTTTTCGGAGCCATCTTGGTGCTTTAAAGGTATTGCTTCCATCGCTTTTCCCATCGTAGAGTAGTAAGTCCGCATGTTGCTTGGTTGTTTTCTCAGCGCCCTTGAAAAGCTACTGACTCAGATTATTGCTTCCCTGGTTTCTGCAAACAAAAGAAAAACAAAACAGACCGTAGACTGATTTTAACATGGTTTCCCATGCTGCTATCAGACCTACGGATTAAACATACGGGGATAAACAGACACGCGAAATTCCAGACTCGAAAAACACAAATCAGAAACCGTGTAAACAAGAACAAAACAAAACAAATAAAAAAAAGTTATAAATTCTCGGTCGACCGAATGAGGTCTCTCGGTCGACCGAATAAATTTTTTTTATTTTTTATTTTTTATTTTTTATTTTTTTGAATCTGGAATTTTCAGACAGAGCAGACAACCAGAGGGACTCAAAAACGTAAAAACAGACTCTAAAACAGAAAACTTGACATGAATAAGAAAATTATTTATATATAAAATTGACCGTTGGTTCCCCGGAAACGGCGCCAAAAACTTGATCGGGTGGTCAATCAGGTTATAAAATACTTGACCACCATAAACCAATACTAGCAAGAGGACTAGGCCCATCGTAGTATAGCTATAGTGAATCAAGGTCGATCCCACAGGGAACCAATTGTGGGTCATTCCATATATAAACAATTAATTAAACATGTCAAGGACATGGAGGCGGTCTACGACCAACATAGGACAAGAAAAGTAAAGACACGACTCAACACAACGTAATTAACCTCCCCAATTATAGTCTTTATCGTTTGGACCTAGATAATTTATATAATAAACTGAACTTATTAACTGTCAATCCGTTTGTATCTATCTTAGATTGGCTACGGGAGTCATCCTCTTTAACTTGACTTAGCACCGGTTAGGTTGCTAGATCATTGTGCTACATTACGTGACTTCACCTTTTGGGTATCCATCTCATATAACTTGCACGCTTACGACTCTAAGGATGCCGATATTAACCGTACACCTCGTCTAGGCAACATTCCTATGGTTAGGCGTACTTCCTAAACGATCACTCAAGCTCTCGTCCAACTAGCAATTACCAAGTTATAGTCTCATGCTAATCTACGACGTACGTATAATCAGGTGCTAGCAATCCCCAAATATAAACCTACCTAGATAACGCTGAACGTCCGTGAAGAGCAATTCATAAGCCTACCTAAGAGTTTTATATTGGTATTTCCTTTTTACACGTTTTAATTAAACTAAGCGAGTAACGTAGCCATAGCCATACCTACTGAGATAATAAATTCTATTAAGTTAACCTAACCATAAAGACGTGGCTATTTAACGGATGAAAACAGGGCTCGGTCGACCGAATAGCTAAGCTCGGTCGACCGAATGGTCTTTTTCCCCCAGATTACATACCTGAACGTATCTCTCAGCGTTTCATCATACAGAACAGATTAAACAGTAATTCGTAAAGCAATCATATAAATTAACTTAGATACACATTAATTAAAGCAAGTAGATTCATGAATAAATACTAAGTGTATGACGTAGGTTATGGGATCCTCATAGACAAGGTATCGCCACCTTCCCAACGTCATAGCCTAGATCTACATCATCTAGCTATGATTAACTAATTCAAACGATAAAGCATAATTGGGAGGGATTAATTACTTAGAATAAAAGAAACAGAAAATAAAGGCTTACATAACTTGCAGCCCTTAAATTGCTGGAAACACCCTCAATAAACTACATTGAATCAAAATATCAAAGTAGAATTGTATGGAATTATTGAATGAATGGATTCTTTACAATTTCTCGAAGCTGCTGCTTATATAGGAGGTTTTGCCGACTTAGGGAGGTTCTAGAAGATAGACTCGATAAAACCCTAAAACTGCCCCAAACCTGAGCCTCGGTCGACCGAGTGTGATGGCTCGGTCGACCGAACCTAAAAGTTGCCCATTCAACACGTTTTTTCATCTGTCTTGCTCCCCACTGCACGCTTGCATGTTGATCCGATTAATCTCTCATTTAATGCTCCGATTTCCTTCCTTCATTATCTTGAGATAATTGATTGAATGACACTAATCTTCTCGATTTGTAATGATCTGTAAAATCAACATTAATCGCACAATAAATCGGCTTTTAATAATGAAAACGGCTAAATACCAAATATCATATTAATAATCACTTAACATTAAATCATAAATATAAACATGTGATTTAATATGAAATATATATTATTAATCTCGATTTAATGTCAACATTGATGACTTTTACGGGTATAAATTGACCGTCATCAATAAGCGTCCACTGATATAATCATTACATACGGATAAATCCTCCATAGATTGTTCACTTCGATTCGGGATATCTCCGTAAACCCTTCTCGAAACATATTATTCTTATTTACCATTAACCCCCTAGTGATCAATTAGTTCATAACTAATATAGTATGAACTGGGCCCATCGATCAGTTTCTAGGGTTAACATATAAGGGAACTGTCTGTCTACTTCCCGAGGGAAGGAATGGATTCCATATCTGTGATAGCACAGACTACTCACTCATCCCAGAATAGAGCCAACGAGAAGTGTTGGACCACATACTACGAAGTGATCCTTACTAACACATCAAACTCTACCCTAGTCTAAGCAATTGTCTGTGATCACCTCAGGATTAAGATTAATCCATATATGATCATCTTGTGATTTGATAAGACTTCTCGATCACGGAATTATATCAAGAACTCAAATCAAATCGGTCCAGCCCTATATGATTATTATCATATATAAATTCCCCACTAGGTACCCTATTACCGACAGTCCGGATAAGACTGTCACACCTAAAGTGTTCTGGGCGCATTATTAGCAAATTAATCATGAGACCCATACTCAGATTAATAAACGCTACGGACTAAGTTAATTTTAAGTACATCTCACTAACTCAATCCTCTTGTGTATAGCCATACACTGAGTTATGTGATTACATAAACGAGGTACTTAGGGTTTTCAGTAATGTCTTAATTATAAGCATACATGCATATAATAAGATGAATTATTAATTCTGTCCTAAAACAATTAGATAATAGTCTTTCGGGCACTACACCTAACAATCTCCCACTTGCATGAAAGGCAAGTGGATTAATTGTTTTAGTGCACACCCTTTATATCTATATCTACAACATTCTCCCACTTGCTCAAAACAAATGAGACATGTCCCTAAGATCCATACCCTCCAAGCGCATCCAAGTAATTCACGTTTCCAAGTACGACCAGAGTATGCCGCCGTAGGGTAGGTCAGTGACCCAGCGAGTACTTAAAACTGAACACCATGTGACTTGGTTCACTGATCAGGTAGGTTGGCGGCTTGAGTCGCTCTTTGGGATCGAAACGTCGCCTTTCCCTCTAATCAGGTGGTACGATTTCAATATGCCTTTGATTCAACACTGAGGACAAAATCGACTTAACGATCATCCTTAATCCGACCTAAAGCCAGAAGCAGTGTTATCACTTATATTCTCGAATATACTAGCATATTATTCCTCATTCTCCCGAAGCGACTTGAGGATTCACCTAACATCCCATTTAGTATTCATCCGCAGGTTTAGATAATCATTCCTGAGAGGTAGGGTAGACTACATCGTTGAATGCTGCATAAATGCAAAAAGATCTTAACCAGGTGAATGGATGGGATTGCCAAATATCGATTCTCGTGAATTTGAGCGAATCAAATCCTTTAGAATGAATCCCGATGGCATGTCAGACTCAGACTTCAGATAACACACCCATGTTGTTTCCAACTGTTTCAGTGTTACCATTCACAAACAGTAATCTACATACTACTTTACTAATATTGATGCCCAGTCTACGAAAGACTTATCAACATTCTGGTCAAGTCCACATATTAAAATATATGAATTTGAAATGACTTAGAGGTTTGCTTTAATCCCCGAAAGATATAAGCTATGGAGGGCATCTGCCAAAGGTTCTTTCCGAATAAATTAAGATACCGTTAGTCTCGCAAAAAGGTCTTAGGGAATCACCCCTATTTTCTGCTTTGTAACGAATCCGCCATTTTTCTTAAGCTAAAACCCTTCTGTTCTGAATGAATTCTAATTCTGTTGTTCGGCAAGGAAGTTTTAGGGAATCGCCCCTATTTCCCGCTTTCTGACGAAATCAAGCAAGATTGAGTGGTAAGAGAGATCACGGTCAGGTTAACTCTCTACCTTTTAGGGAATCACCTCTAAATTACTCAGCTTTGCGTTGAAAGTTGAAATTTCCTATTCATTCGACTCTTCTCCGTGTTGTTCCAATTACTCCCACTGGGCCTGAGATACTTAGGTGGTTCTACAAGAGTTTCAACAGAACTGGAGTATCAAACTCCATTCACAGGGTTATGGCTTTTAAACCAACCTCTATGATCAGGATCCCACACAGCCCACAAAGGACTATAGGTCATCAATCTACCCTATAGACCGTAAGGTCCTGCAATGGGTAATGGACAAACCATTCTTCCACTACGTTCGGGGTGGATCGATATACTGATCTAGTTTAGTAGTTCTTATTAGTGTTATCACCAACTGACGGTGTTGGATGTGGACTGAACAAATCAGTTAGTAACATCTTGAGTACAAATACTTCAAGATCCAAGGTTGTTATTTATAGACTCTATTAGACCGAGTTTGACAGTATAACCGTCATTATCTGATTTTACGAGTTTTATAACCAACCTTTACTCAATGCTTTAAGATATTTCACGACTGAACGTGTACGCAAAATTTCCAGTCCTATCTTCAAGCACTCGGTGCTAAATACCTCTATTTACGGAAGTGGGGTGAACCGAATTCACTCCTTATCCACAAATGCGTAGGCATCTTTTAGGTTGACTTCTCGGTTATTCATTACAACCGTTATTTTGCAACCAATATCTTAAATGAGTTCAGCAGCGTATCGTAGCACATCAATAACTATATAAGGAAAATTTATGGTGTATCCCTTAGTGAAAACATTTCACTGGGAGGTAGGCCGAGCATCAGTCCCGAAGACTACGCAATAGCCTATTTTTGAGTATGGAATACTCTATCTCTGGTGAAATCAGAGATTTCCTCCAAATATTTTGGAAAAACTTACCGGAGTTTCGAGTAGTTGTCAGACAAGATGTCACTACTTCAAAAGCTCCCACTAGCTTGTATCTTTCATATGACCCCGAAGGTCAATATGAACAAGCTATGTAACTTCTTTAAATCTGTTACCCTTTCCCGATTGAAAGGAAACTTAGGCTTTGTTCCTTTGAGACAGGGTTCCTTTGACTGGAAGATAGGAATCACCCTAAGCCAGTCTGCAGATCTTGTCGTTGGGGAATATGCACTAATTAATAGTATATAAAGAAGTGTTTATCTAAATACGGAAACCATTTGCGTTTATATTGCTTAAGATGTGTTACATATACCTATTCAGCATTTCTTAGTGGTTCTGACTTTATCAAACAAAAGTCCGAGTCTTGGGTTCCTGCTACGAATATTATATTTATCATCAATAAGACAAACAAATTATCCTACTGAAAATGAATACGTTCGTTCCAACGAATCCGAAAACAGAAAATGAGTTTTCTGTGATACTCAAGAATTGAATCCAAGATTCATTTCCTTGTATCACTCCCTCTAGTCTATCTGAAATAACTGCCCGTTGTCTATTTTATTTATCGTTTAATGCAAAGCTACCTAGTTCTTCCAAAGAACTTAGCTTTCGAGGAAATTTCTGAGGATGCATTGGTCAGTGATCCGAATTCACATTCCTTATCCTCTAGTTTCCAATTTATTAATTTTCCAGTTTAGCCTTAAAACTACTTAGTTTAGATGACTAACACGTATAAACATTCTTTCCCATTCTCGACTTTCCTTAAATGGAAACAGTCTTGAACTAGCAGTTCGTTTGAGTAGACACTACTCTTGAACTGTGGGATGTTCAGTGTTATTTGCTTGGGCTATCGATTTTTCTAATCATCAAATCATAAGACCAAAGCTCCCACTAGTTTATCGGTTCCAAATACCGTCTAACTAGCAACACTTTGTATTTATGATTTTTCAAAGATTAGAACATCACCTAGAACTAAGCTCTCACTAGTTTATCAGTTCCAAATACTGTCTAACTAGTAACGTTGTGTTCATGATGTTTCAAAGATTATAAAATCTCCAGAACTAAGCTTCCACTAGTTTATCAGTTCCAAATACTGTCTAACTAGTAACATTTTATTCTTTTTTTTTCCAATGAATGGAAAAACTCTCGTGCAGTCCATTACATATTTCTAATGATTCAGAAAAACAACAAATCATAAGGCTCCCACTAGTTTATCGGTTCCAAATACCGTCTAACTAGCAACGCCTTATGTATATGATTTTCCAACTTTTCAATTTAGAAATTTGTTGTGTAATTACACTTTTAAAATTCACTAAATGAATTTGTCTGATAGTCCTATTTCATCTTTTGTAAATTAAGTATGGTCGTCTCTCGTTCAACACGAGCGACATCCGTGACATACCTATACTATGTCACTTAAGTTTTTAAAGGTTCAAGGGAAATAAATCTCTTCCGAAAAATTAAATGCATTGTTTGATAATTACAACGTACTTGTTACTTTCCACATTTTTAATGAAGTCCTATTACTAACAGTTTAGTAGCCTAGAGATTTAGTTGTAAAAAATATGACAGAAAATTAAATTCAAAAATAATTTTTCACTACTAGATTTATTTTAGGAATAATAAACTATAAAACATAAGTTTATCCTACCATTCCACACAGTACTGTCCGAGAGGGTCGATATCAGCACTATGACGGTTAAACTGAGACAATCTCTCTTAATGATTAAGCTTTGAGAATCGAACATCTCACGGGAATCAGACATCCCGGATTTTAATCATTGATTACCTTCCTTTTCTAGCCTAGATATTTCGAAAATATCCATAACGAGTGTGACCTACTATATCAGATCTCAGAGTACGCCCCGAGTATGCCTACGAGGGGCAGGTCAGTGAACCGACGAGTACTCGAAATCCTATCCTTTCGGAGACCAAGCCTTGAATTTTGATAGCTGTGAACACCATCCGAAGGGGGCCGAAATCAAAGCAGCACGAGGCGTCACCATTCTCTCACGTGCTTGCACCTATAGTAGAGGCCGTGGGGTCGGCTGTCGCCTTCCCCGCTCCTACTCAATAATTTGAAAAAGTGGTGGGTTTACTAATTACGGTTTCGGTCTTGACAATAAGGAACAATAAATCAAAGTACTCCGAACAGGGTCGGTTATGTAGGCAAGCCTACGCCGTCTTATTCTTTGGAACATATGTGACAGTTCAGACTGATCCGGCAAGAGAAGCCCCGTTTAGCCAGAAGGCTTATCGGCTATGCTAAGTCTTGTCGAACCACTGTAACGTACATCACACGCGGAGGGGAGTCGATTGAGCCGAAGCTTGTTGAACTCGCCCAACCACGGTTAGACCATTTCCGAACCCATGTACTAAGATTCTCCGATTTCTAAATTGTCACCCAAAGCGTAATCTCGTTTCTGTTTAATGTGGGTTCACTGAGAAGCCATCACCGAAAAACTCAACGATTTATCTAAGTGGGATTCACCGAGAATCCATCACTAAAATCGTAACGATTGACAAAAACCCGGTTCCTCGGTTTTTATAATTAGTTACTTATTTATTAAATACCACATATTAATTAAATAAGCCTTTAAACTAATTATACGAGTTATGCATGCCTAATTTATTCGAAATAAACTAGCTACATGTATGCATTGGAGTGGAATCATGATATGATGTATGTCATGGCAATCTCCGGTTATATCATACAATTTTCGATCATACACGAACAATAACGGAAAAATAAACACCGAGATGGATCGTTGGTACCCCCGTATCTAACCTATTAAAAAAAAACACAAACCCTAACTAGGGTTTACTATATTCTAATCTGCTGCTGCTGCGTTTTGTCGATGATCGGACATCCAAACGAACCTTGATCGTCACGAAACTTTATGGATCTGTTCTTCACTCCTCTTAATTCAATCTGAACGGTTGGATCTTCGTTTCAACGGTCCAATATTCTCCAGCAATCCGCCGATCAAACTGCTGCTTCTGTTTATAACTGCGGCGCAGCAGTGTCTTCCCGGTGCCAATCGGGCATCGAGACAAATCCCGATCAACCTGAAATCTTTAGGGCTTGTTCATAACTCCATGGTAGTTGATCTGAACGGTCGGAGCTTCGTTTCAACAGTCCAATCTCTTCCAGAAATTCGACGAACTCACAGCTAGGGTTTTACTGCCTGTTGTGCTTTTCTGTTACAGCAGCAACTTTATAGCAGCGATCGGACATCGAGATCGACTCCGATCATTACGAAATTTTGAGGGTATGTTCTTCAACTTTTATTCTTCATTCTGACCAGAGGGATTGTCATTTCAACGGCTCAAACTCCGGGAAAAAATAAAAAACGGAACAGCAACAAAGCAGATCTACTTCTAGGAAATTAAAATTACAAAATTTCCTATACTCATATAAACGAATCTATATGAGTTTACAATAGATCTAACGAGTAAACAGTACCAACCCCAATCCATCTCTTCAACCACAACAATCACAAAGGCAACATTCATGATATTTTCGAATCATCATAAAAACGAAAATAAAAACAATCTAACATGCTTTATTCCACTCCTTAGATCTAAAATTTACATACTTTGATTGATAGATCAAAGGCTCTGATACCACTTGATGGATGTAATATCACCGGATGGATCAAGATCCACCCGATTACGCAGCGGAATAGTATAGATCTAGATCTAGTCAACCAAAATACAAAAAATAATAGATCTAACCTACGAGGGGGTTAGACTGCTTACCAGTTTATGGTGAATAAACTCCAAGAACAATCTTCAATCCAAGATCCAAGCTAGATTAGAAGCCACAGTCTTCCAACGTGTGTCTCCAAGCACCACCAGGTGGATGGTGTTTCAAGCCGCCGGATCTCCTCGATATGCTACCTTAGAAAAACCCGAAGTTTTTCTAAAACTCGAACCCAAAGAAAATAGCCGAAAATTCCAAGCTATTTTTCTTTCAATATTGGCGTGATATTAGTGTGTCAAAAGGCTTGGGAGAACTCTCTTTATATAGGAGAGCAATCCTTGTCCTCCAAGGATTTAATAATTAAGAGATAATTATTAGATTAATCCTTATTCCAAATAAAAGATAAATAAAATAATTATCCAAAACAAATTAGGATAAATCATATTATTATCTAATAATCCATGAATTATCAATTAACAAATAAAAGATAAATCACACATTAAATAATTATTTTAGAAAACTAAGTCCTTGATAATCACTTAATCCAAAAATGCGCCCCACCCCTTAGTAAATAAAGGTCCGCGCATTTTTTGACACATTGGGCCGAGTCCACGAAAAAACTCTTTTCCGTGTATTTAATTATCTAGTCCAACTAAACAATTAATCCACATATCAATTAAATAATCCAATCCAACTATTTAATTATAATTGAGGTGAAACGACGAGAAAACGTTTGCTATGTTAGGAGCCACGTCGGGGACCATGGACCCATATTCAGTAGCTACAATAAATTAAATAAAATTATTCGTCAGACCGAACAATAATATTCAATCTATTAATTCCGGGATTACACCACCATAAACCCGAAACTGAACTCTGCCGAATATAGATAACTTATACTCAACTATGAGTGGATAAGCGTCCACTGATATAATCATTACATACGGATAAATCCTCCATAGACTGTTCACTTCGATTCGGGATATCTCCGTAAACCCTTCTCGAAACATATTATCCTTATTTACCATTAACCCCTAGTGATCAATTAGTTCATAACTAATATAGTATGAACTGGGCCCATCGATCAGTTTCTAGGGTTAACAAATAAGGGAACTGTCTGTCTACTTCCCGAGGGAAGGAATGGATTCCATATCTGTGATAACACAGACTACTCACTCATTCTAGAATAGAGCCAACGAGAAGTGTTGGACCACATACTATGAAGTGATCCTGACTAACACATCAAACCCTACCCCAGTCTAAGAAGTCGTCTGTGATCACCTCAGGATTGAGATTAATCCATATATGACCATCTTGTGATTTGATAAGACTTCTCGAATATGGAATTATATTGAGAACTCAAATCAAATCGGTCCAGTCCTATATGATTATCATCATATATAAATGCCCCATTAAGTACCCTATTACCGACAGTCCGGATAAGGCTGTCACAACTAAAGTGTTCTTGGCGTATCATTAGCAAATTAATCTAGAGACCCTTACTCAGATTAATAAACGAAATGGACTAAGTTAATTTTAAGTACATCTCACTAACTCAATCCTCTTGTGTATAGCCATACACTAAGTTATGTGATTACATAAACGAGGTACTTAGGGTTTTCAGTAGTGTCTTAATTATAAGCATACATGCATATAATAAGATGAATTATTAATTCTGTCCTAAAACAATTAGATAATTGTCTTTCGCGCACTACACCTAACAATCTCCCACTTGCACGAAAGGCAAGTGGATTAATTGTTTTAGAGCACACCCTTTATATCTATATCTACAACATTCTCCCACTTGCTCAAAACAAATGAGACATGTCCCTAAGATCCATACCCTCCAAGCGCATCCAAGTAATTCACGTTTCCAAGTACGACCAGAGTATACCGCCGTAGGGTAGGTCAGTGACCCGGCGAGTACTTAAAACTGAACACCATGTGACTTGGTACACTGATCAGGTAGGTTGGCGGCTTGAGTCGCTCTTTGGGATCGAAACGTCGCCTTTCCCTCTAATCAGGTGGTACGATTTCAATATGCCTTTGATTCAACGCTGAGGACAAAATCGACTTAACAATCATCCATAATCCGACCTAAAGCCAGAAGCAGTGTTAGCACTTATATTCTCGAATATACTTGCATATTATTCCTCATTCTCCCGAAGAGACTTGAGGATTCAATAAACATACCATTTAGTATTCATCCGCAGGTTTAGATAATCATTCCTGAGAGGTAGGGTAGACTACATCGTTGAATGCTGCATAAATGCAAAAAGATCTTAACCAGGTGAATGGATGGGATTGCCAATGATCGATTCTCGCGAATTTGAGCGAATCAAATCCTTTAGAATGAATCCCGATGGCTTGTCAGACTCTGACTTCAGATAACACACCCATGTTGTTTCCAACTGTTTCAGTGTTACCATTCACAAACACTAATCTACATACTACTTTACTAATATTGATGCCCAGTCTACGAAAGACTTATCAACATTCTGGTCAAGTCCACATATTAAAATATATGAATTTGAAATGACCTAGAGGTTTGCTTTAATCCCCGAAGGATATAAGCTATGGAAGGCATCTACCAAAGGTTCTTTCCGAATAAATTAAGATACCGTTAGTCTCGCAAAAAGGTCTTAGGGAATCACCCCTATTTTCTGCTTTGTAACGAATCCGTCATTTGTTCTTAGCTAAAACCCTTCTGTTCTGAATGAATTCAAATTCCGTTGTTCGGCAAGGAAGTTTTAGGGAATCGCCCATATTTCTGACGAAATCAAGCAAGATTGAGTGGTAAGAGAGATCACGGTCTGGTTAACTCTCTACTTTTTAGGGAATCACCCCTAAATTACTCAGCTTTGCGTTGAAAGTTGAACTTTCCTATTCATTCGACTCTTCTTCGTGTTGTTCCAATTACTCCCACTGGGCCTGAGATACTCAAGTGGTTCTACAAGAGTTTCAACAGAACTGGAGTATCAAACTCCATTCACAGGGTTATGGCTTTTAAACCAACCTCTATGATCAGGATCCTACACAGCCCACAAAGGACTATAGGTCATCAATCTACCCTATAGACCGTAAGGTCCTGCAATGGGTAATGGACAAACCATTCTTCCACTACGTTCGGGGTGGATCGATATACTGATATAGTTTAGTAGTTCTTATTAGTGTTATCACCAACTGTCGGTGTTGGATGTGGACTGAACAAATCAGTTAGTAACATCTTGAGTACAAATACTTCAAGATCCAAGGTTGTTATTTATAGACTCTATCAGACCGAGTTTGACAGTATAACCGTCATTATCTGATTTTACGAGTTTTATAACCAACCTTTACTCATTGCATTAAGATATTTCACGACCTGAACGTGTACGCAAAATTTCCAGTCCTATCTTCAAGCACTCGGTGCTAAATACCTCTATTTACGGAAGTGGGGTGAACCGAATTCACTCCTTATCCACAAATGCGTAGGCATCTTTTAGGTAGACTTCTCGGTTTTTCATTACAACCGTTATTTTGCAACCAATATCTTAAATGAGTTCAGCAGCGTATCGTAGCACATCAATAACTATATAAGGAAAATTTATGGTGTATCCCTTAGTGAAAACATTTCACTGGGAGGTAGGCCGAGCATCAGTCCCGAAGACTACGCAATAGCCTATTTTTGAGTATGGAATACTCTATCTCTGGTGAAATCAGAGATTTCCTCCAAATATTTTGGATAAACTTACTGGAGTTTCGAGTAGTTGTCAGACAAGATGTCACTACTTCAAAAGCTCCCACTAGCTTGTATCTTTCATATGACCCCGAAGGTCAATATGAACAAGCTATGTAACTTCTTTAAATCTATTATCCTTTCCCGATTGAAAGGAAACTTAGGCTTTGTTCCTTTGAGACAGGGTTCATTTGACTGGAAGATAGGAATCACCCTAAGCCAGTCTGCAGATCTTGTCGTTGGGGAATATGCACTAATTAATAGTATATAAAGAAGTGTTTATCTAAATATGGAAACCATTTGCGTTTATATTGCTTAAGATGTGTTACATATACCTATTCAGCATTTCTTAGTGGTTCTGACTTTATCAAACAAAAGTCCGAGTCTTGGGTTCGTGCTACGAATATTATATTTATCGTCAATAAGACAAACAAATTATCCTATTGAAAATGAATACGTTCGTTCCAACGAATCCGAAAACAGAAAATGAGTTTTCTGTGATACTCAAGAATTGAATCCAAGATTCATTTCCTTGTATCACTCCCACTAGTCTATCTGAAATAACTGCCCGTTGTCTATTTTATTTATCGTTTAATGCAAAGCTACCTAGTTCTTCCAAAGAACTTAGCTTTCGAGGAAATTTCTGAGAATGCATTGGTCAGTGATCCGAAATCACTTTCCTTATCCTCTAGTTTCCAATTTATTAATTTTCCGGTTTAGCCTTAAAACTACTTAGTTTAGATGACTAACACGTATAAACATTCTTTCCCATTCTCGAATTTCCTTAAATGGAAACAGTCTTGAACTAGCAGTTCGTTTGAGTAGACACTACTCTTGAACTGTGGGATGTTCAGTGTTATTTGCTTGGGCTATCGATTTTTCAAATCATCAAATCAGAAGACCAAAGCTCCCTACTAGTTTATCGGTTCCAAATACCGTCTAACTAGAAACACTTTGTATTTATGATTTTTCAAAGATTAGAACATCACCTAGAACTAAGCTCCCACTAGTTTATCAGTTCCAAATACTGTCTAACTAGCAATGTTGTGTTCATGATGTTTCAAAGATTATAAAATCTCCAGAACTAAGCTCCCACTAGTTTATCAGTTCCAAATACTGTCTAACTAGTAACGCTTTATTCTTGTTTTTCCACTGAATGCAAAAACTCTTGTGCAGTCCATTACACATTTCTAATGAATCAGAATAACAACAAATCATAAGGCTAAGGCTCCCACTAGTTTATCGGTTCCAAATACCGTCTAACTAGCAATGCCTTATGTATATGATTTTCCAATTTTTCAATTTAGAAATTTGTAGTGTAATTACACTTTTAAAATTCACTAAATGAATTTGTCTGATAGTCCTATATCATCTTTTGTAAACTAAGTATGGTCGTCTCGTTCAACACGAGTGACACCCGTGACATACCTATACTATGCCACTTAAGTTTTTAAAGGTTTAAGAGAATAAATCTTTTCTGAAAAATTAACTGCATTCTTTTGATAATTACAACGTACTTGTTACTTTCCACATTTTTAATGAAGTCCTATTACTAACAGTTTAGTAGCCTAGAGATTTAGTTGTAAAAAATATGACAAAAAATTAAATTAAAAAATACTTTTTCACTACTAGATTTATTTTAGGAATAATAAACTATAAAAAATAAGTTTATCCTACCATTCCAAGGATTTAACCTCGCACAGTACTGTCCGAGAGGGTCGATATCAGCACTATAACGGTTAAACTGAGACAATCTCTCTTAATGATTAAGCTTTGAGAATCGAACATCTCACGGGAATCAGACATCCCGGATTTTAATCATTGATTACCTTCCTTTTCTAGCCTAGATATTTCGAAAATATCCATAATGAGTGTGACCTACTATATCAGATCTCAGAGTACGCCCCGAGTATGCCTACGAGGGGCAGGTCAGTGACCCGACGAGTACCCAAAATCCTATCCTTTCGGAGACCAAGCCTTGAATTTTGATAGCGGTGAACACCATCTGAAGGGGGCCGAAATCAAAGCGGCACGAGGCGTCACCATTCTCTCACGTGCTTGCACCTATAGTAGAGGCCGTGGGGTCGGCTGTCGCCTTCCCCGCACCCACTCAATAATTTGAAGAAGTGGTGGGTTTACTAATTACGGTTTCGGTCTTGACAATAAGGAACAATAAATCAAAGTACTCCGAACAGGGTCGGTTATGTAGGCAAGCCTACGCCGTCTTATTCGTTGGAACATATGTGACAGTTCTGACTGATCCGGCAAGAGAAGCCCCGTTTAGCCTGAAGACTTATCGGCTATGCTAAGTCTTGTCGAACCACTGTAACGTACATCACACGCGGAGGGGAGTCGATTGAGCGAAGCTTGTTGAACTCGCCCAACCATGGTTAGACATTTCCGAACCCATGTACTAAGATTCTCCGATTTCCAAATTGTCACCCAAAGCGTAATCTCGTTTCTGTTTAAGGTGGGTTCACTGAGAAGCCATCACCGAAAAACTCAACGATTTATCTAAGTGGGATTCACCGAGAATCCATCACTAAAATCGTAACGATTGACAAAAACCCAGTTCCTCGGTTTTTATAATTAGTTACTTATTTATTAAATACCACATATTAATTAATAAGCCTTTAAACTAATTCTACGAGTTATACATGCCTAATTTATTCTAGCTACATGGATGCATTGGAGTGGAATCATGATATGATGTATGTCTTGGCAATTTCCGGTTATATCATACAATTTTCGATCATACACGAAAAATAACGGAAAAATAAACACCGATATGGATTGTTGGTACCCCCGTATCTAACCTATTAAAAAAAACACAAACCCTAACTAGGGTTTACTATATTCTAATCTGCTGCTTTGTTTTTTTTTCGATGATCGGACATCCAAACGAACCTTGATCGTCACGAAAATTTATGGACCTGTTCTTCACTCCTCTTAATTCAATCTGAACGGTTGGATCTTCGTTTCAACGGTCCAATATTCTCCAGCAATCCGCCGATCTAACTGTTGCATCTGTTTATAACTGTGGCACAGCAGTGTCTTCCCGGTGCCAATCGGCCCTCGAGGCAAATCCCGATCGACCTGAAATCTTTAGGGCTTGTTCATAACTCCATGGTAGTTGATCTGAACGGTCGGAGCTTCATTTCAACGGTACAATCTCTTCCAGAAATTCGACGAACTCACAGCTAGGGTTTTATTGCCTACTGTGCTTTTCTGTTACAGCAGCAACTTTATAGCAGCGATCGGACATCGGGATCAACTCCGATCGTTACGAAATTTTGAGGTCATGTTCTTCAAATTTTATTCTTCATTCTGACCGGAGGGATTGTCATTTCAACGGCTCAAAACTCCGGGAAAAAATAAAAAACGGAACATCAACAATACAGATCTACTTCTAGGAAATTAAAATTACAAAATTTCCTATACTCATATAAACGAATCTATATGAGTTTACAATAGATCTAACGAGTAAACAGTACCAACCCAATCCATCTCTTCAACCACAACAATCACAAAGGCAACATTCAAGATATTTTCGAATCATCATAAAAACGAAAATAAAAACAATCTAACATGCTTATTCCACTCCTTATTTACATACTTTGATTGATAGATCAAAGGCTCTGATACCACTTGTTGGATGTAATATCACCGGATGGATCAAGATCCACCCAATTACGCAGCGGAATAGTATAGATCTAGATCTAGTCAACCAAAATACATAAAATAATAGATCTAACCAACGAGTGGGTTAGACTGCTTACCAGTTTATGGTGAATAAACTCCAAGAACAATCTTCAATCCAAGCTAGATGAGAAGCCACAGTCTTCCAACGTGTGTCTCCAAGCACCACCAGGTGGATGGTGTTTCAAGCCGCCGGACCTCCTCGATATGCTACCTTAGAAAAACCCGAAGTTTTTCTAAAACTCGAACCCAAAGAAAATAGCCGAAAATTCCAAGCTATTTTTCTATCAATATTGGCGTAATATTAGTGTGTCAAAAAGCTTGGGAGAACTCTCTTTATAGAGGAGAGCAATCCTTGTCCTCCAAGGAATTAATAATTAAGAGATAATTATTAGATTAATCTTTATTCCAAATAAAAGATAAATAAAATAATTATCCCAAACAAATTAGGATAAATCATATTATTATCTAATATTCCATGAATTATCAATTAACAATTAAAAGATAAATCACACATTAAATAATTATCCAAGAAAATTAATTCCTTGATAATCACTTAATCCAAAAATGCGCCCCACCCCTTAGTACGTAAAGGTCCACGCATTTTTTGACACATTGGGCCGAGTCTACGAAAAAACTCTTTTCCGTGTATTTAATTATCTAGTCCAACTAAACAATTAATCCACATATCAATTAAATATTCCAATCCAACTATTTAATTATAATTGAGGTGAAACGACGAGAAAACGTTTGCTATGTTAGGAGCCACGTCGGGGACCATGGACCCATATTCAGTAGCTACAATAAATTAAATAAAATTATTCGTCAGACCGAACAATAATATTCAATCTATTAATTCCGGGATTACACCACCATAAACCCGAAACTGAACTCTGCCGAATATAGATAACTTATACTCAACTATGAGTTGATAAGCGTCCAGTGATATAATCATTACATACGGATAAATCCTCCATAGACTGTTCACTTCGATTCGGGATATCTCCGTAAACCCTTCTCGAAACATATTATCCTTATTTAACATTAACCCCCTAGTGATCAATTAGTTCATAACTAATATAGTATGAACTGGGCCCATCGATCAGTTTCAAGGGTTAACAAATAAGGGAACTGTCTGTCTACTCCTGAGGGAAGGAATGGATTCCATATCTGTGATAGCATTGACTACTCACTCATCCCAGAATAGAGCCAACGAGAAGTGTTGGACCACATACTGCGAAATGATCCTTACTAACACATCAAACTCTACCCTAGTCTTTGATCACCTCAGGATTAAGATTAATCCATATATGATCATCTTGTGATTTGATAAGACTTCTCGATTACGGAATTATATCGAGAACTCAAATCAAATCGGTCCAGCCCTATATGATTATTATCATATATAAATGCCCCACTGGGTACCCTATTACCGACAGTCCGGATAAGACTGTCACACCTAAAGTGTTCTGGGCGCATTATTAGCAAATTATTCATGAGACCCGTACTCAGATTAATAAACGCTACGGACTAAGTTAATTTTAAGTACATCTCACTAACTCAATCCTCTTGTGTATAGCTATACACTGAGTTATATGATTACATAAACGATGTACTTAAGGTTTTCAGTAGTGTCTTAATTATAAGCATACATGCATATAATAAGATGAATTATTAATTCTGTCCTAAAACAATTAGATAATTGTCTTTCGGGCACTACACCTAACATATCTAAGTTGAAATAACTGCCCGTTGTTTACTCTTCATCATGAATGCCGTGCTACCTTGCTCTTGCAAAAAGAACTTAGCTTCTGGGTCACAATCCCGGTTAAGAAAGCCTCTAAGGATTAATAAGTTGGTGATCAGAAATAACTTTCCTTATCCGATATTTTTCTTTTATTAATAACTTATTTAGTTTAGATGACTTACACTTATAGACATTTACCTTCCCATTCTTGGCCTTCTTTAAAGGAAATGGCCGTGAACTAGCAGTTCATTTGAGTAGACACTACTCGTAAACCGTGGGATGTCTGGTGAGAATGATACCAAATCATTCTTGTCGTCTTTGAACTAATTTTGATTTGTCTCTCATTCGACAGGAGTGACAGCAGTGACACACTTATCAATGTCACTTAAGTTCGAAGGCTCAAGAGGAGAATCCTCTACCGAAAATTAATTGCTCATCTTAAAATCCGCTTGCAAACTAATTGAGTTATCCTCATGAGGCTCAATTACCTGAATCACAACCATATTTCATCATTGACGATCCATTGTTTCGTCAATACAAAAGTTTTACCAATCAAATAAAAAGGCCAATTTTGTCTAATAAATATTAACAAAATAACGTCCGCACAATCATCATAAATTTGGACAGAACAAAGGCCAGCCAATTTAATCATTCATTTTAATGATGATCATAATTGTAAACAAAACATTAGGATGGTAATTTCAATCCAACCCAATGGATATCTTCCCGATCCTTGCCGATAGGGTAGGGTATTTTTAAGGGTAGGGTATGAGTTTGACTTTTCAAAACCCGTCTTAGGTAGGATAGAGTATGGATATGTATTTTCTACCGTCATAATACCATCCGACCCACCATATAATGTATTTTTTATAGTGTATTATTTATAAAAATTAATAATCTGATGGAAAATTGAAGTGTCACTTTTTTACAAGGAAAAAAACATGTCACTTAAAAGGGAAAAAAAAACACTAAATATATACTAATGCAATTATGATTTAAGACTCGCTCCAATCTTTAGTATTTTACAAACATATCAATTATGAAAGTTACTGTTGTCTACTCTTATATTCCTAATTCCTATTACCGACCAACCCTACCGAACTGTATAAAGGCAAGAACTTTTTTTATATATATATTTACTTTTTTTATGATTGCTTATATTTATTCTTAAAAAATATTGCATTTTCCGGTTTGCTTACTATGTGTATTAATACTTTTTTTTGTTAAGCTTTATCAAGTCATTGTCGATCTTGCATTTTTTTCGCTCGTTTGTCGTTGCTCCGGCGAAATTGATAGTATATATAGAGTTGTTATATTTAGTTGTGAATAAAATTAGATATCCATTAATGTATGGGGAGTGTATGGATTTGAAATTTTCTACATGTATGGATAATGGGTAGGGTATGAGTAAGGATTTTTTTTGAATGGTAGGGTATGTACATAGACAAACCCGTACCCACCCGTCCTAATTTTCATCCCCACAAAAGATTACACTGGCAAACTGTAACACCCCGTTCCCGGACACCGAGTCCTTATCCGGAAAGAGCGCTCGGCACATATATTATCAAATAAAACTCAATAATACATGCAAGCCTTACGTCATACATCAGAATCCAAACGACGCGGAAGATAAAACAACTCAACAACTCGGGAACCCAAACGATCGCAACAACGGTAATCAATGCTGTGAAAAACTAAAATCCATTCAAAGAACTAATCATCCAAAATTAAATCCAAAAGGAAGAACAACATTATTCAAATCTTGAAACAACCGTTTTAAAAGAACAAACTAAAAGATCTAAGTCTTCGAGCTCCAACTCAAACTTCGTCATCAAAGAACTCATCAGCGGTAACCACCTGTTCATCTTCTTTGGGGAAAAGGAAAGACAAACACAACGTAACGGGGTAAGTACAAAAGTACTTAGTAACGTGTAGAAGATCGTATAACTATGCCCTCATAAAGAAATAAAAGCAATACCGTCTTTTATTAATTCATTTTCCGTTATTAGCCCTAACTATCTATCACATTATGTTCATTGCATAACATGAGGTTCCAAGGGTATCTATCTTAGCTCAAGTTTGTTACATCATGAACAACAAGGGCACTACGCCTAGTAATAGGATGTACTAGGACAACTGGGTGCAACCTACTCTGAGACTCGCTCTAGTAGCCCCGGGAATATCTGAGTCCCGATAGTGTGATGACCGGCAGAATGCACCGACGCTTTATCTGGCCAATCGATTGACCGGCGTGGGTACAGTCTACTTTGTCTGGTCAGAGGACACATCGCGATATTGTACTATGCCTTACCAAGCATTGCATGATGTTTAAGATTTTAATCTAGCACATACGTTTGATTAGATGTTTAACTAGCCACCTAAGTGTTTTCAGGTAAGCTCCCTCACACTTCCTACCCTCGTACTTAGACCTCTAGACACGGACAAGCCCTAGCAATTACACAGACATCGATAAACCCTAGCTTATCGAAGCACAAGGCAAATCCGAAGCTTCCAGTGGTCCCACACTTCATCTTTTAGGGAATCCATGTGGTGCCGGAACTAAACGCACCAGAAGCTAGTTCAGAGCTTTGTCACATAGGGTTAAGTAGTAAGAATCATGTTACAAAGCCTGAGAAGCAAGCTGACATCACAAGACAATAGAAAACTAGAGACACAGACCAAACGCCCGTCCAAAAGACCGAACGCCCGTCCAAAAGACCGAACGCCCGTCAACCTTCAAGCCATCACATCCTGTATGAAAAACTGCCCCTTGGACGCCCGTCCAGAAAGTCCGGACGCCCGTCCAAATTGCAGAGGAAGTAGACGCCCGTCCATTAGGCCAGACGCCCGTTCACCCAAACTCAATTCAATCCTGTATCCAAAACTTCACTCTGAACGCCCGTCCAAGAGAACTGGACGTTCGTCCACACTGCAGAGGAACCGGACGCCCGTCTGCATAGGCAGACGCCCGTCCACCTGGGATTTTCCCAGAATTCCTGCAACTTTTCTCTGCGATCTCCAACCCATATACAACCCAAGACTCGATTTTTAGCAGTTAAAAACAGCAGAAAAACCACCAAATTGCCTACAACCTTACGAGAACTTAGCCATACGATAAGAAAACCACGTTACCTTGATTTTGCGAGCTACAACGATCCACGCAACCAAAGCTTTGAAAAAGGTTAAACCTTTAACCTCAAACGTTAACGGTACTAGGGATTGTTGGTATCCAAACGATCCTCTTGTAGCGGTGATCCTTTTTCTCTTGATGAATCTGTTCAAACGAACGACGGATTAACCTTGGGATTCAAAAGCTTCTCCTCTCTCTTTTTTTTTGAAACTTGCGGCCTCCCCTCAAAATAGATGCGCCTCTTCTTTTTTTTTTTTTTTTTTGACAAAAGTGATTAGGTTAATTTAGGATTATTTCCTTTTTATACATCCCAAATTTTCCTAATTAAAATATAATTCCTTAATTATCCCGTTTTCTTTTATAAAACCTTTAAAAACCAAAAGAACATAATATTCCGATTTATTAAAAGACCGAATTGCCCTTTATCCAAAGATCGGGATATTATCATATATTATCAAATAAAACTCAATAATACATGCAAGCCTTACGTCATACATCAGAATCCAAACGACGCGGAAGATAAAACAACTCAACAACTCGGGAACCCAAACGATCGCAACAACGGTAATCAATGCTGTGAAAAACTAAAATCCATTCAAAGAACTAATCATCCAAAATTAAATCCAAAAGGAAGAACAACATTATTCAAATCTTGAAACAACTGTTTTAAAAGAACAAACTAAAAGATCTAAGTCTTCGAGCTCCAACTCAAACTTCGTCATCAAAGAACTCATCAGCGGTAACCACCTGTTCATCTTCTTCGGGGAAAAGGAAAGACAAACACAACGTAACGGGGTAAGTACAAAAGTACTCAGTAACGTGTAGAAGATCGTATAACTATGCCCTCATAAAGAAATAAAAGCAATACCGTCTTTTATTAATTCATTTTCCGTTATTAGCCCTAACTATCTATCACATTATGTTCATTGCATAACATGAGGTTCCAAGGGTATCTATCTTAGCTCAAGTTTGTTACATCATGAACAACAAGGGCACTACGCCTAGTAATAGGATGTACTAGGACAACTGGGTGCAACCTGCTTAGAGACTCGCTCTAGTAGCCCCGGGAATATCTGAGTCCCGATAGTGTGATGACCGGCAGAATGCACCGACGCTTTATCTGGCCAATCGATTGACCGGCGTGGGTACAAGCTACTTTGTCTGGTCAGAGGACACATCGCGATATTGTACTATGCCTTACCAAGCATTGCATGATGTTTAAGATTTTAATCTAGCACATACGTTTGATTAGATGTTTAACTAGCCACCTAAGTGTTTTCAGGTAAGCTCCCTCACACTTCCTACCCTCGTACTTAGACCTCTAGACACGGTCAAGCCCTAGCAATTACATAGACATCGATAAACCCTAGCTTATCGAAGCACAAGGCAAATCCGAAGCTTCCAGTGGTCCCACACTTCATCTTTTAGGGAATCCATGTGGTGCCGGAACTAAACGCACCAGAAGCTAGTTCAGAGCTTTGTCACATAGGGTTAAGCAGTAAGAATCATGTTACAAAGCCTGAGAAGCAAGCTGACATCACAAGACAATAGAAAACTAGAGACACAGACCAAACGCCCGTCCAAAAGACCGAACGCCGGTCCAAAAGACCGAACGCCCGTCAACCTTCAAGCCATCACATCCTGTATGAAAAACTGCCCTTTGGACGCCCGTCCAGAAAGTCCGGACGCCCGTCCAAATTGCAGAGGAAGTAGACGCCCGTCCATTAGGCCAGACGCCCGTTCACCCAAACTCAATTCAATCATGTATCCAAAACTTCACTCTGAACGCCCGTCCAAGAGAACTGGACGTTCGTCCACACTGCAGAGGAACCGGACGCCCGTCTGCATAGGCAGACGCCCGTCCACCTGGGATTTTCCCAGAATTCCTGCAACTTTTCTCTGCGATCTCCAACCCATATACAACCCAAGACTCGATTTTTAGCAGATTAAAAACAGCAGAAAAACCACCAAATTGCCCTACAACCTTACGAGAACTTAGCCATACGATAAGAAAACCACGTTACCTTGATTTTGCGAGCTACAACGATCCACGCAACCAAAGCTTTGAAAAAGGTTAAACCTTTAACCTCAAACGTTAACGGTTCTAGGGATTGTTGGTATCCAAACGATCCTCTTGTAGCGGTGATCCTTTTTCTCTTGATGAATCTGTTCAAACGAACGACGGATTAACCTTGGGATTCAAAAGCTTCTCCTCTCTCTTTTTTTTTGAAACTTGCGGCCTCCCCTCAAAATAGATGCGCCTCTTCTTTTTTTTTTTTTTTTTTGACAAAAGTGATTAGGTTAATTTAGGATTATTTCCTTTTTATACATCCCAAATTTTCCTAATTAAAATATAATTCCTTAATTATCCCGTTTTCTTTTATAAAACCTTTAAAAACCAAAAGAACATAATATTCCGATTTATTAAAAGACCGAATTTCCCATTATCCAAAGATCGGGATATTATCATATATTATCAAATAAAACTCAATAATACATGCAAGCCTTACGTCATACATCAGAATCCAAACGACGCGGAAGATAAAACAACTCAACAACTCGGGAACCCAAACGATCGCAACAACGGTAATCAATGCTATGAAAAACTAAAATCCATTCAAAGAACTAATCATCCAAAATTAAATCCAAAAGGAAGAACAACATTATTCAAATCTTGAAACAACTGTTTTAAAAGAACAAACTAAAAGATCTAAGTCTTGAGCTCCAACTCAAACTTCGTCATCAAAGAACTCATCAGCGGTAACCACTGTTCATCTTCTTCGGGGAAAAGGAAAGACAAACACAACGTAACGGGGTAAGTACAAAAGTACTTAGTAACGTGTAGAAGATCGTATAACTATGCCCTCATAAAGAAATAAAAGCAATATCGTCTTTTATTAATTCATTTTCCGTTATTAGCCCTAACTATCTATCACATTATGTTCATTGCATAACATGAGGTTCCAAGGGGTATCTATCTTAGCTCAAGTTTGTTACATCATGAACAACAAGGGCACTACGCCTAGTAATAGGATGTACTAGGACAACTGGGTGCAACCTACTTAGAGACTCGCTCTAGTAGCCCCGGGAATATCTGAGTCCCGATAGTGTGATGACCGGCAGAATGCACCGACGCTTTGTCTGGCCAATCGATTGACCGGCGTGGGTACAAGCTACTTTGTCTAGTCAGAGAACACATCGCGATATTGTACTATGCCTTACCAAGCATTGCATGATGTTTAAGATTTTAATCTAACACATACGTTTGATTAGATGTTTAACTAGCCACCTAAGTGTTTTCAAATAAGCTCCCTTACACCTCCTACTCTCATACTTAGACCACTAGACACGGACAAGTCCTAGCAGTTACACAGACATCGATAAACCCTAGCTTATCGAAGCACAAGGCAAATCCGAAGCTTCCAGTGGTCCCACACTTCATCTTTTTAGGGAATCCATGTGGTGCCGGAACTAAACGCACCAGAAGCTAGTTCAGAGCTTTGTCACATAGGGTTAAGCAGTAAAAATCATGTTATAAAGCCTGAGAAGCAAGCTGACATCACAAGACAATAGAAAACGAGAGACACAGACCAAACGCCCGTCCAAAAGACTGAACGCCTGTCCAAAAGACTGAACGCCCGTCCACCTTCAAGCCATCACATCCTGTATGAAAAACGGCCCCTTGGACGCCCGTCCAGAAAGTCCGGACGCCCGTCCAATTTGCAGAGGAAGTAGACGCCCGTCCATTAGGCGAGACGCCCGTTCACCCAAACTCAATTCAATCCTGTATCCAAAACTTCACTCTGAACGCCCGTCCAAGAGAACGGGACGTTCGTCCACACTGCAGAGGGACCGGACGCCCGTCTGCATAGGCAGACGCCCGTCCATCTGGGATTTTCCCAGATTTCCCGCAACTTTTCTCTGCGATCTCCAACCCATATACAACCCAAGACTCGATTTTTAGCAGTTAAAAACAGCAGAAAAACCAACAAATTGCCCTACAACCTTACGAGAACTTAGCCATACGATAAGAAAACCACGTTACCTTGATTTTGCGAGCTACAACGATCCACGCAACCAAAGCTTTGAAAAAGGTTAAACCTTTAACCTCAAACGTTAACGGTTCAAGGGATTGTTGGTATCCAAACGATCCTCTTGTAGCGGTGATCCTTTTTCTCTTGATGAATCTGTTCAAGCGAACGACGGATTAACCTTGGGATTCAAAAGCTTCTCCTCTCTCTTTTTTTTTGAAACTTGCGGCCTCCCCTCAAAATAGATGCGCCTCTTCTTTTTTTTTTTTTTTTTTGACAAAAGTGATTAGGTTAATTTAGGATTATTTCCTTTTTATACATCCCAAATTTTCCTAATTAAAATATAATTCCTTAATTATCCCGTTTTCTTTTATAAAACCTTTAAAAACCAAAAGAACATAATATTCCGATTTATTAAAAGACCGAATTGCCCTTTATCCAAAGATCGGGATATTATCATATATTATCAAATAAAACTCAATAATACATGCAAGCCTTACGTCATACATCAGAATCCAAACGACGCGGAAGATAAAACAACTCAACAACTCGGGAACCCAAACGATCGCAACAACGGTAATCAATGCTGTGAAAAACTAAAATCCATTCAAAGAACTAATCATCCAAAATTAAATCCAAAAGGAAGAACAACATTATTCAAATCTTGAAACAACTGTTTTAAAAGAACAAACTAAAAGATCTAAGTCTTCGAGCTCCAACTCAAACTTCGTCATCAAAGAACTCATCAGCGGTAACCACCTGTTCATCTTATTTGGGGAAAAGGAAAGACAAACACAACGTAACGGGGTAAGTACAAAAGTACTCAGTAACGTGTAGAAGATCGTATAACTATGCCCTCATAAAGAAATAAAAGCAATACCGTCTTTTATTAATTCATTTTCCGTTATTAGCCCTAACTATCTATCACATTATGTTCATTGCATAACATGAGGTTCCAAGGGTATCTATCTTAGCTCAAGTTTGTTACATCATGAACAACAAGGGCACTACGCCTAGTAATAGGATGTACTAGGACAACTGGGTGCAACCTACTTAGAGACTCGCTCTAGTAGCCCCGGGAATATCTGAGTCCCGATAGTGTGATGACCGGCAGAATGCACCGGACGCTTTATCCGGCCAATCGATTGACCGGCGTGGGTACAAGCTACTTTGTCTGGTCGGAGGACACATCGCGATATTGTACTATGCCTTACCAAGCATTGCATGATGTTTAAGATTTTAATCTAGCACATACGTTTGATTAGATGTTTAACTAGCCACCTAAGTGTTTTCGGGTAAGCTCCCTCACACTTCCTACCCTCGTACTTAGACCTCTAGACACGGTCAAGCCCTAGCAATTACATAGACATCGATAAACCCTAGCTTATCGAAGCACAAGGCAAATCCGAAGCTTCCGGTGGTCCCACACTTCATCTTTTTAGGGAATCCATGTGGTGCCGGAACTAAACGCACCAGAAGCTAGTTGAGCTTTGTCACGTAGGGTTAAGCAATAAAAAATCATGTTACAAAGCCCGAGAAGCAAGCTGACATCACAAGACAATAGAAAACTAGAGACACAGACCAAACGCCCGTCCAAAAGACTGAACGCCCGTCCAAAAGACTGAACGCCCGTCCACCTTCAAGCCATCACATCCTGTATGAAAAACGGCCCCTTGGACGCCCGTCCAGGAAGTCCGGACGCCCGTCCAATTTGCAGAGGAAGCAGACGCCCGTCCATTAGGCCAGACGCCCGTTCACCCAAACTCCATTCAATCCTGTATCCAAAACTTCACTCTGAACGCCCGTCCAAGAGAACTGGACGTTCGTCCACACTGCAGAGGAACCGGACGCCCGTCTGCATAGGCAGACGCCCGTCCACCTGGGATTTTCCCAGATTTCCTGCAACTTTTCTCTGCGATCTCCATCCCATATACAACCCAAGACTCGATTTTTAGCAGATTAAAAACAGTAGAAAAACCAACAAATTGCCTACAACTTTACGAGAACTTAGCCATACGATAAGAAAACCACGTTACCTTGATTTTGCGAGCTACAACGATCCACGCAACCAAAGCTTTGAAAAAGGTTAAACCTTTAACCTCAAACGTTAACGGTTCTAGGGATTGTTGGTATCCAAACGATCCTCTTGTAGCAGTGATCCTTTTTCTCTTGATGAATCTGTTCAAACGAACGACGGATTAACCTTGGGATTCAAAAGCTTCTCCTCTCTTTTTTTTTTTGAAACTTGCGGCCTCCCCTCAAAATAGATGCGCCCCTTCTTTTTTTTTGACAAAAGTGATTAGGTTAATTTAGGATTATTTCCTTTTTATACATCCCAAATTTTCCTAATTAAAATATAATTCCTTTATTATCCCGTTTTTTTCTTTTTATAAAACCTTTAAAAACAAAAGATCATAATATTCCGATCTATTAAAAGACCGAATTGCCCTTTATCCAAAGATCGGGATATTACATTCCTCCCCCCTTAAGAGGAGTTTCGCCCTCGAAACTAGAACATACCTGGAAGATGTGGGAACTCTGGGAATTCGTCTATCATGTCCGCTTCCACTTCCCAAGTGGCTTCCGTCGGTGCATGGTTGCTCCACTGCACTAACACTAACGGGATCATTCGCCTCTTGATCATTCTTTCCTTCCTGTCCAGAATCTTGATCGGCTTTTCCACGTATGATAGGTTGTCTTGTAACACTTCCGGGTCAATCTCAGATTCCACATCCACTTCAATCTGCATTCTATCCAACTGATCCACAACTTCTTGTAAGGTGGTGATAGCATTAACCGCTCTCCGGCTAAGTGCATCAGCTACGACATTCGCCTTACCCGGGTGGTATTGAATGTCCAAGTCGTAGTCTTTCACAAACTCTAACCATCTTCTTTGTCTCATGTTCAGATTCTCCTGAGTAAAGAAGAACTTAAGACTCTTATGATCCGTGAAGATCCTTGTCTTGACACCATACAAATAGTGTCTCCAAAGCTTCAGAGCAAAAACCACTGCTGCCAACTCTAGGTCGTGTGTAGGGTAATTCTTCTCATGCACCTTTAGCTGCCTAGATGCATAAGCAATCACCTTTCCTGACTGCATCAATACACAACCCAAACCTTAACCCGATGCATCTGTATACACGTCGTAGTTACCAAAAACTTCCGGTAAAGCCAACACTGGAGCTGTGGTCAACTTTTCTTTCAATGTCTGAAAGGCCTCCTCACATTCATCGGTCCACTCATACTTAACGTTCTTCTGAGTAAGTCTCGTGAGAGTTGTAGCTATCTTCGAGAAATCCTTTACAAACTTCCGGTAATACCCTGCTAGACCCAAGAAACTCCTTATCTCTGTCACTGATGTCGGTCTAGGCCACTTAGAAACAGCTTCTATCTTTGCAGGGTCCACCTTAATACCTTCTCCTGAAACTATATGTCCAAGAAAACTGACTTGATCCAACCAAAACTCGCACTTGGAAAACTTGGCATACAGCTTGTTCTCTTTTAAGGTTTGTAGCACTATCCTTAGGTGATCTTCATGCTCTTCCTCGTCTTTAGAGTATACCAAAATGTCGTCTATGAAGACAATCACAAACTTGTCGAGATAAGGCATGAAAACTCTTTGCATTAGGTCCATGAACTTTGATGGAGCATTAGTGAGTCCAAACGGCATGACCAAAAACTCATAATGTCCATACCTCGTCCTGAAGGCTGTCTTAGGTATATCGACACCTTGATTTTCAACCGATGGTAACCGGACCTAAGATCAATCTTAGAGAACACCTTCTTACCTTGCAACTGGCTGAACAGATCGTCAATCCTTGGTAAAGGATACTTATTCTTGATTGTCAGTTTATTCAACTCTCTGTAGTCGATGCACAAGCGCATACTCCCATCTTTCTTCTTCACAAACAAGACCGGTGCTCCCCACGGTGATGTACTTGGTTGGATGATGTTTTTCTCTAACATGTCCTTAAGCTGAATTTTCAACTCTTTCAACTCAGCTGGTGCCATCCTGTAGGGCGCTTTAGCTACTGGTGCAGCTCCTGCAATTAACTCGATCTCAAACTCTATGGCCCTATCAGGCATATGTCCTGGCAAATCTTCTGGGAAGACTTCAGGAAATTCTTTAACCACACGAGTCTCTCCTAACTCGGGTTTGAGCTTTTCCTTATCTAGCGCGTACACCACAAAACCTTGGCAACCCTGCCTCAAGGCTTTTAAAGCTTTAACTGCTGAGATGATCGGATGCTGTTTCTTGCTAGGCTTGTATACGATACCCTGAAACGTCCTAGCTGATTTTCCTGGAACTTTAAAGATTACTCTCTTTCCTTTGCAATCCAAATAGACATGGTTCTTAGACAACCAGTCCATCCCTAGAATAACATCAAAGTCTGAGAAATCCAACACCGTTAAAGCATGCTGGCACTGGTGAGTCCCGACTCTAATATCAACTTGGGGTGTGACTTGAGCACATCTAGTAACTCGGCCCAACGGGGTGGTTATACTCAAAGGTCTCTCCAACTCCTTAAGGGGTAGGTTCAACTTCTTAACTATCCTTGGAGAAACAAAAGTTCCTGAAGCTCCGGTATCAAACAGAGCTGAAACTGCTAGATTATCTATGATTATGGTACCTAACAAGTGAATCAATTTACATACAAATATGTAATATCATATGCGCGCTATATCATATTAAATATTTATAAGAAACACAAACACTGAAAAGTACCTGTCACCACAAAGTCATCTAACTCCTCTGGCTCCGCATCAGTTGCAAAAACACGAACTGGTCTGCTACCTGTAGGGCGATTGCCCTGCTGGTTACCTCGTCCTCCTGTCTGATTTCCTTGAGAGATCTTCTTAGGACACGCCCTCGAGTAATGTCCCACTTCCCCACAGTGGAAACAACTCGTGCTACCTGCCATGCAATCACCCGAGTGTGCCTTGTTGCACTTGACACAAGTTGGTGGTGTTCTACTAGTCGAACTCTTCGTTGCTGAACTCCCTGTCTTCTTTACACTCTGCTGTGGCGCCCCTCTATTACCTCCTTGAAAATTTGAGAATGGCCTCTTGTCCCCAACTACAACGGTCGGCTTGTTGGCAAACCTTTCCGCTGTCAATGCTCTATCCATGATGCTTGCCATACTCGTCGGTCTATCTCCAAGCATACCTTTCGCCACATCATGTGACAACCCTTCCATAAACTTGTCTATCTTCTTTTCCTCACTTTTCATAATCTCGGGATAGAACCTGCCCAACTCATGAAACTTCTGCGAGTACTGTGTCACTGTAGTATTTCTTCCCCGTTTTAAACTCAGAAACTCGTTGGCCTTTGCATTTTGTGCCGTTCTAGGGAAGTATTCCTGATAGAACAAATCCTTGAATACCGCCCAATTTGTGATTCTAGGATTAGCTTGCTCATAAGACTCCATCCAACTCTCTGCATTACCTGCCAACAAAGATACTGCCAACTGAGCCCATTCAGATTTTGGGGCCCTCATGTTTCTACAAGACTTTTCAAACTGACGTAGCCATAAGTCTGCTGCTGCTGGCTCAACATTACCGAAGAACTCTGGTACCCTATGCTTCTTCACTTTCTCATACCAGTCTATTAGTCTATCATAACCCCCAAACTACTGCTGCTGAAACTGCTGCTGTATCGGTGGGGCATTCTGATAACTCTGCTGCGGCTGGGTGTAGCCAGGTGCTACGAAAGAACTCGATCTAGGTGGTGGTGGAGGTCGAACTGTCGGCTGAGGGGTGAAACTCAAAGGTGTAGGTGGAAACATGGATACCTGTGGATAACTGAAGAACTGACTGGCCGGTGGATTAGAAAGTCCCAACCCGGTCCAAGTGGTGGTCCTTGGAGCTGATGTAGAAACTGGTACGCGAGTGCTAAACCTTGAAGGACCCGCTTGTTCCACTCGACCTCTAACAGAATTACTTGGTCCTTGATTTCCACCATGACTGGGGTTGCTCACTTGAGTGACCGGAGGAACCTGAGTAGCTGGTCCACTCCTCCTCCTTCTCGGAACCACAACCTCAGTAAAATCCGTCTCTGCGTTACTTGTCTGGGTATTATCTGCCTCGGCGTTATACGAACTAGCTCCTCCTCTAGTAAGCACCATCCTGTAGCCAAGAAAGAGAAGGGGTTACTAAAGCTCTAAACTTATCTTAAAGGAAACCAAGTCCTACACAGCAAAGAAAACCTTTCTCTCTGATACCAACTGTAACGCCCCGTTTCCGGATAAGGACTCGGTGTCCGGAAACGGGGCGTTACACAAACTGTTATAGGTGTGAAGAAAAAAGTCTCCATAATCATAATACTTGACCCTACCTATCTTTTTCCTTTTCAATAAAGAGGAAAAAGAAAAACACATCGACCCAACACAAAAGAAAATGAAAAATTTTATAATACAGCCATCGTATAAAGGTTATACAAAGTGGCATACATTATAACCATTCATTTCTTACCTCTCATACACGATAAAAGTGTATTGTGTGAAAGAAAGAAAAAATGAAAGGCTTTAATGCTAATGCATACCACTTGATACAACCTTGCTACAACCATTGCACTATAAAATCTCTCAGCATATATATAATGCTTTAAACCCTAATAAAAATCAATATCCTAGGTTGACAATTAATCATTCATTTTAATGATGATGATAATTGTAAACAAAACATTACAGTGAAAAAACTTTGTAGGTGTGGAAAAAAATCTCACAATTCAATTTGCACCCCCTACTTATCTTTTTCCTTCTGAAGACAGGAAAAAAAAAAACCCTCGACCCAACACAAAAGAAGCATATAATGCTTTTTCTGTTGTGACTGATGACAATATTATATATCGTCGGATTAACAAAACGGGTTGTAAACCTCTAAGGGCAATGATCAAGATCCAGAGAACATAAAATAAACTATGAAACGGGGGTGTTTGGGGATGATTTAGACTGAGCTTGAGAATTATTTTCTCGGGTTGCTTACGTATCTTTGGATTATTCAGAAATCAAGTCTGGCGTAGTTCTAAGGAACGTTTATATAGGGAACACTTGTGCCGTAGGTTATGCATGTGATGACAATCAAGGTTTTTCTCCTTGGCCCCCCAGCCAAAGGTTGTTGCTAGCCGTATCACTCCCAGAGGGTGACTAGAGGTCTTGCGAATCAGAACAGTAGAGCTGAAACCGGGTCAGCTCTGAATCTTTCAAACCCATTGATTGCGATACCGAGTGATAAAGGACGTTGACGGCGCTCCCCGTATCTACATGTCCACGGATTATTGCTAACGAAATAAACAAGTAATATAATTTATAATCCGGTTAACCTCAAGTATAAGGATCGTAGTACGGAGGCTAATGCCGGGTCGATCTTACGGGGAACTAATGGTTGTAAATCCTAATTTTTGCCTATCTAAACGATGTCATGAAAACTTAACTAAACAAGGAACTAAACTAGACGAATATGCTGAAAATAAACTAGATAGAGGACGGAATCCAAAGCTAGGAAGAATTGGTTGCGAACAAACTAAACTAATGTGGAAAAAAAAACAGTAATCTAAACTAAACAAATTCAAGTTCTAAAGATTAGATCAAATTTAAAAAGGACAAACGAGCGAGGTGATCCACCTATCCAACAATTATTAACTTCCTATCTTGATTATATTTTCGTTTCAAACAAGTTGTGATTCATCTTATCAAAGGTATGAATTCTACTTTCGTAGATAATTCGCCTATTAATTCCTATCTTTCGATTTACGGAGATTAACGCGTCATAAAATAAGCAAAGATGTAAACTTTAACGTTTTAACCTAGATATTCAACCTATCAACTTTCGTTTGACATAGATCAAAGATCCATTCCTAAATCATGGTGATCTAATGTTTATAAAGACTTTCATCAAATATAAAACATCATACATGCACATCTTTCGATATAAATGCAATTAACATCATAAAACATGATAAAGGAAACAACTTTGAATAGAAACTTACAATATAATCGAAGAAAACGAATTCAACAAGTGTTGGATGGCTTCACAATGCTCGTTTGTAGAAGTTTAGCCTCTGAACATCCTCGGAGAACTCAAAAGTGCAGGAATTAAGAACATAGAACTACCTACTTTTATCTAGAATTTAAGTGTATGAAAACCGGAATAAAAGCGGTAAAGATGCAGCCTAAAGCCGCCCCTGATATTAGGGTTTGAATAATGTCAATCGGTCCCCTAATGTGTGAAAATAGATGGGTATTTATAGCCTCCAAAGTCGGTTTCTCTAAGTCGGTCGGATGCACGACGTTCACTAGAGTGGACGCTCGTTCGTAATTATTGAACTCTCCTCGGACGCTCGTTGATTCCGTTCATGCTCTCTGTATCAAAATCGTTCTTCCGGACGCTGCGTTTAGTAAACGCCACCTCGTCATTATCTCTTTCTTTAATCGCCATATCTCGAATTTCATCTCTTTTTATCATTAGTTGAACCTCATAACGATACCTATGAGACATGGAAAATATCGCAAACTGTAATAATATCCAAATAATTATAATTCAACCATAAAATCACATAATTACATCGATATTGCGATTAAGCCCTTAAAAATATCGTTTACTAAATATTTCCATATAAGACCTTATTATTATGCAAATTATACAAATAAAAAGGGAAAAACATCACAAAATATAACCTTATAAAACATATAATTTCACCCTTAACAACTCCCCCACACTTAACTTTTGCTCGTCCCGAGCAAAACAAAACTAAAATTAGGCTCGAGATAGTATAGACATCTCAACAAATATAACATATATTCAATAACTTAGAAGTTCACCATTGTGTGTGTGCATAGCCATAGAAAACTTCCACTACATCCAAACTTGAGGAACTCAAAGTAAAACTAGCTAATACCCCCTCGTAGAATAGTAATAAATGACACTCATAAGATGCACCCTACAAACGTGACATATCCCGAAAAGAATGATCGAATGAATCTAGGGCCTTTCTGAAATACTCAGAGGATAATCCCTACATCATATCTTTCAGTTTATACTGGGGATAAGATTAACGATAACTTAGTCTTATATACATTTCATAACACTTCTTCAGTTGATTTAATTTTTTCACTTTTTAAACACACATCAGAATGAGCTATTGCCCGTCATAGCGAATAGGACATTTCAAGATAATCCCCTACCTTACTCAAATCATAAGGCGGCTTCTTCTAACTGTCGTGAGCTCTTAGTCATCATAGTGGAATAGGACATCGTGGTACACTCTACCTCACCCAAATCATCGACTAGCTTTCGACACACCCATTGATTTATTAATTCAACTTTTTCACTTTGACAATAGTTACGTTTTACTTATCACATTCAAACTTTCAGATATTCACAGTATGTCATACTACGGAACTAAATACAAACTATCATAAATCTCACGATACACACGTAGCACTAAGCACATGACTTACAAGATAATCAAAAATCACTAATCCAAACGGGGTAATAACTCTATAAAATAGCTCGTCGTCACTATGGCTCGTGAAAAATAGTGTCAGGTGAAACAACTAACTTACCAAACATATGAAATATAGCTTAAATGACTATAAAGATAACGAACATTGAATTGAATTGCCTACTCGGGACAAAACAAAAACAAATGTGTCGAAAAATTTCGAAAATTTTAGCTCATTTTGCATAATAAACAATCGGACGTAGTAAACAAACTCATATGCATAGGATTAAATCGAACTATCCCCTCCCCCACACTTAAAAATTCAACATGTCCTCATGTTGTGCAGAAAGTAACAGGATAAGAAACTTAGCTGAAATCGTGTGAAAAACCGAGCCGTTGGTCAGGCTGGAGCATGAAAAGGCCAACGCCGCAAAAAGCGTGGAAAAATGTCCCAAAACTAACTCAATCGGATCTCGACAAAAACCATGGCTGCAAAACTCGAGAAACAGAAAACTCGGGGGAAAACGGGGTACAATACGGCAGTAGAGACAATAAATCAAAATGGAATAAAAAGAAAAGGTCCTCGATAAATACGCCAACATAAGTCAAAGAACGAGAAACTAGAAAGCGACAAAATGCATAGGTACAGCCAAATCGAATGAAATGTATCAAAAAAAAGTGCAATAACAACCAAAAAGATAGATATATAAAAATAGAAACTCAAGGCGGCCCCCGGAGCATCAACTGGAGAAGGATCTGATAAAGGAGCATCAGCTGTAGATGCAATCTGTGTAGGGTCTGGCTGTGCAACAGGAGCGGCGGTGGGCGGCCCAGCCTCTCTATTAGTAGGAACTCTCGCAGTCCTCGGATCCACTGGAGTCTCCTCATCACCCGACTCGGGCATCTCCTCCATCTTGACCACCTCGGCTATCACCCGCTCTATCTGCTCGGAGAAGACATAATCCATATTACTTGCATTGAATACCCTTCTATCGGCCGGTTTCCTTCCATCAACTATACATTCCAAAACCGATAATATATTATCCTGGCCATCCCGGATATCACTCAACATCGCCCTCAAACTATGAGCCATACTATGCCGAGTAATCTCGGAAGAAGATAATCCAGAAAGAACTGAAGCTCGAGGCGGTGTCGATGTGGAGCCAGGCTCAGAAACGGGAACAGCCTTCTCTCTACGAATAGGGGGGTAACTCTTCGTCTTATGGTCCGATGTATACTCAGCAACCCCAGCATCCAGACATAACCGATGAATCAAATGTGGAACTATCAAACTCCGTGTGTATACCTTCCGGTTCATGGAAATTTCATCGAATAAGGCTTCACCTACATCTACATTCAACCCGAACGTCAAAGCATATAACATCCCAAGATCACTAATATGGAAATGTGTGAGATTATTCTTCGGGATCAGACGACTTTGAATAAAACGACATTGGACTCTCCAATCCTCGGTCCATGTCGTAGTGATTAACTCCTTCCTATCACCGTTCGGTCTTAACACCCATGCCACACCTGGACAAACTTTCAATCTCAACTCCTCCATCGGGTCACGACCATCCTCACGTTGCCTCCTCGCAATTTCCTCTTTATAATCTAAACCCTCAAAAGCTGGTAACTTGTACTTCTCATTTATGATCTCAGTAGAAAACGGAACCTTAACACCTCGCACCATAACGTACTTCTCATCTAAGTCCGCCTCAGAAAAGTTAGCATAGAACTCTCGGACAATAGAGTCATTGACAGGAGTAGATGGAATTTTTGTCAGGTGACCACTTCCTAGCCTTTAACATCTGAGCGAAAGTAGGATCAACTTGAGACACTTTCACCTCTCTGTCAAAAATAAGACTCTGGTTGAGTAGTGCTTAGTGTAGGCTTCATGTGCGGAAGGATTCACAAACCGACGAGGCATCGAAAGCGGGATAACAGTCTTAGACTTTTTCTTAGGGGGTGCCCTCGGTTCAGGTGCCTCTTGCACAACATCCTCCTCACCACCCTCAACTCTAGATGGCTTGGCTCTAGAGGACTCCTCACCACGGGTACCTCGAGACATCCAACTCGGGGGGACAGCATCATCATCCTCAGTGTCAGAGTTGGAGGAAGAATCATCCCGTAAATTTGTTCTAGCTTGTTGAGATGTTCGGGGGGGTTGATCTCTAAGGACTACGCCTCTGTTAGGGTCCAATTGGGATGGATCAAACTCGGGACGTTTACGTTTACCGCTCTCCCTAGCTAAATCTTTACCATAACGTTTCACAATTTCCTTCTTACGCACCATTGTCAAACTTATATCTAAACCAAACCATTCACACAAATGGTTACCCGTTTATCGTCCAAATCGGGATTTCAAGCAAAGCACACAACCAATCACCACCACAAAAACACCACAACATCATCACAACCAGAATTTGGGGAAGACAAGAGCAACAAACAGAAAATGAAACATTATGAGTGCATATTCAAGAGAATGAGCCGAGCCGAAAATCGAACTCACAAAAACTTGAATGGAATCGAGAAAGGTTGCTATAGACTTACCAAATGCTACGTAGGGATGATGGTCGAATAGATTTGACGCCTTGAAACACCAAGATTGGCCACCAAAATGTGAAATTTTGTCAAAGAGGCCGCACCGAAGAATCTCTGATTCTTGAAATTCTATTGGTTGTTGGAGAATTTTGGGTTATGGAAATGAAAAGAGGGTGCTTAGAGCGTGCTAATGCAACTTGAATCGCTCAATTTGGTTTAGAAACAAGGATTTTAGGTTTGGAGAAGGGGGAAAGTCGGGTTCGCGTTTGAAATTGCAGAAAAAAATGAAGGTTCGTGTCCAGAACATATATATATAGGCTCAGAGTGGACGCTCGTCCATCCTGACGGACGGGCGTTCACTAGTAACTGCATAAACCGGACGGGCGTCCATAAATTCAGACGCTCGTCCATAGGACATATTTGAATACAGGATAGGAGGGAGTTTTTCAGACGGGCGTCCACTATATTGGACGAATGTCCATAAAAACACTAGTCCGGACGGGCGTCCATAATTTTATGAACGGGCGTCCACCAGAAAAAAGTGATAAAAATCATAACCTTTCACACACATGCTAATTAAAATCGAAGTGCAACTTTTATTAATATCCAATAAAATTCAAAAGTACAACGATGAAAGATCAAAAACACAAAATAACTTAGAAAAATAAAATAATAATAAAAACATAACTAAAACAGTGGGTTGCCTCCCACCCAGCGCTTTCGTTTAACGTCGAGGCTCGACGTAACAAAACCTAAGTAACAATAGCTAATCATCATAAAGCTCTGCCCAGTCTATAACCCCGATAAAACGACGGAGTAAATCAATGGCCGGAGGAAAGTCATAGTCATCCTGAACACCCCAATCATCATCAGCTGCCTCTACACCCCGAAAGTGCTCATCCTGCAGTACTAGGGCTAAATCAGTCAGCATCGGATCGTTAAGGATCCGGTATGGTCTTCCTAAAGCTGCCCGCAACTCCTCAATGGTAAAATCTCCACCCTCCGAGCATCGGGGAACAATGAGAACATAAGTGACAGTCCTGATGCGGGTAAGAATATCTATATCTATATCCAGAACTATCGTGCCCCCAGGTCCATCCGAAACGGTGAGAAGGGAAATCCTACTAATGAGAGGGAACTCCTCCGGCAAAATACCGTACTCCATATCTAACTGAATGCTAAACTGATAGAAGCAGACAAAACTTAATTAGACTTAGCTTCAAGCATTAACACTAAAACAAAAATAAACACACAAGAGAGTAACTAATATAATACGGATATCTAGGATGCCTCCTAGTAGCGCTATTGGTTTATGTCGTTAGCTCGACACAGTTGAAGCTCAGCCTGGATCGGGCCATTTGACTTTTCTGCCAGCCATTACCTCGTTTATGTTCCGATCACGATTGTGGCCGCAGAAATAGCACTTAACACATGGGGTTAAATCCTTTATAGCTTTCCAAATACGTTTAAACTTCCCCATGGTTGACCTCTTTGTCTTCTGAAGCTTTTGATGACATCTGCGTTGACGCTCCTTCCAATACTCTTCCATATCCCAACTACCGGCTAGAACTTCCTGTGATAGACCACTACCGTCATCCTCGGAGAAAAGATTGGGTGAGACCTCGTCAGAGTCATCGACTTCATTAACATCACATCCAAGGATATCGAGAAATTTAACAATCAAAGGCTTGTCTGTAGGTTCACCAATGTAGTGTTTGCACCTTTGACCATTAACTCGAAACAGTTGGTCTTTATAACCGAGTAGTTCGAGAACGCCTCCAAGAATGATTTGGAGAATCTCAAATGGGCCAGACGAGCGTGTCCTCAACTTCCCAGGAAACAAATGTAACCTGGAATTGTATAGTAACACTCGCTCTCCAACTTGAAATTCTCTCTTCTTGATCTTTGCGTCATGAAGGAGTTTCATCTTTTCCTTCCTGATCCTGGCACTTTCGTAAGCTTGAAGCCTAAATTCGTCCAACTCATGCAACTGCTGCAGTCGGTGTTTGCCACAGGATTGGGAATCGAAGTTAAGAAACTTTATAGCCCAATAAGCCCTGTGCTCTAACTCAACTGGCAAGTGGCACGACTTACCATAAACCATCTGGTAAGGTGATGTACCCATGGGGGTCTTATAGGCAGTGCGATATGCCCACAGTACATCATCCAATTTTAGACTCCAATCTTTTCTATGACTGTTCACTGTTTTCTCCAGGATCTTCTTCAAGCTCTGGTTGCTTCTTTCAACCTGACCACTAGTCATAGGATGGTATGGTTTGCCAATTTTGTGCCTGACACCATATTTCTCAAGAACTTTTTCTAGTGGCCGGTTACAAAAGTGCGTCCCTTCATCACTAATCAAGGCACGTGGACATCCAAACCTCACAAAGATATTCTTCTTTAGAAACTTCATGACCGTTTTATGATCATTGCGAGGAGTGGCTATTGCCTCCACCCATTTCGATACATAGTCTACGCAGACTAAGATGTATTTATTCCCACAGGAAGATGGGAATGGACCCATAAAGTCAATCCCCCATACATCAAAGACTTCGCATTCAAGAATGGGTTTCAGTGGCATGTCGAATCGCCTTGTCAGAGTACCGGTTCTTTGGCACCTATCGCAAGCTTTGCAGAAAGCTTCCATGTCCTTAAAGATCGTGGGCCAGTAGAAACCGGACTGGAAGATCTTCGCAACCGTTTTCCAAGGACCAAAGTGACCACCTGTGGGTCCACTATGGCATTGCTCGATTATATCGCGTTGCTCAGATTCAGGAACACACCTCCTTAGCAAACCATCTTTACAGATTTTGAAGAGGTAAGGTTCATCCCAATCGAAAGACTTCATATTAGAGAAGAACTTCTTCTTCTCTTGATAAGACATTTCAGGATCGTGATAACGGGCATGAAGGTAGTTTACAATGGAGGAGTACCAAGGGACGTCTGGAGCGCAGCCATCTATCAACATGATGTTTTCTAGAGGAAAGTAAAGATCTATGTCATCAGGATCACCCTTTTCCTCACTTAACATCCTAGAAACATGATCCGCCACTACGTTTTCACTGCCCTTTTTATCTTTAATTTGAACGTCAAACTCTTGGAGGGTCAGTATCCAACGCAGTAAGCGCGGTTTAGCCTCTTTCTTTGTCATTAGATACCTCAAGGCAGCGTGATCAGTCCACACAATCACTTGAGCTCCTAACAAGTAACTACGGAACTTGTCCATAGTAAAAACTACGGCCAAAAGCTCCTTTTCAGTAGTGGTATAGTTCACTTGAGAAGGGTTCAGTGTGTGACTGGCATAGTAGATAGGCTGGAACTTTCCATCAAGCTTTTGTCCTAAAACCGCACCAACTGCGTAGTTGGATGCATCACACTTAAGCTCAAAGGGTAGGTTCTAGTCAGGTGAAATAAGTATTGGAGCAGAGATCAGACGATTTTTGAGCTCCTCAAACGCATGCCTGCAGCTATCATCAAAGGTGAACTCAACGTCTTCCTTAAGTAAGGTAGACAGGGGCTTGGCGATCTTTGAAAAGTCCTGAATGAATCTCCTATAAAAGCCGACATGTCCGAGAAAACCTCTGACTTCGCGAACATTCTTAGGATAACTCATCTTCTCGATAGCTTCCACCTTAGCCCTATCTACCTCAATACCTTTGGCGGACACTTTGTGGCCAAGAACTATCCCCTCATCTACCATAAAATGGCATTTCTCCCAATTGAGCACCAAGTTCTTTTCCACACACCTAGATAACACACGATCAAGATTATCGAGGCAATCATCGAAGGATTGACCAAAGACCGAAAAGTCGTCCATGAAAATCTCCATACACTTTTCAACTAGCCCGTCAAAGATAGCCATCATACACCTTTGGAAGGTGGCTGGGGCATTACAGAGACCAAATGGCATCCGCCTGTAAGCGAATGTACCATAAGGGCAGGTGAAAGTGGTCTTCTCTTGGTCAATAGGATCGATGGGTATCTGGAAGTATCCTGAATATCCATCGAGGAAACAGTAGAAGGCATGCCCCGCCAGACGCTCAAGCATCTGGTCAATGAAAGGAAGGGGGAAATGATCTTTCATTGTGACCTCATTGAGTTTTCTGTAGTCAATACAGACTCTATAGTCTCGTTCTTCTCAATAGTAATCCCTCCTTTTTTTGGGACTACACGAGTAGGGGATACCCATTCACTGTCATCGATGGCGTAAATGATACCCATATCTAGAAGCTTAATGATTTCCTTCTTGACTACCTCTTGCATGTGAGGGTTTAGCCTCCTTTGGGGCTGTCTTACACATTTGGCTCCCTCACTAGTCTTGATCTTGTGCATGCAGATGTCAGGAGGTATTCCTCGGATATCTCCCACCTGCCATCCAAAGGCTCTTTCGTTTTTTCGCAAGACGTTTAACCGTTTCAGCTCATCTATTCGAGATAGCTTGGCAGATATGATCAAGGGAAGCTTGTCACCTTCCCGTAGGAACACATACTTAAGATGTTTAGGCAACGGCTTCAAAACTAGATCTGCAGGGGGGTCCTCTAAACTCGATTTAAGCCCTCCACTTTTCAACTCAACATCGCTGAGCTTACTTAGTGGCTCCACTGCCAAAGCTTCTTCTCTTAATAACTTATCTTCAAGGTCACCTGCCAATTGATCTAGATTAACCACACCATGACTATTCAGATTATCGATCAATCGCTCATATTCCGCCTCCACAGCCTTGACTTGCTCTTCCATACATTCATTAAAGTCATTAAATGTCTCATCGATGGAAAAGCCGGTTGGAGAACCGGAGGGTACGTGAATAGATTTAGAGACACTATAGCTCACCTCTTGGTCACCAACTCGAATAGTTACTTGCCCACCATCACAATCGATGAGGGCCCTAGCTGTAGATAGGAAAGGTCTTCCAAGAATCAGGGGAACATTTTCACCTTTCTCCATATCTAAGACGTACCAGTCAACTGGGAAGGTAAACCTATCAATTTGAACTAATATGTCTTTCGGGATCCCTGAAGCTTTCTTGGAAGATCTGTCGGCGAACTGAAGGTTCATGGTGGTGGGCTCTAGAAGATCTTGTAAACCAAGCTGATTGCAAACAGACAACGGCATCAAGTCGATGGATGCACCCAGGTCACATAAAGAATTTGGGAAGACTAGGCCTCCCATCTGCAATGTGAGCACAAATTTACCTGGGTCACCCCTCTTGGTTGGTAAGTCTTGATGATTTATCAAGGAACAATCCTCACCAATTTTCCTTTCCATGCCTGCTAATTTCTTCTTCGAAGACACAACATCCTTGATGAATTTTGTATACTTAGGCATCTCGACCAAGACCTCGGATAATGGCAGATTTACCCGAGTATTTTTCAAAAGGTTAAGCACCTTTCCATATTTCTTATCTTCACTCGGAGGGATGTTGCGATTCCTTGGTGGAAATGGAAGCTTTTTAAGGTCACTCTCGGAAAATACCTTCTTTGAGGATGCACTTACGGCCTTGTCTTCCAGATCTTTCCACCTCACAACTTTTTCAGACGTCTTATTGGTCAGGGGATCAGCCACGACTCTCAACCGAATCTTCTTTTCTCGGGGGTTCAGCCACGAGGTGTTTCAACTCTTTCATCTCTCGGGGGATCAGCCACCCGAGTATGCTCTTGCAGGACAGGGGATAGTAGTTGCTCAACTTCCCCTCCTGCCTTATCGATGTGAGGAGGGGCTAGTGGTTTCCCTGGAAGCCAGGGGGACCACTCAGCTGAGTGCCACTTCTTAAATTCATCGCACTGGCCTCCTCTTCACCGTATTGCATTGTTGGCACGAGGTCAGTGCATTGATTGTTGCTTATATCGGCTGAGCAACCTGACCGCCTTTTGGATTCTTTTCTGTAAAGCTGGGCAGCTGCCCTGACGGTCTGGAAGCTAACTGCTCGGCCAGTTGTCCTATTTGCCTCTCAAGGCTCTTGTTTGTATTCATTAGAAGTTGAATACTTTTCCTTTGCTCCTCCAACTTAGCTTCGAGGTTGTTGGACTGGGAGGGGCCTTGAGAGTTTTGGGTATTTTGAGAGTATGGTTGGCTGGGCCGATTCTGAATTTGAGAGTTGGAATTGGCGGGCCAATTTTGATTGAACCTTAGAGTATTGTTTGAAAAATTTGAGTTCCGGTTCCGATTGAATCCAGGGTTTCTGTTGAAGTTTGGATTCCGATTAAAGCTCGGATTGAAATTTGGATTTGAATTAAAGCTCGGATTCCGGCCGAAGCTCTGGTTTTGAGAATTATTCTGGCGAGAGAATTGGTTATTGAACCTCAGATTGGACTGGCGAGAAAAAGCATTCACTTCTACATTACGCCCAATCATGGGACAGAAGCGAGCGATGTGCCCCGGATCATCACATACTTGGCATGTGATTTGATTATCTTGTCCATTGTTATGAACAGCATTGACTTGATGAACAGAGGGGGGCTGAAATTGACATTGGCCAAACATGTGACGAGTCTGACAGCAATTTTCGCAATACAGAACCTGCGGGTTCTGCGGAAACGAAGGAGTCTGATTAATCGGGTTTGGAACTTGAGGACATGCCATCTGCTTTTGCAGCATGGCAATCGGACTTTGGACATTTACTTCCTCCACCTTGGGAGGAGGAGGCGCTTGGATGGCCTGATAGGATGGGGCATACTTGTATTTGGCAATATCTTCAAACAGTGCCCATCCTTCATCAGGTGTCTTTTTGAGGAAAGCCCCACGGGAAGAGCTGTTGACCATGCCTTTAGTAAGCTCGGTCAGTCCACTGAAGAAAGTGTTTACTTGCCTTTCCTTAGGCAAGCCATGGTGGGGACATTTTCTTAAAAGAGATTTGAACCTCTTCCAACATTCGAAGAATGATTCATTCTCCTTCCGGTAGAAGGTAAAGATCTCATTCAGACACTGGGCTGTCTTTGAAGGAGGAAAATATTGACTTAGAAATTCTTTTTCAAGTCCGGCCCAGGTAGTGATGGATTCCGAAGGGAGAGAGTGATACCACTCCTAGCCTCTCCTTTCGAGAGAAAGGAAAAAGTTTAAGCTTGATCGCATCCTCACTCACTCCTTGGATGCGGGTGGTACCGCATATCTCTAAGAACGCATGTAAGTGGGTATGCGGATTTTCATATTGGTAGCCATGAAAAATTGATGCATGCTGCATCATCTGGATGAGTCCGGGCTTGAGTTCGAATGTGTGAGCTGTAATGGCGGGCAAGACTATAGCCGGGTTGACAGTGATTGCACCAGGCATGGCGTAGTCTGCCAGCGTACGTCTATCTTCTGCAGCCATTATAACTATTTTTTCGATCTCTCTTACAAGATATTGCTCAAATTCTTGATCTAGGGCGTTTCCCTCGTCGAAACGAAGTCTCCGCTGTTGGGTCGGACTATGGTCCGCTCCGGGTCGGGGGAATAGATTAGTGGTCCCTTATGACTACGAGTTTGCATAAACCGAGGCCCAAATCAAGATATTGAACTAAAAACTAAGGAAAGGAAGAAGAAACTATCTAAGAGATTAAAAGCCTAAAACTAGTATCAAGATCTATGAAAAGAAAGAAAAAAGAAGGAAAGATACAGACGGACGGGCGTCCTAAAATGTGAACGAACGTCGCCCGAGATACAGACGGACGGGCGTTCAGAAAACCGAACGCTCGTCTGGTCTGCTGAATATCCTTGGACGGGCATCCGGAGGAATGAACGCTCGTCTGCAGGTTGGAGATTGATACAGGATTGAAAAGTTTTCAGTGGATGGGCGTCCAGTAAACTCAACGCTCGTCTGGATCTTTGAAAAAATTCAGGGAGGAATCGAAAAAAAACAGAGTACGAAAACTGCAAAAACAGAGATATAAAATTGATGACTAAAATCTATACTAATTACTCACAGAACACGCATAAATAAAACAGACTAAACAGTTAATATTAACAATCAAGATATTACGAAAAACAGAATAAAAAATAAAACGAAAATCTAACCTAGCTACTAAACAAAAACTAGGTAACCGTTTGTTCCCCGGCAACGGCGCCAAAAACTTGTCCACGGATTATTGCTAACGAAATAAACAAGTAATATAATTTATAATCCGGTTAACCTCAAGTATAAGGATCGTAGTACGGAGGCTAATGCCGGGTCGATCTTACGGGGAACTAATGGTTGAAAATCCTAATTTTTGCCTATCTAAACGATGTCACGAAAACTTAACTAAACAAGGAACTAAACTAGACGAATATGCTGAAAATAAACTAGACAGAGGACGGAATCCAAAGCTAGGAAGAATTGGTTGCGAACAAACTAAACTAATGTGGAAAAAAAAACAGTAATCTAAACTAAACAAATTCAAGTTCTAAAGATTAGATCAAATTTAAAAAGGACAAACGAGCGAGGTGATCCACCTATCCAACAAATATTAACTTCCTATCTTGATTATATTTTCGTTTCAAACAAGTTGTGATTCATCTTATCAAAGGTATGAATTCCTACTTTCGTAGATAATTCGCCTATTAATTCCTATCTTTCGATTTACGGAGATTAACGCGTCATAAAATAAGCAAAGATGTAAACTTTAACGTTTTAACCTAGATATTCAACCTATCAACTTTCGTTTGACATAGATCAAAGATCCATTCCTAAATCATGGTGATCTAATGTTTATAAAGACTTTCATCAAATATAAAACATCATACATGCACATCTTTCGATATAAATGCAATTAACATCATAAAACATGATAAAGGAAACAACTTTGAATAGAAACTTACAATATAATCGAAGAAAACGAAGTCAACAAGTGTTGGATGGCTTCACAATGCTCGTTTGTAGAAGTTTAGCCTCTGAACATCCTCAGAGAACTCAAAAGTGCAGGAATTAAGAACATAGAACTACCTACTTTTATCTAGAATTTAAGTGTATGAAAACTGGAATAAAAGCAGTAAAGATGCAACCTAAAGCCGCCCCTGATATTAGGGTTTCGAATAATGTCAATCGGTCCCTTAATGTGTGAAAATAGATGGGTATTTATAGCCTCCAAAGTCGGTTTCTCTAAGTCGGTCGGATGGACGAACGTTCACTAGAGTGGACGCTCGTTCATAATTGCTGAACTCTCCTCGCACGCTCGTTGATTCCGTTCATGCTCTCTGTATCAAAATCGTTCTTCCGGACGCCCGTCTGGTTTAGCAAACGCCCGTCCACTCTGGACGGGACCTGGACGCTCGTCCAATATGGCTCGGATGTGATTTTTGCATCTCTATCTCTTTTCTTTAACCCACCTCGTCATTATCTCTTTCTTTAATCGCCATATCTCGAATTTCATCTCTTTTAATCATTAGTTGAACCTCATAACGATACCTATGAGACATGGAAAATATCGCGAACTGTAATAATATCCAAATAATTATAATTCAACCATGAAAATCACATAATTACATCGATATTCCGATTAAGCCCTTAAAAATATCGTTTACTAAATATTTCCATATAAGACCTTATTATTATGCAAATTATACAAATAAAAGGGGAAAACATCACAAAATATAACCTTATAAAACATATAATTTCACCCTTAACACTACACAAATCCTCTTTACCAGATTCTTTTGCACCACAACCTCTATAACTAAGCCATCATTATCGGTCACCATAGATAAGGGGTCTCTTGGGCCGTAAGTCACCTCACCCAGTCTCTTTTGAAACCTATTCCGTGCCTGTGATTCTATAGTTCGGTCATCCTGTATGGTTACCTCTCATAATGCCTGACTTGTCCTCCTACAATTGTGTTGATGGTATTGATAGGAAGCTTGTCGAGCTGCCTATCTAGGTTTGGGGATCGATCCCTTCTTCTTTGAGGCTGTTCTTGCCCGCCCCGATCTTGATTATAGTTGCAGCGTCGGAAGTCCCCACGACATCATGGCTCAGGGTTCTGAAATCGGTCGATGACTTCATTCAATCTCCCTTCCATGATAGCCACATCAATATCTCTTTTCAAGCCCCTACATCTTTCAGAGTCGTGCCCTACATCCTTATGATAGGTGCAAAACTTATTGTGGTGCCTTCTCTCTGAGGGACCTCTCATTGGGGGTGGAACTCTGGCCAAACCCTTCCTTTCCATAATAGCGAGGAACTGCTGGCACGATCTATTGAGAGGATGTAGTCCCTCACCTGTAAAGGTCCTTCCTTCCCCAGCCAATCCACGACTGGGCTGTCATTTGATCCCAGGCTGGCTTCCTTTTCCTGTCAGCTCGGTCATCTCTCTTTTCCTTCTTAGAGTCCCCCTTCTCGGATTCTCTCTTCAAGCGGTTACATTCTTCGCTCTGGCAATGCTTGTATGTCATTTCCATGCACTCCACTATGGACTTGGGGTGTTTACTATTCAGTTTTGCATGCAATCGCCGCTTACGCAACCCTGCTATGAAGGAGGCGATCAGAAGGTGGTCTTCAGCATCTTTCACCTGTACTACTTTCTCATTGAACCTCTTGATGTATTGAACGACTATCTTCTCTTCTTTTTCTTAACTGTGAGGAGGTGGGTAGCATTCTTTTGGAATGGCTTAGCCGAAATGAAGGCACTGATGAATGCCCTACCTAGTGCCTCGAAACTAGAGATCGATCTCAGCATTCCTAAACCATTTGTGAGCTCTTCCTATGCACAGTGTTGGGTAGGCGTTACATTTCATTTCTTCAGGATCACTCAAAAGACTCATATACGTTATATATTGAAAAATATGATCGGATGGGCCCTTGAACCCATCATACAAATCCATTTTGGGAAATTTGAACCTCGTAGGTCGGGGATACGTCTCGATCTGAGCCATAAAGGGCGATGCCAAGGAGAACTCACTGTGATTTTTCCCCATAATAACGTCAAACTCTTCCCTAGGCGCCTTTAGGGCTCACGGATCCGTGGGTTTTTTCCCCTAGTTAGAAGTGGACGAATGGTCGTCCTGTTGGCTTCTCTTTGTATTGTGAGTATTGTGAGGGGTATGAGTTTTTTCCTTTGCCTCCTCCTCCTATAAATCTTGTGCATCCGCCTAGAGGATGGCTTGGCAGGCCTCCGGATCCATAGCCATTAGTTGATCCACTACTGTTTGCTGGGCTGTATTTAGGGTGTCCTTTCCTTCACTTTGCTGACTTTGATTTTCAGCATTGTTTCCGGTGGTTTCTTCACCACCATTATTTTGGTTAACCAGGGCATTTTCTGCAGCCACTTGATTATGTGTTTTTGGCGGCATGATGAAAATAGATCTTGAACATGATTGTCTATAGAGTCCCTCCTTCTAGTGCCAATTTGACGATAGTATATATCGTCGGATTAACAAAACGGGTTGTAAACCTCTAAGGACAATGATCAAGATCCATAGAACATAAAAAAAACTATGAAACATGTGGTGTTTGAGGATGATTTGGACTGAGCCTGAGAATTCTTTACTTGGGTTGCCTACGTATCTTGGGATTATTCAGGAATCAAGTTTTCCGTAGTTCTAAGGAACCTTTATATAAGGAACACTTGTGCCCTATGTTATGCATGTGTCATGTCCTTCAAGGACTCTCACTCGTAACCGCTATAGGTTTATACACATTAATCCTATGTGATTCCCGGAGATAATCTTGCCAGTTTAAATGACCGGATCTGAGTTGTAAGGGAGAAGGATTCTTTCCACAATTACAACTTATATTATCCACGTGGATAAGACCTTGGTCAGCTCTATCTGACCTGCAGAGAGCTTCAGGCGATGCCGTGGTCCGAGCAACGCTGCTCTAATTCTGCTATGCCTTGACCGACCTGTGGTGGGCTACGAAGCGTGTTTTGAAGACTAGACTGACCTCCCTCCCAGGGATAAAGATCTCGCAATTAGGTATTATGTAGGTCTCCTGGCCCTTAATTTTTCATCTTCTCTCTCCTCAATTATTACTTAACGATTTGCGGGATGACACGTGGTTGAGGCTAATCTGACATCCATCAACCGACAACAAAAATTTAGGGATTTTGATATGTTTCTTAATTGGTTCTCAAGATAGTTTCTTGAACAATCGTAGTAAGGATCTGAATATATATATACTAAAGTCAATTTTTGTAGACCAACTATTTATAGATATTGTTCAACTGCAAATCATTCATTCAAAGTAGAGTGCCCGAGGGAAATGCTCAAAACGTTGGAATTTTTGTAGACCAACTATTTCTAGATATTGTTCAACTGCAAATCATTCATTCAAAGTAGAGTGCCCGAGGGAAATGCTCAAAACGTTGGAAATATTGGAACTCTCAGAATTACAGAGGTTGATGCCCTTTCTGTTGTTGATAATCAAGGTGTGATAAATGCTAATGCCCAACCCGATACTACTGGAAATCATCTGCGGGAAAATGAGCCAGAGATGAACACTCAAACTAAAGATCTTACTGAAAATTTAAATCCTAAGGGAGAAACTAGCCAGGCTGTAATTTCCAATGTGCATGATAACGTGGAGACTAGTTGTCCGGTTTTTTCTCAATTGAGTATCCGTATCCCAATGGACTTTAGTGATGAAGCTGCTCGTAACTTCTGGTAAAAAAGGAAGCTGTCCTCGTTCAGTTGCTTTAACACTGATGTCTCTGATGAACCAGACATAAGAAAATTATGTATCCACGAAGGGGTGGAGGCAGCCAGCCCTAAATGGCTCCCACCCCCACAATGAGAGTCCTGGCATGGAATTTCCAAGGTTTGGAGGGCCTTGGTGATTTCCCAGTTGGAGGAGGTGTGTAAACTCCACTCCCCTGAAGTAATCTTTTTTATGGAAACTAAGAACGAACCAGCTCTTATTAGGAAAGTTTGCAGAAGGTTGAAGTATTTTAACTTTTGTACGGTTGACCCCCTTGGCCTTTCCGGGGGACTTGCTCTTATCTGGCAGCAATGTAGAAGAGATTGTTGGTCCTTTCTCACAAATAGGATGGCTCTCTCGGATTCTCCGGTTGTTTTGGCAGGTGACTTTAATGATTTACTTGATGTGAAGGAGAAACTTGGTGGTTCTCAAAGATCTGAAGGCTCCATCCGTGACTACAGAAATTTGTCTCTCAAAACTCTCTATGGGACCTTGGATATCAAGGCCACTTTTGGACATGGAATAGATCTAGGAGAGGTCAGGTTGCTATTTTGGAAAGGTTGGACAAGTTTCTCTGATCTACTGACTGGAAGCTTTTATATCCCAGGTTTTCTTGTAAACATTTGTACTCGGTGGCCTCTGAACATTGCATGGTCTTGGGTGACACCAATCCCCTATGTCCTAGAGGGCATAATTCCTTTATTTTTTATCGAAGATGGGCTGGTATGGAGGGTGTCTATGATGATATTAAATCTGGCCGGGAATCTGTCTTTCAAGGATCTAATATGTATAAATTCATGAATAAAATAAAAGCGGTCAGTCAAATTCTGAAATAGAAAGTAGTAGAAATTTTGATGCTGAAAATGGAATTGAAGAGCTTAAGCTCCATGTTGATAAGGCTGTAAACTCAAATTTTAACCCCCAAAATTTTTCTACTCTTGATTTAAAAGGAGCTTACCTTAAAGATGAGGCTTTTTGGGCTTTGAAAGCTAGAACTTGTTGGCTTAGAGAAGGAGATAGAAACACTAAATATTTCCATGCCTCTATATCTTGTAGAAGGAGGAAAAATCAAATCTCTTCTCTAAAAAAGGCTGATTCTGATTTTTGGAATGAGGATTCTAATGATAAAAAATACTTAGTCTAACTCTAAAAGACGAAGAAAATCGCCCAAAATCTCCAAAAAGCCAAAAAGGGAAACTTGCTATCTACTTTTTCAACTCTGTCTGCCTCTGTGTGTGAAATGAGCAGCTTTATATAGCAAGTATTCTGTCCGTACGGATATCCTCCATGTCCGGCCGGACTGTTCTTGAGTTTCCAGGTGTCCGGACGGATGCATAGATGTCCGTCCGGATGAAATGCTCTTGTCCGTCCGGATGATGGTCATGTCCGTCCGGATGCTGGCTATGTCCGTCCGGATGAATTCTTCATCAAAGTTTTTCCCAATTTCCAGAGAGTTAGCCGTCCGGACACAACACCTTGTCCGTCCGGACAAACTTTTGCAGCCAAGAATCCATTTTCCAGAGAGTTAGCCGTCCGGACACAACACCTTGTCCGTCCGGACAGACATGTGACTCAAAATCTTCACTTTTTCACCTTCAAGCTCCGTGTTTCGCCTCGGGCACGTCTAAACTTCATACTTCTCGCCTTTCGGGCTCTCAAGACACCCTAGTCCTGCATCCATATGAAAACAACAAGCAAACGCATAACCCCACAAACTACGGGTGCTCGGGAAAAAGGAGTATAAAATGCTAAAATAAGGTCGAGTTTACGGAAAACCAACAGTCACTCGCCATACAATAAAACCTCATTTAATACTCAAAATAGGGTCTAAACTCACCCGAAACATGCCAGAAATGTGATAATCGTGGGCTGAACTGTACATAAATGTATTGTAAAGTTGGTTCCTATCACCACCCCACGCTTAGCCTTTACTCGTCCTCGAGTAAATTAGGCGTTCAAACAATACCAAGGAATCAACTTTACGGTACATGCATGCATTTCAAAATATCGAGGTGAAAAGAACTTAGTTAAGTGAATGCATTACTTTGATTCTACTAGATCATGACTCGGAGTGAGTGTGTGTTGAATGACGACGCCTTATGCTTAATACGATTTCGGGCTTGGAATACCGGACAATTGACTTTACACAATCCTGCCCTTCCTAGAATCTCCACTAATCGGGACCAACCAAGGTTAAACACGGTCCAGCAGGACTTGAATGGTTATAACGTTAGGCTAGGGTAAATTTGGTTAATCGAAAAGGGTAATTTGGGAAATTGGAGAAAAGAAGTACGAGTGAACATAATCCAAACACGTACCACGTCTTCATTACTAAACAAACCCACCAAACTCCTTTTTAATCATTTTTCAACACTTTGGGAACTATAGGACACTAAAAATACCCGAACTCATTGCCAAACTCGACTGTGTTTCAAGTGTCGTGGGTGAGCTCGAATACTTAGTACCTATCTGACTATCCCAACCCTAACATCATCATTGCTTTAAGCTCATTGCCTTTTTCAACCCTTTATTTCTATATACAACACAATTATTTGATTTGAATTTTATTTATTTATTTTTTTTTTTGAAAATGAAACCCGAGCATCCAGCCCCACTGAGCTCCTCCTCTCCGTATAGCTCTAAAACTGAGGAAACAACAACCCGACTCAAAAACAAAATCTCCCCCCACCCCACACTTGCCTTGGCAAGTGTGGTTTAACAAGAGACTAAGTCCACTCGTAGGGTCAAATGAAGGGAATGTGGCCAAAATAAGGCTCAAGGGTAGGTTTCGACTAAGTAACGAAACGCATATAATGCGAATGGTGGTCAGACCATTCTATCAAGGCTGAGAGGGGGCTACGAAGGTCAAATGTTTGGCTTAGGCTTACTTGGCTTAAGTAAGGTAAGAAAGAACGCCAAAACTGTCATCCCGTGTTCCTACCAAGGCCAATCCTTCTATTTCGTCTCGAAACTAGGGGTACAGGTGTGTAAAGTAATCGTGATAAGAAAAAACGTCGTCAAACGTGTAATAAAAAGTGTTCCGTATCATGACAATATAGACTCACTGTGAGACATTCACAAAACTAAAGACCTTTCACCACTCAATTGTGAACAACATGCATATAACGTGGTGTTAAAATCTTGGAAAATTTTGAAAAACGGCCTAAAAATCAACTCGGAAACGAGCAAAAACCAAGTTTATCACATCACGGCATAATACTTTTAAGAACAAGCGAATAAGCTAAGTTGTCCCCCCCCACTTAAGTGAAGCACCGTCCTCGGTGTGTGAACGAGAAGGAAAAAGAAAGACTTAGCTTATGAGCCCGGCAAAACGTCGCGATCAAGTCCCGTAACGGTCGTGAAAGTAGTCCATCCCGAATCCCTAGTCATTGAAAAACATCCAAGAAATACATGCACGGGACATGGTCCGCGTGCCAAAGCATATAAAATGGGGAATTCCGGGGATAATAAAAAGAACGACCTCGTCACGTCAGAAAACTTGAACAAGTATGTCACAAAGATAGTCAAATATGATTCAAACATACAATAACAACCAATCACGGCCAAACGTGCCCAACACAAAATCCACAAATCCAAAACAAATCACATGAGACATGAAAAGGTGAAAAAGTACGCGCCTGACGGCTTACAACCACGGATCAAGAGCAAAGTAGCAACAAAGTCATCTCAAAACAAACTAGAAAGGTAAGGGACATGTCCAACAAAAACAAGAAGTGACAATCTAAGGAACGACGTAAAAAAGAACAACATAAACTCTACGTGCTCGTCTGATCCTCATATGTAGGTGGTATCGTGCCTGCAGCATCTGTAGACGTAGTAGGAGGAGTCTCAGAAGTCGAAACTGGAATGGCCTGAGATGTCGGAGCTGGAGCAGGAGTCGGAGCTGGAACGGTCTGAGAGGGGCCAGCCTCATCCACTGGAGCAGACGCAGCAGCTCTAAAAGCCGTCTCAACCGCATCCTCCTCGATACAAAGTGCTATGGCCTCCTCAAGAACTGGTGCAAACTCGTAAGATCGTGTGTCCAAGGCAAGCTCTGGCATCGCCGGTACAAGTGTCCCAAGTGCCTGCAAACCCTGAATAACTGTATTCATCTACATCCTATGCCGGTCTAACATCTGACGCACCCCATCCATCAACAAATAACGATTGCGAGCAGAAATGGGGATTGTAGGAATGAAACCTGATGCAGTCTCCTCTACTGGCTCGGTAACAGGACCCTGAACCTCTGGCTCATCTTCACCCTCGACAGGTGACTTGACCGGGTTTGACTCATGCTCAGGACTTAAGGAAACGGGCTTCTTTAGATATCGTTCATCCTCATCATACTCCTTCACCCCGGCTCGCAGACACAACCCATTCAACAGATGAATACATATGAGCTTCGAACGTTGATCCTTTCGATTTCTGGTAAGCTCTGTGTATAAAACCCGGCCAACATCAATCGGTAACTCAAAGTGTAATGCATACAGCATCGCCAAATCTGTCATGATGAACTTGTGAAAATTATCCTTTGGGAGGAGGCGATTCTGTACAAACCGAGCATTAACCTTCCAGTTTCGAGGAAAATTAGTCGTCTTAAGCATATACCGGACATGAGTGACCCCACTGGGTCTCGTGGACCAAGGAATCTTATGGCTGATTGCTAACCGAAGCTCCTCAAACGGATCCTCTCCCTTTTCTTGCTTCTCCTTAATAACATCCAAGAAATCTGTAGTGACAACCGGAGCCTTATAAAAAGCAGAAATAGCCTTAGGGGTGAAGGGCACATCCACATTTCTAACTCGAACTACACCCGTTTCTAGGTCCACCTCACTCAAATTGGCCAAAAACTCCCGGGCCAACGTGTAATTCGGTTTCCTCAAATTGATGTCCGGTACCTTGACAAAGTCAACCCACTTCCGCTTTATCAGATTGCCCTGAAACTCTTCTCAACCTTTTCCATATCGACCTCCCTTTCTAGGATCTCTATACCTTTAAACCTCATCCTAAAAGCCAGTTCCACATCATCATTAACGAACCTCTCTCGATTAGGCACAACTCCCCCAGGTGCCTTCCTAGCCGCAACTTTCAGATCTGAAACTCGAACCCTCTCGGGGGTCACCACTTGACCTCCTGGGGCTGTCCTAACCTCACTAGGCTGCCCAACTGGCACACTTGCACCCGCAGTCGGTTCAATCGTACGAGACTTGGCCTGTCTCGGGTCTACCAAAGGTTCCTCCTCATCATCAGAATCAGCGTCTGAATCCCTATCAGTCTCATCTACCAGATCTCCATACAAGGGCCTTTTCCTAGCCTCTCTAACAGGTCTACTTTCCCTGTCTCCACCTATGACTAGGGGCTTGTTTAACGAATCAACCGGAATGTCCTCAAGCCTTAACTTTTTATGAGGGGCTTCTACAACTTTCCCCTTGCCCTTTCCAGTCGAAAACCTGACTTTAGGACTCATTCTCACACAAACTGAACCAAAACAAACCACCACAATCAACACACCAACACAATCAACCCCAAACCGCACCCAAAACCGTAATCCAAAAACCCAAAACAAACAACCAAATCAGCCCAAAACATCCATGCAGACTTACCCACAACACCCAACACCGCCAAAAATAACAGTAGAACAACAAAAACGAGAAAAAGAATAAAATCAGTAAAAGCTCGATCGAGGCTCGACTCGAAAATCGACCCCGAGAAAAAGTTGAAAAAACTCAAAAAGGTTTGTTGATACTTACCAAAATCGGTGTTAGGAGTGCGGTGGTGCAGTCGGAATCCCCGAACGATCCACGAATGGGCCAAAAATTGGATTTTTGTAACGGAGCAAAACGAAGGTGAAATCTCTGATTCTCCAAAATGAGTGTTTGTTTGATGATTTTGGTTTGGAGAATCGAAGAGAGGAGGTAGCAAGGTGGTTATAGCAAGAAGAATGGATGAAAACGGTGAAGAAATAAGAAATTGGTGTTTTGGGGAGAGGAGGGGTCGGTTGCGGTTTGTGTTTTGAAAGAAGAATGAAGAAGAAGATGAACAAAATCGGTGGTTATAGGGATTTTTGAGTGTGTCCGGACGGACAGGTTTATATCCGGACGGACAAGGGATGAACCGTCCGGACGGATGGAATTGATGTCCGGACGGACATGTGTCTGCCAAGCCAATGTAAAAACCAGTGATATATCCGGACGGATGGGTATGTTTGTCCGTCCGGACAAGTGAATTCCAAGATCATTGTAAAAACCAGAGATCCATCCGGATGGATGGGTGTGTGTGTCCGTCCGGACAAGGATAAAAACAGAGGAAAAGTGAATTTTAAGCATGAAGGCCCCTCGGGATCATCCGGATTCAATCCTTAACACCAAAACACAGCAAAACGAATTCAAAATCAGCAAAAACACAGGAAATGATGGGTTGCCTCCCACCGAGCGCCTTTGTTTTATGTCGTTGGCTCGACATAGTGACTTATACTATATCGGTTTTTTCAAGATTATACTACCGATAAGAGCGAGGAGGACGAGGTGTAGAAAGAAAACGAACGGTGAGTTATAAGGTTAAGATGTCATGCATTGGAGTCCATGACGGGACTAAACAATTGGCTTCCTCTATTTTAGGATCCTCCAAAATCACCATTTCGAGAGCTTCATCAAACGGCAATTTTTCATATTTCTTCAAACGAAGGCCATTTGTGATTGAAGTCCCATGCTTGGGGTGCTTTATCTCTACAGCCCCCGAGTCAAAAATCCTCTCAACTGTGTAAGGCCCCGACCATCGACACTTCAACTTTCCCGGAAAAAGATGCAAACGAGTATCATACAACAGAACCTCATCTCCCACCTCAAACATCTTTGGCTTTATCAATTGATCGTGGAGGAGCTTGGTTTTCTCTTTGTATCTTGCCGAACAATCATAGGCTCGTAGTCGAAACTCCTCCAATTCAACTAATTGAGCCATCCTTCTCTCTCCACTAAGAGTCTCGTCCATATTTAACTCTTTAATAGCCCAATGCGCTCTATGCTCAACCTCCACTGGTAAGTGACATGTTTTTCCAAAGACAATCATGTACGGCGACATACCAATTGGAGTCTTAAATGCGGTTCTGTGAACCCAAAGAGCGTCATCCAACTTTTTGGACCAACTCTTAGAATTTTATCAACAGTTCGTTCCAGAATCCTTTTAATACCTCGGTTTGAAACCTCCATTTGGCCACTCGTTTGAGGGTGATAAGCCGTTCCCAACTTATGAGTCACCCCATACTTAAGGAGTAGCTTATCTAAATCTCTATTCGCAAAATGAGTGCCATTGTCAGAAATGATAGTTCTTGGTACTCCAAACCGTGTGAAAATGAACTTTTTTAGAAACTTAATGACCACGTGTCTGTCATTAGTGGGGGATGCAATCGCTTCCACCCACTTCGAGACGTAATCACAAGCTATCAAAATGAACTTGTTGCCAAAAGAAGAAGGGTAGGGTCCCACAAAGTCAATTCCCCAAACGTCGAAGACCTCACAAACAATGATAGGTCGTTGAGGCATCTCATTTTTCCTAGAAATTCTCCCCGAACGTTGACACGCGTCACAGGATTTTACATAAGCGTAGGCATCCTTAAAAATTGTCGGCCAATATAGCCCGCTTTGCAAAACCTTCAATGCGGTCCTTTGTCCCGAGAAATGGCCCCGGCCTCTCTATCATGGCAAAAGGATAACACGCTCAATCTCTCGCCCTCAGTTATACATCTTCTCAAAACGCCATCAGCACACAATCGAAACAAGTAGGGATCCTCCCAAACGAAGTATCTAGCCTCACTCACTAACTTCCTCCTCTGATTCTCATCTAACTCCGACTCGATAAATCCACTTTCCAGGTAATTCACTATCGGTGCAAACCACGGAGCTCCCTCCTTTCCTTTCTTCAGAAAATTCCCTCGTTTTTCCGGTAACATAGTGTCTACAACAAAAAGTCGCTCATCCGGAAACGAGTCATCTATTTCAACCCTTTCTGATTCGTCACCCTCAACTAGCTCAATCCGACTAAGGTGATCGGCTACCACATTCTCACAACCTTTACGGTTTTTAATTTCCACATCAAACTCTTGAAGGAGCAAAATCCATCTCAACAAACGCGGTTTCGCATCCTTCTTAGCGAACAAATATTGCAATGCGGAATGGTCCGTATGGACAATCACTTTAGACCCCACCAGATAGGATCTAAACTTGTCGAAAGAAAAATCTACCGCCAACAATTCTTTATCAGTCGTAGTGTAGTTCTGTTGGGCCGGATTCAAGGTGTGACTGGCATAATAAATCGGTCGAAACAACTTATCCACCTTTTGTCCTAACACTGCTCCTACTGCCAAATCGCTAGCATCGCACATAACCTCAAACTCTTGCTCCCAATTTGGAGCTATCAAAATAGGAGCCTCAGTCAAAAGCCTCTTAATTTCCTCGAAAGCTTCCACACACTCATCATCAAAAGTCACATTTACTCCTTTCTTCAATCTAGAGGTAAGAGGTGTAGCCTTTTGGGCAAACTTAGGGATTAATCTACGATAAAACCCCGCATGTCCCAAGAAAGATCTTAACGTTTTCAAACTAGTAGGCATAGGCAACCTAGAAATAGCATCTACCTTAGCCCTATCAACCTCTATCCCCTCAGCTGAGACCTTATGACCTAGGACAATTCCCTCAGTCACCATAAAATGACACTTCTCCCAGTTCAAAATCAAATCGGTCTCCTCGCACCTAGCGAGCACCCTATCTATATTAGTCAAGCATGCATCAAAGCTGTCCCCAAAAACTGTAAAATCATCCATAAACACCGCCATACACTTATCAATCAAATCAACAAAAATGGCAAGCATGCATCTCTGAAATGTCGCGGGTGCGTTACACAACCCGAAAGGCATTCTTCGAAATGCAAAGGTGCCATAGGGACAAGTAAACGTGGTCTTTTCTTGGTCATTGACATCAATGTGAATCTGATAATAACCACTAAATCCTTCAAGAAAACAGTAAAATGCATGACCAGCAAGCTTATCTAACTCTTGATCAACAAACGGGAGTGGGAAATGATCCTTCCTAGTCTTTTCATTCAACATGCGAAAATCAATGCAGACTCGGTGACCAGTAACAGGGCGTACAGAAACAGACTCACCTTGCTCATTTGTTAGCACCGTAATGCCGCCCTTCTTAGGTACCACCTGTGTGGGACTCACCCACTCACTATCCGAAATGGGGTAGATGATGCCCAATGTCAACATCTTCACCACTTCCTTTCTTACCACTTCCAGTAAATGCGGGTTCAGTCTCCTTTGCGGTTGACGCCTCGGTCTCGACCCATTGTTAAGGGTGATTTTATACGTTTTATAAGGATATATTTTATGTCAATTTCCCCCATACCTGTATTATTTTCATAGAAATCGAGCTTTATATTGAAATATTGAGCAAGTGATGTTTTTAATGGGTTAGTTGCAAAATTGTATGATTTATGTGTATAATTGATGGTTTTATATTTATTTGGAAGATATTACATTTTGCAATGTGTTTGATGTATTGTAGATACACAATTTCGACCAAAAAGAGGATTAAAAGATGATCAAGTCGGATTTAACTGATGAGAAAGAGATAAGGATGGAATTGGCTAGAGGAAAAGAGATAGAGTTGAAGATTTCGAATTTGGATCTAGCTGAACTGGCGTCCAAGTCCCGTCCAGTCTGGACTGGCGTCCAGGATGAGATTTTTGGTACAGAGAGTTTGGACGCTGAGTGGACGAGCGTCTGGAGCAGTCCAACAAGACCGAACGAGCGTCCAGAAGGAATGGACGGGCGTCCAACACCGACTTAAGCAGCCGCCGCCTTACTTTTCTATAAATAGCAGCGCGATTTCAACTCTAAAACAGACATTATCGACTCTTATTGATACACAATCATTAGAGAAAAACCCTAGGCGGCCCCAGCCCCCTTTGGGGAGGCTGGGGTTGCGGATTAGTTAGGTTTTTGTTTTCTTTTTCTTCTTTTCTTGTTCGCATGAAGATGGCCTGGAGCTGTGAACTTGGAGCAGGCATGAGCAACTTTTTCCAGCAGCTTTTATTTTCTTTCCTTTGGATATTTTGTGAGTTTAATTTAAAATTTGTTTCTTTCCTTTGTTTATTTGTTTATGCAATTGATATCGGAAGATGTATTGCTATTTGATGTTTACCGTATGATGGAAATCGGTGTAAACCTTAGATCACCATAGGAAAGATTAGACTTTTAACCTTGACATAACGGAAGTTGATAGGTTAGATTTCTAGGTTGTTAGATCTAATAAGTCTTGCACCTTGTTTTGAGAGCGTTAATCTCTATAGATCGGAAGATGATGAGATTGATAGACGGATTACTTGCGGAAGTAGGAATTCATACCTTTGATTAGGTGAACCACAACTTTGATTAAATCATCATAAGATAAACTAGGGAAGAATTAAGGGTTGCGGGATGGTGGATCATGTTTGTTCTATGTTAATTTGCTTTAGTCATTATCATGATAGTTAGTTTTATTGTTTTCTTAGTTGTAGTTTTATTTTATTTGCTTTTGTTCGCAACGATATTTTCCTGGCTTTGGACTGACAATCCTCTGTCCAGTTTATTTTCCGTTTTAGTTTAGAAGAATTAATAAGAACTAGATTAAACAACCTCGATTCCCCGAGATCGACTCCGGTATTAATCGCTATACTACGATCCCTACACTTGGGGAATACCGGATTTATAAATTTTATTACTTGTTTGTTTTGTTAGATAAAATCCGTGACAAGTTTTTGGCGCCGTTGCCGGGGAACCGGACGGTTGTCTAGTTTTTGTTTTCCTGTTTTTAATTTTATTTCCTGTTTTTAATTGTTTTAGGTAGTTTTTAATTAGGTAATTAGGGTTTTTAGTTAGGGTTTAAGGTTTTCCTTAGTTCTCTTGTGATTAGATTTTCTTTCTGTCGGTTTTTCCTTCTATCTCTCTTCTTCCTCTGTTTTTCCTTAACCTCTTTCTCTTTTCTGCAATTTTCTGTTTATGTTCCAGTTTTCCCGCTACCAAACGGGCGTCTAGGATCTCGGATGCCCGTCCGCTGGAAAACTTTCAATCTTGTTCTGTTTCCAATCACTTAGATGAGCATCCATAGAATTTGGACGCCCGTTCATAGTTTTCTGAAGATCAGACGAGCGTTTGGGCATCCGAACGCCCGTCCAGTTTGAAAGTTGGGCAGACGCCCGTCTGTTTCACCTTATTCCTTGGTAATCCTTCTTTCTTTCTTTCTTTTCCTTTCTTCTCTTAGGCTTTAATTTTTTAGTTTAGGTTTTTGATTTCTTAGTCTTTAAGTTGCTTTCACTTGTTTTTGGTCCGGTTTATGCAAACTCGGAGTCAAAAGGGACCGTTACTATACACTCCTGACCCCGAGCGAACCGTAGTCCGGCCAAACAGGCGGATTCTCCGTTCTGAGGTTCCGGAAGGACGAGCCGAGCAAGATCTTGAGGATCGATTAGCCAAAGAAATCACAGATTTTGTGATAATGGCTGCTAATAATAGACGTACGTTGGCAGACTACGCCATGCCTGGCACAGTCACAGTCAACCCGGCTATTGTTATTCCAGCCATCAACGCCCAGAGCTTTGAGCTAAGGCCTGGCCTCATTCAAATGATGCAGCATGCATCAATTTTTCATGGTTATCAATCAGAGAATCCACACACTCACTTGCATACATTCTTGGAGATATGCGGTACCACACGCATCCAAGGAGTAAGTGAGGATGCAATCAGACTGAAACTCTTTCCATTTTCTCTAATGGGAGAAGCGAAGGAGTGGTATACTTCTCTTCCCTCTGAATCAATCACCACTTGGGCGGAACTCGAAAAGGAGTTCTTGGGTCAATACTTCCCACCTTCAAAGACAGCCCAGTGTTTAAATGAAATATTCACTTTCTATCAGAAAGAGAATGAATCTTTCTTCGATTGCTGGAAAAGATTCAAATCTCTTCCGAGGAAGTGTCCCCACCACGGCTTGCCGCTGCAAAGGCAAGTCAACACTTTCTTTAGCGGATTGACCGAGCTTACAAAAGGCATGGTCAATAGTTCATCTGGTGGGGCATTTCTGAAGAAAACACCTGAAGAGGGATGGGCATTGTTTGAGGACATTGCTAAATATAACTATGCTCCATCCTATCAAGCTATCCAAGCACCTCCTCCTCCTAAGGTTGAGGAGGTAAACATGCAAAGTTTGATCGCCATGCTGCAGAAGCAGATGGCAGCATCTCAAATTTCAAATCCGATCAATCTGACTCCTTCTTTTCCACAGAACCCTCAGGTTCTGTACTGTGAAAACTGCTGTCAGACTGGTCATACGAATGACCAGTGTCAGTTTAATTCCCCTGCTCCTTATCAAGTGAATGATGTTCATGATTATGGACAGTATAATCAAGTCACATGTCAAAACTGTGACGAGGTGGGGCACAAATCTAAATTCTGTCCTATGAACGGACAGAATGCTGAAGTGAATGCGTTCTATGACCAGAACAACCAAAGGTCTAATCAAGTTTCTGGCCAGCAAAATTTCCAAAACCAAGGGTTTAATCAATCTTCTTGTTTCAATCCTAATTCGAATTTCAATTCGAATCAGAATTTCAATAGGAACCCTGGTTTTAGTCAGAACCAAAACACAAATTTTTCCAATCCTACTCAAAGGTTCAATCAGAATTGGCCTTCTAGTTCCAATTCCAATTCTAGTTTTCAAAATCGGCCCAACCAGCAATACTCTCAAAATTTTCCAAACTCCCAAGGCCCTTCAAGCTCAGGAGACCTCAAGGCTGAATGGAACTCATTCAGAGAGGAGCAAAACAAGAATATTCAGCTCCTTATGAGTACAAATAAGAACCTTGAGAGGCAAATAGGGCAGCTGGCTGAGCAGTTAGCTTCAAGACCCCTAGGGCATCTACCTAGTTTTACTGAGAAGAATCCAAAGGGCGGTCATATTGCTCAGACCGATTTGAACAAAGGGCCTTGTACTGACCTCGTACCTTCAGTTCCTTACGGTAGAGAGGAGGCCAGTACAATGAACTTAAGAAGTGGTACTCAAGTGAGTGGTCCTTCCCACCAGGGAAACCACTAGCCCCTCCTGCCATTGATAAGGCAGGAGGGGAAGCTGAGCACCTACACTCCCCTTTGCCAAAAGAGAATACTCATGTGGCTGATCCCCTGAGAGGTGATAATGTTGAAGATCCTCAAGTGGCTGATCCCTTGAGGACTGAAAAAGCAAGTGAAAATCAGGAAGCTGATCCCCTGACTCATAAAAATATTGAAAAAGCCGTTAGGTGGAAGGATCTGGAAGACAAAGCTATCAACGCATCTTCAAAGAAAGTCTTTTCTGAGAATGATCTGAAAAAGCTTCCATTTCACCCCCGGAAGAGCAACATAACTTTGAGTGAAGATAAGAAGTATGAAAAGGTTCTTAACCTTCTGAAAAATACTCAGGTAAATCTTCCATTATCCGAGGTCTTGGTCGAGATGCCTAAGTACACAAAATTCATCAAGGATGTTGTGTCTTCGAAAAAGAAGTTAGCAGGCATGGAAAGGCAAATTGGTGAGGATTGCTCCATGATTAATTATGAAAACTTACCAATTAAAAGAGGTGACCCTGGCAAGTTCGTACTTACAGTATTAATGGGAGGTCTAGTCTTCCCTAATTCTTTGTGTGATCTAGGTGCCTCTATAAGTCTTATGCCAATGTCTGTATGCAAACAGCTTGGTCTACAAAGCCTTCTAGAACCCACTACTATGAGTTTACAATTCGCTGATAGGTCCTCTAAGAAAGCTTCAGGGATCCTGAAAGACGTTCTAGTTCAGATTGATAGATTTACCTTCCCAGTCGATTGGTATGTTTTAGACTTTGAGAAAGATGAGAACGTCCCCCTGATTCTTGGAAGACCTTTCCTATCTACAGCTAGAGCCCTCATCGATTGCGATGGTGGGCAAGTGACTATCCGAGTTGGTGATCAAGAGGTGAGTTACAATGTCTTAAAGTCCATTCAAGTACCCTCTGGCCCTCCAACCGGCTTTGCCATTGATTATATGACAGATGATTTCACCGATTATATGGATAAGCAAGTCATGGCTGTAGAAGCTGAATATGAGCGATTGGTTGATAATCTAAATACTCATGGTGTGGTCAATCTAGATCAATTAGCAGCTGATTTTGAAGAAGAACTGTTGAGAGGAGAAGTTAATGCGGTGGGACCACTGAGTAAGCTCAGCGATGTTGAGTTGAAAGGTGGAGATCTTAAGACAAGTCTGGAAGACCCCCCTACTGATTTGGTTCTGAAGCCGTTGCCCAAACATCTAAAGTATGTGTTTTTAAGAGAAGGCGACAAGCTTCCTTTCATTATATCCGCCAAGCTGTCTCGTTTAGAAGAGATGAAGTTGATCAACGTCTTGAAACGAAATGAAAAAGCTTTTGGTTGGCAAGTAGGAGATATCAGAGGGATATCTCCTGACATCTGCATGCATAAGATCAAGACAAATGAGGGTGCTAAATGTGTTAGACAGCCCCAGAGGAGGCTCAACCCTCATATGCAAGAGGCCGTTAAAAAGGAAATCATCAAGCTTCTGGACATGGGAATCATTTATGCCATCGCTGATAATGAATGGGTTTCCCCGACTCAAGTAGTTCCCAAGAAAGGAGGAATTACGATTGAGAAGAATGAGAAGGGAGAGGAGATAGCATTGAGACTTGTCACTGGTTACAGAGTCTGCATCGATTATCGAAAGCTCAATGAGGTAACCATGAAAGATCACTTTCCCCTTCCATTCATTGACCAGATGCTTGAGCGTCTGGCGGGACACGCATTCTACTGTTTCCTGGATGGATATTCAGGATATTTCCAGATACCTGTTCGCGGTTTTATGCAAAGCAAAAGATAACAAGTAATAAAATAAAACCGATGTCAGCCCCAAGTGCGAAGGCTCGCAGCTAGTGGTGAAACCGGATCGTATCCGCAGGGACTTGTACGAAAAAGAGTTTTTGCCTTCGATTTCTTTTATAAAGTTGATGATTATGATCTCGGATTTTCAATTAACAAACTAAGGTAGCAAACGTGAAAATAAATAAAACTACGATAATAAAAATTTATAATTTAAAACAACTAGAACGCACCGATGATCCACCACCCCACCGAAAATAACAAGAAAGACACATGTTCATTCGTAAGTTCTTGGATTATTATCTGCTAAAGAGGCATTTTCCCTTTTCGGTTCATCGCCTTTTAATTAGTTCACCACTCTCGGTACAACTAAAGCATTTACGGATCAAAGATATGGATATAAATCCTAATCTGACAACATTCACCCTCAACTTACGTATGTTGGAAGAATATTATCATTCTCCTTCACGGTAATCTACGAATTCATCAACTTCCGTATCTAAATTCGAATATCATGCAACACACATATTGTTCATACACATTGCACTTAAACAAAGTAAAACATGAAGGAAGAACAAGATAACTTACGAAAATGAATTAAAGCGAAATCCTTATTTATTCCGGTGATGGTGGCTTCACAACGATGGTTCTAGCTTAGAGACCTTAGCCAATCATCCTCGATTATGATTTCAGAATCGGGGCCGTAGCTCCAGCATTACAACAGTACTACTATTCTAATTTATTCTCGGCATAACGCCTACAGAGTATTTACATAAAAGACGGGAAAAGTAAAAGCTTGGCCAAAAGTGACCAAGGAGGGGCGCCTTTATGGATGGAAATGAGGGAGTTCTTATAGGGAGAGTTGAGGGGAGGTGTATAAGGGAGAGGTTGTAGTTGAGGGAGATATTTTTGGGAGAATATGCTAAGGAATATTCTCAAGTTTGTTATAAGCATGTGGGAGGTGATAATGACTTTACATGTGAAGGTGAGGAGTCACTAAAATAGCATGTGGAGTTTGTTATGACTCATCATCATCATCATTAAGGAGCACATGGAGTAACATGCATCAAACTTGGCCAAAATATCTCCGGTTCGTCCGTAATTCCAGCAGTTCGGTAAAAAAAATCATAACTTGAGTTGTAGACCTCCGATTGACGTGATTCAAAATGCGTTGGAAAGCTCATTTTAGTATCTACAACTTTCGTCAAGAACTCTTCCCCTGAAAATGCCTCTAAGTCGGGTAAAATTTCCATCGAAAAACAGGTTACGGTAGAAGTGCGTTGGAAAATATTGATCCGTTGATCTCGTAAACTCGTGGCATCTTCTTCTTTTCCTCAAAATCCATCTTTTAGGCCTCAAAATATAATGTTACGTGGCATATTTTGAAATACTTGATCACCAAGTTTGGGCGAATCGAATCGAGCTTTCTTTATTCGAATCGAGCTTTCTTCTTAATCTTCATCCGATCTTCGTTTAAGCTCCTCATTTAACATGCAAGCGTACCTACATTCATGATAACATCGTGCAAAATGTAACATCTCATATTCAAAGATTTTTATCAATGAAACCACATAATTAACACAAATTTGCACTTAACCACTTTTAAAACTCATTTGCTCAATAATTCGATTAAACCCTTGATTTCTATGCAAATTATACGAATATGGAGGAAATTGTTATAAAATATAACATTAGAAATCGTATAAAATCACCCTAAACAACTCCCCCACACTTAGCTTTTGCTCGTCCCGAGCAAAACAAAACAAGAATCAAGGCTCGAAAAAGATAGACACCTCAGCAAATACAACATATACTCAATAAATTAGAGGTTCACCCTGATGTGTGTGCATAGCCATAGAAAACTTCCACTAAGTCCAAACTCGAAAATTTCAAGCAACTAGCAAATACCCCCTTCAAATTAGTAACAAATGATACTTATAAGTGTACCCTACAAAACGTGACATATCCTGAAAAGAATGATAGAATATATCTAGGGCCTTTCTGATATACTCAGAGGATAATCCCTACAACATATCTGTCACATTATACTGGGGATAAGGTATATGATAACTAAGTCCTTAACTTATTCATAATAATAAATTTTTTCGATTTTTATTTCACTTTTTTTTTCACTTTTTTTTCATTTTTTTTTTTTCAACACACATCAGAATGAGCTTTTGCCCGTCATACTAGAATAGGACATTTCGAGATAATCCCCTATCTACTCAAATCATAAGGCAGCTTTTTCTAACTGTCGTGAGCTTTTGGTCATCATAGTGGTATAGGACATTTCGAGATAATGCCCTACCGCACTCAAATCATCGACCAGCTTTCGACACACACAATTGATTACTTTTTTCGAGATTTCTGGCAGGCAGTGGTTAACATGCTAAAAGCAATTCAAACCACTGAGCATAACACCTCAAGCAATGATTTATTTGTTAATTATTGTGCAAGAACATTAGTTATGTTTCACTTATCACATTCAAACGTTCAGATATTCACAATATATCATACTCTGGCTATAAACACAAACTATCATAATTCTCACGATACGCGTACGTTAGCACTAAGCACATGACTTTATAAGATAATCAAAAAATCACTAATCAAAAAGGGATATAGCTTTATAATTTAGCTCATCATTCACTATGGCTCGTGAAAAATATATTGGGTGAAACAACTAACTTATCGAACATACGGAATATAGCATTAATGACTATAAAAATAACGAACAAAGATATGCATTGTTTACTCGGGAATAAACAAAAAATTTGAAAATTTAGCCCATTTAGCATAGAATCAAAATAATTTAAGCAAATGGTAGATACATATAACCGACTATTCCTCCCCACACTTAAATCACAACATGTCCTCGGGTTGTGCAGAATGTAAAAAGAAAAAGAACACTTAGCTGATTGTGGTTCGAAAGTGGCAATTCCGGAAGTGGCCTAGAATCAACTCGAAATGCTCGATGAAATCAGTAGACTGTGGACCATCCACCGGTAAACTGATTTATCTAAAAGCTCACAATCGCTATCGCAAAAATCCTGCACACCATGGGAAAACAAGGCGTACCTCGGGGATAGGGGCACAAAAGATGATAGACAAGGCAACATCATGGAATAAAGACAGAAATAAACTACATACAAAAAGGAAAAGATATCTAGGTTACCGTCCTAGTAGGGCTTAATTATAGTCGGGAGCTCGACTAGACAATAAAATTTCAACTCGGGTTAGCTTTGAATTTCCTATTCCCTTAGTTGCATAGTAGTTAAACTAATACATGTCACACATTATTTGAAAATTTAAATCAGACTAGGTCATGATATGAAATATGTGACAAAGTATTAACTATGAGTCTTTTATACCCGGATCCTCAAGGGTTATTTCAAATTGTTCTAACAACCTAAATCTAAGAAATGATGCATTTGAATTTTTCTTTGTACTCCTCGGGATTTTCGGATAACCTCCTAATCGTTCCTTTAAATGACATTCAAACATTCATCCCGAGACTTGGTGAAACAAAATGAAAATCAATTCAAGTATTGGAAAACTATTATCCAAAGTATGAGTAAAGTATAATGCAAAATGTAGAGTTTTTGTTTTTTTTTTTTTTTTTTAAACGGGTTGCCTCCCGGTAGCGCTTTTGGTTAATGTCGTTTGCTCGACAACCCAAAAATTTTCAACCCGGGTCGGGCCGGTGAGGCCTCTTTCCGGAATCATTCTTGATTTCCTCGGGGTCAATAGTATGGATCCCACAAAAACAAAGTCTCGCCAACGTATTGGCCATATCAGTAAACTTCAGTATCCACTTAGTTCCTATGATTCTTCTCTTCTTCTTTTTAGGTTTCAGTTCCACAAGCTGAGGTGTATCATCAGTAATCACAATATCATCAAAGAATTCACAGAGACGTAAATCATCGGGTTCCAAAAGATCGAAGCTGTCTTGACTAGGGACGTCGTTTAGATGGAAAACCACCGGTCGTTCCTTTTGTTGACCAATATAGTGTTTCAACCGATGACCATTCACTCTGAACAACTCTCCCTGCTTATTTTTCAATTCGACGGCTCCACTAGGGAAAACACGAGAAATTTCAAAGGGGCCAGACCAACGGGTGCGTAGCTTACCAGGAAACAGATGTAACCTGGTATTATATAGTAAAACCCATTCGCCCTCTTTGAATTCTCTATGCTTGATTTTCTTGTCGTGAAGAAGTTTAGTCCTTTCCTTACTGATTCTTGAGCTCTCGTAGGCCTGGAGTCTGAACTCATCAAGCTCCTGCAACTGCAACAATCGCTTTTCTCTGCATAACTGGCTGTCAAAATTTAAGAATTTAATAGCCCAGAATGCTCTGTGCTCAAGCTCGATTGGCAGGTGGCAGGCCTTACCATAAACCATCTGAAACGGAGACGTGCCAATAGGAGTTTTGAAAGCTGTCCTGTAGGCCCAGAGTACATCATCCAGTTTCTGGCTCCAGTCCGTCCTATGAGAATTCACCGTCTTCTCAAGAATGCTTTTCAGGCTTCGGTTACTTACTTCAACTTGTCCACTCGTCTGAGGGTGATAGGGGGTAGCAGTTTTGTGTTTCACCCCATATCGTTCTAAAATCTTTTCTAATGGAGTATTGCAGAAGTGAGTTCCCTCGTCACTGATGAGAGCTCGTGGAAAACCAAACCGTGTAAAAATGTTTTTCCTCAGGAAGCTCTTGACCACCTTGTGGTCGTTCCGCGGTGTTGCTATTGCCTCTACCCACTTTGACACGTAGTCGACGCAGACCAGAATGTACTTGTTCCCATACGAGGATGGAAACGGTCCCATGAAGTCAATACCCCATACGTCAAAAACTTCACATTGTTGAATGGGGTGTAGGGGCATGTCCATTCGCCGAGAAAGTTTACCGGTGCGCTGGCACCGGTCACAACCTTTTACAAAACTCTCTGTATCCTTAAAAATTGTCGGCCAGTAGAAACCGGACTGAAAAATCTTCGCAGTAGTCTTCCCAGCTCCATAATGACCTCCCACAGGTCCGTCATGGCATTGCTCTATAATGTCCCTCTGCTCGAACTCAGGGACACACCTACGGAGTAATCCATCCTTACAACGCTTGAAGAGAATAGGGTCGTCCCACACATAATAGTTCAAATCCGAAAAGAATTTCTTCTTTTGCTGATATGTCAGGTCAGGGTCCAGATATCTGCCGCTCAAGAAGTTTGCAAAAGGTGCAAACCAAGGATAACCTTTTCCAGTACGGGAAGGAATAACCTCGCACACATCAATAGTCATGAGTTGCTCAGTTGGAAAATCAATTCCAATCTCATCCGACTCTATTTGATGATCATCGGTCAGCCGAGACATGTGATCAGCTACCACATTCTTGCTACCCTTCTTGTCCCGGATATGAACATCAAACTCTTGTAAAATCAAGATCCATCTCATCAAACGAGGCTTGGCATCAGCCTTGCTCAACAGATACTTCAATGCAGAATGGTCTGTCCAGACTGTAACTTCCGACCCAAGCAAATAGCTTCTAAATTTATCCATGGCAAAAACTACTGCCAACAACTCCTTCTCGGTTGTTGCATAATTTACTTGTCTTGGGTTTAAAGTGTGACTAGCGTAGTAGATAGGTTGGAACCTGCCGTCCACTCTCTGACCTAGCACCGCTCCGACTGCATAATTAGAAGCATCACACATAAGCTCGAAGGGAGCTTTCCAGTCGGGTGCTATAAGAATTGGCGAGGTAATCAACTTGTCTTTTAATTCTTTAAAAGCTCTTTCACACTCAGGGGTGAAAACAAATTTCACATCCTCTCTTAAGAGAGTTGACAAAGGCTTGGCTATCTTAGAAAAGTCTTTAATGAACCGCCTATAGAATCCAACATGACCCAAGAATCCTCTTACTTCTCTTACATTTTTAGGGTATGTCATTTTTTCAATAGCTTTTACCTTCGCTTTGTCAACCTCTATACCTTCCTTGGACACCTTGTGTCCAAGAACAATTCCTTCTTCCACCATTAGGTGGCACTTCTCCCAATTTAAGACTAAGTCCTTCTCTATGCACCGGGACAGAACTTTATCAAGATTGTGTAAACAGTGGTCGAAACTGTCCCCGAATACAGAGAAGTCATCCATAAAAATTTCCATCACCTTCTCCACTAAACCATTGAAGATAGCCAGCATACATCTTTGAAATGTAGTCGGTGCGTTCCAAAGACCAAATGGCATTCTTGATGGCGAAGGTACCGGAGGGACAGGTGAAGGTAGTCTTTTCTTGATCAGCGGGGTCGATAGCTATCTGAAAGTATCCGAATAGCCATCCAAAAACAATAAAATTGCTTGCCACTAAGCCTCTCAAGGAGCTGGTCAATGAATGGCAAGGGAAAGTGGTCTTTTAGAGTTACCTCATTTAGTCTTCTGTAGTCGATGCAAACTCTATAACCAGTGACTTGTCGTAAGGCAATCTCTTCCCCCTTTTCATTCTTTTCAATAGTAATCCCTCCTTTCTTTGGCACCACCTGAGTGGGGCTCACCCATTCACTATCGGCTATCGGGTAGATGATACCCATGTCAAGCAATTTGATGATTTCCTTCTTAACGATTTCCTGCATGTGAGGGTTTAGCCTTCTCTGAGGCTGTCGCACCTTCTTCGATCCCTCAACAGTCCTGATCTTATGCATACAGATATCAGGGCTTATCCCCTTAATATCTCCCACTTGCCAACCAAAGGCGAGGATATTATCTTGCAGCACTTTGATAAGCTTTTCTTCCTCCTTCGGTTCTAACTTAGATGAAATGATCAAAGGGAGCTTATCACCGTCCCTCGGAAAAATGTATTTCAAGTGTTGAGGCAAGGGTTTCAACACTAAATCTGACGGTGGCTTCTCCACACTTGGTCTCAATTTATCTCCCTTAAGCTCTAGATCTCCAAGCTTATTATAAGGGCTATGAAGCATCATGGCCTCCCAGCAGACAGGGCCTCATCTCCTTTTGCAAATCTGGGCATATCACCATGCCTCTCCCTCATCTTCTTTCCTACCACCTCGTGGTAATCGAACTTTCCTTGTCAATCTCTTCTAAAAATTTTATCCACTCCTCATTAGTCCAAGTTGCAGATAGTTTATTGAATTCTTCCTCATCCCAACTACCCATGAACACTTGTTTATCATACTCATCAGTGAAATCGTCCTCAATAGCTAAACAAGTGTCACTGAACGGGTGCTTCACTGCATTGCCCACATTGAACTTTATGCTCTCATCCTCCAAATGTAGGGTTACTTCGCCACTGTGGGAATCTAGTAAGGCACGGGCGGTTGCAAGAAAAGGTCTTCCAAGGATCAAGGGGGTTTTCTTATCGTTGGTCATATCCATGATTACCCAATCAGCTGGGTATATGAAGTTCTTAACCTTGACCAATACATCTTCTACAATTCCCTTTGCATATTTCACACTTCTATCGGCAAGTTGAAGAGAAATAGGTTTAAGCGTAATAGATTGATCCAATCCAAGAGATTGGAAGATTGACGTAGACATCAGATTGATTGATGCTCCCGAATCACACAAAACATTGTGGAAGTCCCTGTTCCCAATAGTACACGAAATCGTAAATCTACCAGGGTCAGGGCACTTCACAGGAAGTTTAGTCTGGCTGATTGCTGAGCATTCTCCATTCAATACTATGTGCTCGAGCTCTTGGAGCTTCTTTTTCGAACTCACTGCGTCCTTTATAAACTTTGTATACTTTGGCATTCCTATCAAAAGATCAACTAATGGAATGTTTGCCTCAGTATTCTTGAGCAAGTCGATTATCTTCTTATACTCTTTATCGACTGTTAATGACAACTTGTTTTTGCTAGGTGGGTAAGGGAGATCAGCAAAGTCTTCCTCAGTAAAGTGCTTCTTTGCCGTCTTATCATTGATTGCTTTGTCTTCCCTATCCTTCCACCTCACATGCTTCCCAGAACTTAACTTAGAATCGACTTCTTCTCAGCAGTATTCTCTTCATCATCAGAATTCTCAACTTTCACCTTTTCTTGAATTTTCTCTTTCACTTGGATCAATAGTAGTCCCAACATCTTTCCGAGGAGAACAAAGATCTTCCCCTCCTGCGTCTCTGCTCACAGGAGGGGCTACTCGTTTCCCTGGTTGGCCTGACCGCCAACCGCTTTCCCACTCCTCGGTTTTATAGCATTCAGCTCATCTTGACCATAGTTCCATGGTGCAGCGAGATCGGTGCAAGAATTATGGTCATTTTGGACCAGATTAACCCCTCGGGGGTTCTTCTCAATAAAACTCGGCGGTGACCTTGAGGTCGACTTGCTTGCTGCCCCGAAATTTGTCCCATTTGCACCTCCAAATTTCTCACTGTATTGGTCGAGTACTTAAAGCATTTGCCAATTGAGTGTTGGCCGTGATTTGCTCGCTCAACTTTTGTTCTAAGATCTGAAATGATTGATTTTGATTTTGCGGTGGATTGGTGTTCCATGTTGGTCGATAGTTGGATTGAAAATTGCTTTGATTAGGCCTAGGGGCCTGAAAATGATGGGGGTTTGCTGCCCCAGAAGGGTCACTCCATCGGAAACCAGGGTGGTTCCGGTTATAATTGAATCCTTGAGTGTTTTGATTCTGACCCGAAGGTCGATAATTTTGAGAAGTGAATGTATTCACTTCTTCTGAATGCAACAATAGATGACACTGATGGAATGCGTGCCCAACGGTATCGCAATTTTGGCAAACGACATTGTTTTGAACAGCTTTGACCTGTGAGATCGGGTCAAGCTGGCATTGATTACTACGATGGCCTTGGCCATGGCAATTGTCACACACAAGACTTTGAACATTCATTGCCGTCACTTGCTTCTGTAGTGCGGCCAACTGAGCTTTTAGAGACGTGGTCTCATCTACCTCATACTTCCCTGCAGTCGAGCTTTTCTGATTGGTTTATACTTTGCAATATCTTCAAACAACATCCATCCCTCATCAGGTGTCTTTCTCAGAAATGCACCTCCAGCAGAACTATTCACCATTCCCTTAGTCAATTCAGTCAAACCACTGTAGAAAGTGTTGATCAATCTTTGTTTGTCCAGCCCATGGTGGGGGCACTTTCTCAAGAGAGTCTTAAATCGTTTCCATGCATCGTAAAATGATTCCTTCTCGGATTGCACAAAAGTGAATATCTGATTCAGAAGATGAGCCGTCTTTGCAGGTGGAAAGTACTGGCTCAGAAATTCTTTCTCCAACTCCTCCCACGAAGTAATGGATTCGACTGGTAAGGATTTATACCATTCTTTCGCTTCTCCCTTCAGTGAGAAGGGAAAAAGTTTCATCTTTAGGGCGTCCTCGGTGACCCCTTTGATTAAAATAGTCCCGCACGATTCTAGAAATGAGTGAATGTGATCGTGCGGGTCCTCAGTGGAAAATCCATGAAATGTGGAACCTCTTACCAAATTGATTAAAGAAGTTTTGAGTTCGAAATTATCAGCCGTGATTTCAGGAATCACGACCGCAGGATTAACTTTCACAATAGATGGCATGGCAAAGTCTGCCAATGTCCGTTGCTCTGCCATTTCTTCAACCTGGGCTCCTACTTGAGCTTCTCCCTCAACGTATCCTTCAGGATTGTTTCCTTCCGTGGTTCCCTCGTCCGTTGGTCCGGTGAGCCGGGCCAAACGTCTGTTTGGTCGAGCGATGGTTCGCTCTATCTCCGGATTATACAAAAGTGGTCCCCCGTGAGTTCGAGTTTGCATAAACTACGTTTGGGCACCAACACCTAAATCACGAGGTTTCGGGATTTTATCCTTATGCTTCCGCAGAGTGGGATTCACCGAGAATCCATCACCCAACCTCAATGATTTAAACGTGTTCCGTGTTTCTTTTCTCTCTTTCTCGGTAATTACCGAATCCACTCGGTATTTATCGAGAATTTTTTTTTAAATTTTTTTTTTTAATTTTTTTTTTAGAATAAAAAAAACTATACTAAAACAGGCTCGAAACAGGTCTAAACAGCGTAAAAGAAACAAAATACTATAAAACTAATACAGAACAGAAACAGAACGAAAAGAAAATATTTTTTTCTCTCTCTCGGTAATTACCGAAAGATTTTTTTTTTTTTTTTATTTTTTTTTTATTGTTTAAGACGAAAACAGATAACTTAGTTGACAAAAAAAACCGAAAACGAAAATTTTCCGTGCCAAGTCCCCGGCAACGGCGCCAAAAACTTGTTCGCGGTTTTATGCAAAGCAAAAGATAACAAGTAATAAAATAAAACCGATGTCAACCCCAAGTGCGAAGGCTCGCAGCTAGTGGTGAAACCGGATCGTATCCGCAGGGACTTGTACGAAAAAGAGTTTTTGCCTTCGATTTCTTTTATAAAGTTGATGATTATGATCTCGGATTTTCAATTAACAAACTAAGGTAGCAAACGTGAAAATAAATAAAACTACGATAATAAAAATTTATAATTTAAAACAACTAGAACGCACCGATGATCCACCACCCCACCGAAAATAACAAGAAAGACACATGTTCATTCGTAAGTTCTTGGATTATTATCTGCTAAAGAGGCATTTTCCCTTTCGGTTCATCGCCTTTTAATTAGTTCACCACTCTCGGTACAACTAAAGCATTTACGGATCAAAGATATGGATATAAATCCTAATCGACAACATTCACCCTCAACTTACGTATGTTGGAAGAATATTATCATTCTCCTTCACGGTAATCTACGAATTCATCAACTTCCGTATCTAAATTCGAATATCATGCAACACACATATTGTTCATACACATTGCACTTAAACAAAGTAAAACATGAAGGAAGAACAAGATAACTTACGAAAATGAATTAAAGCGAAATCCTTATTTATTCCGGTGATGGTGGCTTCACAACGATGGTTCTAGCTTAGAGACCTTAGCCAATCATCCTCGATTATGATTTCAGAATCAGGGCCGTAGCTCCAGCATTACAACAGTACTACTATTCTAATTTATTCTCGGCATAACGCCTACAGAGTATTTACATAAAAGACGGGAAAAGTAAAAGCTTGGCCAAGAGTGACCAAGGAGGGGCTCTATTACAAGTGAAGGTGGGGGGGTTTTATAGCCTAAGCATCAAGGGGAGGTGTATAAGGAGAGGTTGTAGTTGAGGAGATATTTTTGGGAGAATATGCTTAGAATATTCTCAAGTTTGTTATGAAGCATGTGGGAGGTGATAATGACTTAGCATGTGAAGGGGATGAGTCATAAAAGAGTAGCATGTGGAGTTTGTTATGGACTCATCATCATCATCATTAAGGAGCACATGGAGTAACATGCATCAAACTTGGCCAAAATATCTCCGGTTCGTCCGTAATTCCAGCAGTTCGGTAAAAAAATCATAACTTGAGTTGTAGACCTCCGATTGACGTGATTCAAAATGCGTTGGAAAGCTCATTTTAGTATCTACAACTTTCGTCAAGAACTCTTCCCCTGAAAATGCCTCTAAGTCGGGTAAAATTTCCATCGAAAAACAGGTTACGGTAGAAATACGTTGGAAAATATTGATCCGTTGATCTCGTAAACTCGTGGCATCTTCTTCTTTTCCTCAAAATCCATCTTTTAGGCCTCAAAATATAATGTTACGTGGCATATTTTGAAATACTTGATCACCAAGTTTGGGCCGAATCGAATCGAGCTTTCTTTATTCGAATCGAGCTTTCTTCTTAATCTTCATCTGATCTTCGTTTAAGCTCCTCATTTAACATGCAAGCGTACCTACATTCATGATAACATCGTGCAAAATGTAACATCTCATATTCAAAGATTTTTATCAATGAAACCACATAATTAACACAAATTTGCACTTAACCACTTTTAAAACTCATTTGCTCAATAATTCGATTAAACCCTTGATTTCTATGCAAATTATACGAATATGGAGGAAATCGTTATAAAATATAACATTAGAAATCGTATAAAATCACCCTAAACAATACCCATTGATCCAGCTGACCAAGAGAAAACCACTTTCACCTGCCCTTATGGTACATTCGCTTACAGGCGAATGCCATTTGGTCTCTGCAATGCTCCAGCTACATTTCAGAGATGTATGCTAGCCATCTTTGACGGGCTGGTAGAAAAGTGTATGGAGATCTTTATGGATGATTTTTCGGTTTTTGGTCAGTCTTTTGATGATTGCCTTGACAATCTTGATCAAGCATTATCCAGATGCGTGGAAAAGAATTTGGTGCTTAATTGGGAAAAATGCCATTTCATGGTAGATGAGGGCATAGTTCTTGGCCACAAAATCTCAGCCAAGGGTATCGAAGTTGACAGGACGAAAGTAGAAGCTATCGAGAAGATGAGCTATCCTAAGAATGTGCGTGAAGTGAGAGGTTTTCTTGGACATGTCGGTTTCTACAGAAGATTCATTCAAGACTTCTCCAAGATAGCCAAGCCCCTGTCTACTTTACTTAAGGACGACGTTGAATTCAATTTTGATGAGAGCTGCAAGCAAGCGTTTGAGGAGCTCAAAAATCGTTTAATATCTGCTCCAATTCTTATATCGCCTGACTGGAATCTACCCTTTGAGCTTATGTGCGACGCATCAAACTATGCTGTTGGTGCGGTCTTAGGACAAAGGCTTAACGGGAAATTCCAGCCTATCTATTACGCCAGTCACACATTGAACCCCTCTCAAGTTAACTATACGACCACTGAAAAGGAATTATTGGCCGTAGTCTTTGCTATGGACAAGTTCCGTAGTTACTTGTTAGGAGCTCAAGTAGTTGTGTGGACTGATCACGCTGCTTTGCGTTATCTGATGACCAAGAAAGAGGCTAAACCGCGCTTACTGCGTTGGATACTGACCCTACAAGAGTTTGACGTCCAAAGACAAAAAGGGCAGTGAAAACGTAGTAGCTGATCATGTTTCTAGAATGCTAAATGAGGAAAAGGATGATATAGATGATATAGATCTTTACTTTCCTCTAGAGAACATTATGCTTATCGACGGTTGTCCTCCTGATGTTCCGTGGTATTCTTCCATTGTCAATTACCTTCATGCCCGTTATCTCGATCCAGAAATGTCTTATCAGGAGAAGAAAAAGTTCTTCTCTGATTTGAAATCTTTCGTTTGGGATGAACCTTATCTTTTTAAGATCTGTAAAGATGGTTTGCTCAGAAGATGTGTTACAGAATCCGAGCAACGCGATATTATTGAGCAGTGCCACAGTTGACCCACTGGAGGTCACTTTGGTCCGTGGAAAACCGTTGCTAAGATTTTTCAATCCGGTTTCTATTGTCCCACGATCTTTAAAGATACATAAGCTTTCTGTAAAGCTTGTGATAGATGCCAAAGGACCGGTACTCTGACAAGGCGTTTTGACATGCCTTTGAAACCCATCTTAGAATGCGAAGTCTTTGATGTATGGGGTATCGATTTTATGGGACCATTCCCATCATCCTGCGGTAACAAATACATCTTAGTCTGCGTGGATTACGTGTCAAAATGGGTGGAGGCTCAAGCCACTCCTCACAATGATCATAAGACGGTAATGAAATTTCTTAAGAAGAATATCTTTGTGAGATTTGGATGTCCACGTGCCTTGATCAGTGATGAAGGGACGCACTTCTGCAACCGACCCCTAGAGAATGTCCTTGAAAAGTATGGTGTTTGTCACAAAACAGGCACACCATACCATCCGATGACTAGTGGTCAGGTTGAAAGGAGCAACCAAAGTATTAAGAAAATCCTGGAAAAGACGGTTAACAGTCATAGGAAAGACTGGAGTTTGAAGTTGGATGATGTACTTTGGGCATATAGAACCGCCTATAAGACTCCTATGGGTACATCTCCATATCAAATGGTTTATGGTAAGCCATGTCATCTGCAAGTCGAGTTAGAGCATAGAGCTTATTGGGCTACCAAGTTTCTGAACTTTGATTCCCAATCTTGTGGAAAGCATCGACTGCAGCAGTTGCATGAGTTGGATGAATTCAGACTCCAGGCCTATGAAAGTGCCAGGATTAGTAAAGATAAGATGAAGCTACTCCACGATGCTAAGATTAAGAAGAGAGAATTCCAAGTCGGAGAACAAGTTCTTCTATACAATTCTAGGTTACATTTGTTTCCTGGAAAGTTGAGGACACGTCGGTCCGGTCCTTTCAAGATTCTCCAAATCATTCCTGGAGGCGTTCTAGAACTTCGTGGTTATAGCGGTGACCCGTTTCGAGTGAATGGCCAGAGGTGCAAGCACTATATTGGTGAGCCTAAAGAGAAACCTTTGATTGTTCCTCGACATCCTCGGGTTTGGTGCTACGGAAGTCGAAGAATTCGACGAGTTTTCACCCGACCTATTTTCGGAGGATGGCGGTAGTGGTCAATCTGAAGAAGTTATAGCTGGTAGTTGGGATATGGAAGAATTTGAGAGGGAGCGTCAGTTGAAGCGTCATCAGAAGGCTCGGAGAATGAAGAAATCAACCATGGGGAAGTTTAAACGTGTTTGGAAAGCTATTAAAGGTTTTACCCCATGTGTTAGGTGCTGTTTCTGCAGCCGAACTACTGATCAAAGTCTGGACGAGGTAGTGGCTAGCAGAAAGGTCAAGTGGCCTGATCCAGGCTGAGCTTAAACGGTGTCGAGCTAACGACATTAAACAAAAGCGCTACTAGGAGGCATCCTAGATATCATTAGTTTTAGTCGTTTTTGTTATGCTTTTGTAGTTTTAGTGTTTAAGTTTTAGTATTTAAGTTTAGCTTACTAAGTTGTTTTTGTTGATATCTGTCAGTTAGTGTGCTTTCTAGATATGGATTTCGGAGTTCTGCCTGAGGAGTTGCCTTTCCTTAGGAGGATCCCACTTATCACTGTAGATGACGGACCGGGAGGGACTATAGTTTTGCACGTAGATTTTGACATTAGTACCCGCGTCAAGACTGTCACCTATGTTCTTATTGTTCCCCGCTGTTCGGGAGGTGGAGACTTCACTACTGAGGAGTTACAGGAGGCTCTTGGACGTCCGTACACGATCCTCAATGATCCGATGCTGACAGATTTAGCGCTAGTGCTGCAAGCTGAGCATTTCCGAGGTGTTGATGTAGCTGGTGAGGATTGGGGTTTGCAAGATGTGTATGACTTCCCTCCGGCGATCGACATGCTCCGCCGTCTCATTCGAGTGATAGATTGGTCGGCCATTTACGATGACTAGCGTTCTTAAGTTGTTCCGTCGAGCAAACGACGTAAACCAAAAGCGCTTGGTGGGAGGCAACCCACTGTTTCCTATTTGTTTTTATTTATTTCGTTGATTTCTAGTTGTATTTTTGAAGTTTTAATTAAGTTTAATAAGAAAGTGCGAATTTGAATTTAAATTGTATGGCATTTCATGATTTTTGCACTATTCTACCTTGGACGCCCGTCCAAAAGTCTGGACGCCCGTCCGCCATGACCAATTTTTGGACGAGCGTCCACTAAGCCTGGACGCCCGTCCGCTTTATTCCCTCCAATCCTGTATGTGATTTGAATGTTTGGACGAGCGTCTGGTAATCTGGACGCCCGTCCAGTTCATCTAGTTTCTCAGTGGACGCCCGTCTACTGAGTTGGACGAGCGTCCAACATCTGTCTATATATACCCCCTCCTTCGATGAACATTCATTTTTCAGATTTTCAAACGCGATAAACCGACTTTTCCCCTCCTTTTGCCCTAAAATCTTCAATTCTAAACCATTTTGGGCGATCCCAAGTGCTATAGACCGCTCTTGACACCCTCTCTTCGATTTTCATAACCCAATTCCCCAACACGCCATATTTTAGGAGAATCAAGCTCCATTGCAGTCTGACTTTTTGGAGGAAAAATTCGATTTTGGAGGCCATATTTGTGTTGTTTGGACTCCCTTCCATCTCGATCAACATCTACTCACCCTACTTGGTAAGTTAGTAACAGCTTTTCTAGTTTTTATTCACGTTTTTGCGAGTTCGATCTTTGGGTCGGCTCGTTCACTTGAATATTACCTTAATTCGTTTTTTTTTTTCTTTCTGGTTTTGTGTTTCTTTCTGCTCTGTTTTGGTGATATGGTGTTGTGTTGGGTGTTGAATGGGTTTATTTGGTGATGATTATGGTTGTGGTTGTGGTTTGGTTGTCTTGAAATCCCGCTTTGGATGTTAAACGGGTAAATTGTGGTGAATTGGGATTGTTTACGTGTAGTTTAGGCTTTGAATATGGTTCATAAGAAGGGAGTTGTGAAGAGACACGGTAAGGAAGTGGCTAGGGAGGCCGGGAAGAAACGCAAGGAGTTTGATCCCACCTTAGTTGATCCTAACCGGGGTGTGAGTATCCGAGAACAACCTCATAGGGGCACCCAAACTAGGACTACTTTAAGGGATGAACCAACCTCGGGATCGGAGACGGATGATGATATTCCCTTGGTGAGGATGCCTAGAGCTCAGAGAGGTGGGGTGTCATCTAGGGTTGAGGAGGTTGTCGATGTTCCTCGGGAAGAGGAACCGGTTGAAACTAGGGCTGCCCAACCTAGAAAGAAAGCCAAAACCGTACCCCCTATGCCTTTACCTCGTAGATTCGTGAACCCTAGGGCCCACGATGCGTATAACCAGCACTATTTCTCGAGAACTATGTTGATAGAAAGGGCTATGTTGGAAGCTAAGGTAGATCCAGGGTTTGTCAAGTTGCTAAGAGACCGGAAATGGGATGCCTTGATGACGATCCCGACTACCCCGGTCAATGGTTCCTTGGTTCGGGAATTTTACGCTAATTGTTCAGAAACCGACTTGGAGACGAAGGTAGTTGTGGTTCGAGGGGTAGAAGTTCCGTTTACACCGGAGGTGATCAATGCGAAGTATGGGTTGGCAGCTTTTGAGGGTCGAGATTATAAGGAGGAGATTGTGCATAGACAGAGTTTGGGGCAGGATCCTTTGGAGGAGTTGAGGTTGAGAGTTTGCCCGGATGTGGCTTGGACGTTAAGGCCGGGAGGAGACCGGAAGGAGTTGGTTACCACGACCTGGACGGAGGATTGGAAAGTCCAGTGTCGATTTATTCAGAGTCGGTTGTTGCCTAAGAACAACCTGACACACTTTCATATTGGTGACCTAGGCATGCTTTATGCGTTGACGTTTGGCCTGAATGTGGATGTGGGACAGGCATTGTACGATGAGGTGGCTATTAATCAGAAGATCTATACTCGTTGCTTGATTATCCCTCACCTGATCTACTGTCTCTGTATTGATGCCGGTGTGCCTGAGTATGGAGCCGCTCACAAACCGAAGAACCCGAGGCCTATACAAAGAGAGAATGGTAAGCCTTCGGGTCAGTTTGAGTCAGGGGCACCGCAGGAGCCTGGTTTTTCCTCAGCACCGCCGTGAGCATCTACACTTCCTACTTTATCTCCTTCGGTCCGGATGAGGATAAGTATGGCCAACAGTGTGCGGGACTGGATGGAGGACATAAGGACGTCTCAGAACAACATTTTGACGATTCTGCAGTGTATCAGTGAAGGCCGGGAGCCAAGGGATGACAGAATCTTCAATCCGAGCGTCATTGATTTCCATTTTTCTTCTGAGATCGAGCAGGCCATTGCGGATGTTTTGGAGAAATCCGAGTCTTCTTCCGATGAGGAGCAGCCTGATTCCGTAGACAGGACTAAGGCACCACCATCTGGCCCCTTTTCCGATCCTCCAGCTGATGATTCTCCAGCTCCGGGGCAGTCATGATTTTATTTGTTTATTTTTCGCTTTTGATTTGCCCTAGATACTGTCATTGTATATTTTTGCTACTTTTTCCTTATATGATTCGTTGTAATTTTTGATATCGCTACTGTTACCTTTTCCGATGGATCGTATACGCCATAAGGCGCCCGTACTTTCATTTTTACTTTGTTTAAACTTTTGGGGTGTATTGAATGATTTAGCTTTTGTTAATATTCGGTTTTGTATCTCTTTTTCATTCTGGTATAATTCCCCGTTTTCCCCGAGATGTTTCCGTGTTTGTCAAGTCGTGCAGGTATCATTTTACCGGTTTTGTCGAGCTACATTGTAAGATTACGAGTTCTAAATGTCACTGTGTAGGCTCCGGCCTGACCGACGAGTCGTGTATCCGTTGAAATCAGCTAAGTCTTTGACCTTTTCTTTTAATTCTGCACAACATGATGACATGTTGATTTTTAAGTGTGGGGAGGGGAATGATTCGTTATGTATCTATACATTTGCTTACATTCGTAACGTTTCTATGCGAAATGAGCTAAAATGAGCTACATTTCTCGAAATTTCTCGACATTTTTGTTTATGTTTTGTCCCGAGTAAGCAATGCATATCTTTGTTCGTTATTTTTATAGTCATCCAAGCTATATGTCATATGTTTGATAAGTTAGTTGTTTCACCTGAGATCTATTTTTCACGAGCCATAGTAAATGATGAGCTAGTTTATACAGCTATACCCCTTTTTTCGATTAGTGAATTCTGATTATCTTATAAGTCGTGTACTTAGTGCTACTTATATATCTTGAGATTTATGATAGTTTGTATTAAGATCCAGAGTATGTTATACTGTGAATATCTAAGGTTTGAATGTGATAAGTAACACGTGACTTATTGTCAAATGAAAAAGTTGAATTAAATGAATAAAATGGGTGTGTCGAAAGCTAGTCGATGATTTGAGTGCGATAGGGTATACCACGTATGTCCTATACCACTATGATGACTAAAAGCTCACGACAGTCAGGAAAAGCTGCCTTATGATTGGAGTAAGGTAGGGTATATCTCGAATATCCTATTCTGCTATGACAGGGCAATAGCTCATTCTGATGTGTGTTTAAAGTGAAATAGTTGAATCAACTAAAGAATTGTTATGAAATGAATGAAAGACTAAGTTATCGTCTATCTTATCCCCAGTAGAAACTGATAGATATGCTGTAGGGATTATCCTCTGAGTATTTCAGAAAGGCCCTAGATATAATCGATCATCCTTTTCGGGATATGTCACGTTTGTAGGGTACATCTTATGAGTGTCATTTATCGCTAGTCTACGAGGGGGTATTAGCTAGTTTTGCTTTGAGTTTCTCAAGTTTGGATTTAGTGGAAGTTTTATATGGCTTTGCACACCACACACCGGTGAACCTCTAAGTTATTGAATGTATGCTATATTTGTTTAGATGTCTGTTTTGTCTCGAGCCCTAATTTTCGTTTTGTTTTGCTCGGGACGAGCAAAAGCTTAAGTGTGGGGGAGTTGTTAAGGGTGAATTTATACAATTTATAACGCTATAGTCTATGGTATTTTCCCCTGTATTTGTATTAAATTGTATAAGAAACGAGTGTTTAACGGAAATATTGAGTAAATGTGGTTTTAAATGAGTTATTCGCAATATTGGTTAATTTATGTGTTTTAATTGTAATTTTATGATTATTTGGACATTATTACGTTCTGCGATGTTTTTATGTGTTATAGATACGCGTTTGAGGCTCAAGAGATGATCAAAAGTTGATTAAGTTCGAGCTAATTGATGATAAAAGAGATAATGAAAGAATGACTTAGAGAAAAAAGAGATAAAGATCAAGAAATCAAAATTATATCAAGCTGAACGAGCGTCCAGGTCCCGTCCAGAGTGGACGGGCGTTTGATAAAACAGACGGGCGTCCGGAGGAGCGATTTTGATACAGAGAGTTTGGACGCTGTCTGAACGGGCGTCTGCAGTTGTCCAGATCTACCTGGACGGGCGTCCAGAGGAGCAGACGAGCGTCCGTCGGCCGACTTAGTGAAACCGACTTCGAAATCTATATATAGCAGCTATTTTCTCCACCTATGATGTACCATATACACATTATTCGAAACCCTAAACCTAGGGGCGGCTTTAGGCTGCGTTTTCCTTCCTTTTATTCCAGTTTTTATGCACTTTAGATCTAGATCAAACTAGTTACTTTTTATGCACTGTTTCTGCAAATTTGAGTTGCTGAGGATGTTCAGAAGCTAAAAGCTTCATCAAACGAGTATTGTGAAGCCATCCAACAATTGTTGATTTCGTTTTCGTCGATTATACTGTGAGTTTTTATTAAAGGTTGTTTCTTTATTCATGTTTATTATGTTTAATTGCTCTTATATCGGAAGATATGCATGTGTTGATTGTTTATTGTTGATGGAAATCTTTATAAACCTTAGATCACCATGAATAGGAATGGTATTTGAATCTATCTTAACGGAAGTTAATAGGTTTAATTGCTAGATTAAAAACATAAAGTTTACACCTTTGGTTAGAAAACGCGTTAATCTTGCATTGGAAGATAATGGATTAATAGATGAACTTTCTAAGGAATTAGGGTTCATATTTAGATGAGGTGAATCACAACCTAGATAAAAACCACAATATAATCGAGATAGGAAATCAATGCTTGTTGGATAGGTGGATCAATCCTCGTTTGGCTCGTTAAACATTAAATTTAAATCCTTAAAACTTGAATTTGTTTAGTTAGTTCACTTTTATTTGCATCTTAGATTAGTTTAGTTAAAGGTTCGCAACCCGTATCCTTCCTAGCTTTGGATTATATCCTCTGTCTAGTTTTGTTTTCGGTTTTATTCTACTTTATTCGCTGTTTAGTTTAGTTTTCGTGACATAGTTTAGGTTAGACAAAAACTAGGTTAGCAATCGCCAGTTCCCCGTAAGATCGACCTGGCATTAACCACTATTACTACGATCCTTATACTTGAGGTTAACCGGATTATTACTTGTTTGTTTTGTGTTAATAAAATCCGTGACACCCATCCTCGAGGATGATTTTGTGCTTACATATGTCAGCACTAATCCCCTTGATATCTGTTAAGGGTGATTTTGTACGTTTTATAAGGATATATTTTATATCAATTTCCCCCATATGTGGATGTTTCTCATAGAAATCGAGCGTTATATTGAAATATTGAGTAAATGATGTTTTCAATAGTTGAATTGCAAAACGTAACGAATTATGTACTTAAATTGTGATTTTATATTGTTTTGGAGTTATGTTACGCTTTGGTGTGTTTTATTGTATTGTAGATACACAATTTCGACCAAGAAGAGGATTATAAGAGGTTGCAATCGGATTTATGAAGAGGAGAAGAGATAAAGATGAAATCGATTGAAGATAAAGATGAGAAAATCGAGATTAAGTCAAGTTGGACGAGCGTCCAAGTCCCGTCCAGTCTGGACTGGCGTCCAGAAAAGTGGACTGGCGTCCAGGGAGCAGAAGCAATACAGAGAGTTTGGACGCTGAGTGGACTGGCGTCCAAGTCGAGTCCATAAGTACCGAACGAGCGTCCACAATTCCGGACGGGCGTCCGCGGCCGACTTAGGCAAAACCGACTTACTTTTCTATATATAGCAGCTGCGCCCCAACCCTAATGATACATAATTTCTCATACACTAAAACCTAGAGGAGCAGCCGCACTTTGGGAGTCTCAAGGCCGGTCACCCGAGCCTTGTGCTCGGGTGATCCGAGGTTAGATTAGGATCGTTTTTGTTTCGTTTTCAATTCATGGATCAGCCATTGTATAAACTATATGAGTTCATCTTTTTGATTTATTCAAGCTTTGTTTATCTTCATGATTTTTGATTTATTTTGTATCGTTCTATGATTATGATGCTATCGTGTGAACTCATATCGAGAGATTTGTTTACTAATTGATATGTTTACAACATACGGAAGTTGCGTAAACTAGATCACCATAGAAAGATAGGATCTTTAATCGTTAATTCGTGACAAATTAATGGATTAACTATCTAGGTTGTTAGATTCTAAAATACGAGAGTTAACCTGAATCTACACCTTCGTTTTGTATGGAAATTGGTCTCAACATTCGGAAGAGGAGAGATCGGTAATTGAATTCACTAAGGAATTAGGAATTCATAGCTTGAGAAATAGATTCACTAAGAGATTAGGAATTTGTATCTCGTGTAAAGGTGAAACCACAATTTGAATTAAAATCATGAGATGAACTAGGATTGAGATCACTTGGTTTGTATATTGTTTGATCCCATGTATCGTTGTTTTATGTTCTTTTCGTTTATAGTTTTATTTATTTATTATCGCTTTTATCTTTCCTGGCTTTGGATTGACAACCCTCTGTCCAGTTTATTTTCCGTTTTCGTTTAAGTTTAGTAATAAATAGTAGTAACAATTTAAGAAATTAATAAGATTATATTCAACATCCCAATTCCCTGTGGATCGATACCCGTACTTACCCTACTATGCTAGCAATTACCCGATATTCGGTCGGTTAGGAGTTAGTTTGCATGTTAGGTATAGGTTTATAAATTATTTTTTGTTTAGTGATGCAAAATCCTCCGAACAATATCCACCATTTTCCATCCAAAAGCTCGTTTCCTCTTCTTCAAGACTTGAACTAGCTTTACTTCCTGCAAGGCTGTTAATGAAGTGGATATAATAACTGGAAGTAAATCACTACCTTCAAGAAAAACATATTTGAGGTGTTGAGGAAGCGGTTTCAACTCCAAATCCGTCGGTGGTTCCTCAATGGATGGCCTTGGCATATCCTCTGGCGAACCGAGATCCAGTTTCTTAGTCCAGCTGGCTTCCATGAACTCACCCGCCTCGAGATGCATGGCATAAACTCGCATCACCCGGCTGTCGTCAGTCACCTTGCATGATTTCATCAAACACTTCTCCAATGGTTCCTTGTGCCCCTGCAAATTCACATTCTCCAAAACACACGGGCGGATGACATCTATCGAAAAACAATCGTTCATCTCATCCTCGGGGTGTTTCATGGTTTTATACACATTAATCTTGACACTATCTTGACCAACTCTTAAAATTATATCCCCCCTCTTAACATCTATCAAGGTCTCCCCAGTATTTAGGAAAGGCCGACCTAACAAAAGAGGTGTCTTAGAATCAGTGTCCATATCAAGAACCACGAAATCAACCGGAAACACAAATTTATCAACTTGAACCAACACATCCTCGGCTACCCCTAGCGGTGTCCTAACTGACCTATCCGCCATTTGCAAAGTCATACCCGTTGGTTCTAATCTCCATAGGCCCAACTTATCATAAACTGACTTTGGCATCAAACTAACCGATGCCCCCAAATCGCAAAGCACATTTTTGAAAACAGTCTCTCCTATGGTTATCGGGATAGTAAAACTGCCCCTATCTTGAACTTTGGGAGGGACTTTATTCTCAAAAATGGCGGAACATTCATAACTCAACTAGATCATCTGTTGCATTTTCTCTTTACTTGAAAGCATATTCTTTAAAAACTTGAAATATGATGGGATGTTAGCAATGATATCCAACATTGGCATGATCACTTCAAATTTCCTCAACATTTCTAAAAATTTGGCTTGACTTTGGGTCAAGACCTCCTTTTTAGTTGCTTTGGGAGGAAATGGTAAAGTGGTCACATCAAAACCCGGGGGAGGAGGGGGAATTTTACCTTTACTACCTTTAGGCCTGAGTGGTGGCGATGGCTCTTCTTCCATCACATCAATGATTATCCTATCCGACTTTGGCCTCGCCGCTTCTTCCCACTTTCGCTTGTATTCTTCCACTTCCCTTTCCAACCTCGAGATTCTCTCTTTTTCAGACCTTTTTTCAACATCCTCATCAAAACCTTCTTGCTCACCCAACGGCCCTTTGTAATCACAAAATTTCTCTTTCTCGGAGTTTGGCATCATCTTCTCAAGTTCTCGACCTTGTTGACCCGTCTCTTTACCACTCCGGGTGACTACCGCACAAACATCTTTAGATTCCTTGGGGTTCCTCTCCGTGTTACTAGGTAGCCCCGTACTGAAAGGCGGTTGAGATCTATTCTCGGTCAACTGGCCCACCTGAATCTCCAAATTCCGTATGGCCGCTCTCTGTTCAATCACAAGCTTATTCAACTGATCAAGACCTTCATCCGAAGACTTCCTTTGACTTCCCGGACTACCCCCTTGTTGATTATAGGAGCTGTTTTGCTTATGGGCATTCGGGTGTTGATAAGTCTCAGAATTTTGATTTCCGGCTTGTTGAGTAATCTGTTGGTTGCTGACTTGTTGCCCTTGCTCTCGACTCCCATGATCTCTATTCTGATTATTGCCCTATTGGCCTTGTCGATTCTGACCCCAACTCTGGTTACTTGAATTTTGATTTTGGCTTTCATAACCTTGGTTGTTGAAGTTTTGAGGTTGTCGACCCCAACTACCTTGATTATTCTCTCTCCAACCACCTTGGAAATTCTGAGGGTTCCCTTGCTCTCTATTCTGATTCCAACCTCGGTTGCCTTGGCCTTGATTATTTTGGTTCCACCCTCGGTTGCCTCGGTCCCAATTCCCTTGGCCACCTTGATTTCCTTGGTTCCAGTTTTGGCCTTGCTGTTTGTTATTGCATGAATTCCCAAAATTCTGGTTCCTCCCATTATTCCCAGAATTGTTGTGATTCCAGCTTCCTTGGTTGTTGTTGCCCTGATTCCAATTTCCTCCAGAATCATTTCCAATGTAACTTACATCATTCGGTTGCATCTCTTCTTCCATGCCAAGTCCCATTGATGATTCAAAATCTTGATAGTATGGTGGAAATTGCAAGCTTGGATTATTATCCCACTGATTGTTTGGATTCACTGGCCCACCAAAACTCTGCTGTTGCCCAAACTGAAGGTTCTTCCCGGGACTTTGTTGACTACTACCACTCGAGCTTCCCACTCTCAATCTGTTGAGTGCGGCTACCAACTCTTCCACCACAGCAACTGGTTGTGGCTGAGACACACTTGCTATAGGTTGTTGAGGAATCGGCTGTGGGACCGGCTGTGGTGTCTGTTGAGGTAACTGTTGAGGATAAGCCGACCTACTCGGATTTGAACAAAACTGAGCCGAATGATTACCTCCACATAACTGGCAAACCTGTAATGCATCTTCCATTTTCTTCACCTTGGTTTGCAGTGCCAACAACTCATTGTGTTCCGCTGTCTCTTTGTCCAACTGTTCTTCAAGTGCCTTGACAGTTTGTTGGGACTCATTCGGGTTGTCTGTCCCTGAACTTGAAACCCATTCATCATCCCTTTCAATTGCATCATTAATATGTTGCATAGCCAACTCGGGATCAATCCTTGTCAAACCCTTTCCACTTGCCGCATCCAACAGATTTCTATCCGATTTATCCAAGGCTCGATACATTTTTATGACTTGTTCAACCGTGCTCAAATTGTGGGGAGGACACTTTTCATCAAAGCTCTGAACCTCTCAACTGTCTCTTTCATAGTTTCTCCTTTTCTCCCACTAAAGTTATGAATTTCACGCTTCAAATCTTCAATCTTCGCCGGAGGAAAATACTTTTTTAGAAAAACATCGGCCACTTCCGCCCAAGTAGATAGGGAGCCATGTGGTAGGGTATTAAACCATGTTTTTGCAGCCCCTCTCAAAACAAACTGAAACATCATCAACTTGAGTGCCTCCTCGGTCACCCCATTATACTTCAAAGTCGAGATATTTGTAGGTAATTGTCCAAAAATTCATTAGGATCCTCATTCCTTTGCCCATAGAAAACCGCATTCTCACTGATAAGATTTATAACATTTTGCTTTGGTTCCATGTTTTTGGCATGGATAGCAGGAATTCTGATTGGATTGTGGCCAGTCCCTTGGTATGGAGTAACCACATAATCTCTCGCTGAAACAAACCCTTGATTGGCAGGTGGATCATTCTGTTGCTGTTGATTCGGGTTATTCTGATTAGCTTGAAGAAGCTGATTCTGTGCCGCTAATTGTTGAACCAACTGAAGTAACTGCTGATTGTCCTGACCCAGTGCTTGTTGTTGAAGTTGTACATCCCCTTCCAAAGCGGGATCGAACAAATTCCTCCCATCTGTCCTTGCAACCAAAGGAGGGACCACATGATTTCTTTCACGTGGAGGAGGGGTGTTTAGATGGCCCAATCCTCCAACTTGAGATGTACCATCACCATTCAACCTATCTCTTCCGCTGGTCGTCATACCTTCTCCCTCTGAAGAAGAATCCGAAGCTTCTTGTCCGTCCACGGTGTCTGAAACCGAGGCAGACGATATTCTCTTCAATTGGAGCGCGTGCCTATCAATCTCCGGGTAAAAAGGCTCTAGAGGAGTCCCAGAACTCCGGGCCATACACTGCAAGTCAAATCAAACAACAAGAAAACAATAAAAGAAAACGACCTAAGCCCAAGCTTTCGGTCAACTTTTGTGATATCAAAGCGTTGCCAATCCCCGGCAATGGCGCCAACTTGATAAGCGGATTTTCTAGGTCCGGTCGATCAAGTAAAAACTCGAAACCTTAGCAAAATCTACTTTCTAACCGGTAGTGGACCGGGTCGATTGTAGGATAGTGCTTGAGGAGTCCGAGGTCGAACCCACAGAGATTGGTTTTTTTGAGTACCACAGTTGACTTAGCACTCAGTTCAGGTCAAACAAATAGGTGTGAAGTTATACTATTGCGTAAAAGAAAGATTACACTACTCAAAATTCTAAACAATTAAAAGAGGTATGACCGAACTACGTTTCAGCGGATTACTTTACCCTCATAAAGATTGCCCCGGGAGTGTGCCTTATTCTACCTTGCCGTCTAATGATAACTCATAGGACAAACCCCGAATTAGAACTGGACTTGATGACTAGGGCGTCAATCTAGTACACGGGTAGGTGTCAAACTACCTTTCAAGTCCAAAATCTCCACGGTCCCGAAACCCTGTTCCCACACATCGCCGCAACATACATTTATAAGATAAGTGTGTGCAATGGTGAACTAGGTGATCAATCTAGCTCAAAAACGATTCAAACAAGTTTCGAGATATGGATTATCAATTAGAACGTTTATTTACTCACTACACTAACTCCCGGTTCATCAATCTAACGGCGTTTCACCCGCATTCACGTGGTTCGACCATACGACAAATCTAGCTACTCATACTCGAATCTAAACAATACAAACGGAGGAAAAACATCACAACAATGGTAAAACAACAAGAAAACATACCCATTTCGATTACTTGGAGAACTACCAAATTCGAGCTCCAAAAGAACAAATCTTGTCACTTGAAATGTTACAGATCGAAGCTAAAAGTTAGTAGATCAAAGAGAGGATTGAATGAGGATTCTAATGATATAAAATACTTAGTCTAACTCTAAAAGACGAAGAAAATCGCCCAAAATCTCCAAAAAGCCAAAAAGGGAAACTTGCTATCTACTTTTTCATCTCTGTCTGCCTCTGTGTGTGAAATGAGCAGCTTTATATAGCAAGTCTTCTGTCCGTACGGATATCCTCCATGTCTGGTCGGACTGTTCTTGATTTTCCAGGTGTCCGGACGGATGCATAGATGTCCGTCCGGATGAAATGCTCTTGTCCGTCCGGATGATGGTTCTGTCCGTCCGGATGCTGGCTATGTCCGTCCGGATGAATTCTTCATCAAAGTTTTTCCCAATTTCCAGAGAGTTAGCCGTCCGGACACAACACCTTGTCCGTCCGGACAAACTTTTGCAGCCAAGAATCCATTTTCCAGAGAGTTAGCCGTCCGGACACAACACCTTGTCCGTCCGGACGGACATGTGACTCAAAATCTTCACTTTTTCACCTTCAAGCTCCGTGTTTCGCCTCGGGCACGTCTAAACTTCATACTTCTCGCCTTTTGGGCTCTCGAGACACCCTAGTCCTGCATCCATATGAAAACAACAAGCAAACGCATAACCCCGCAAAGTACGGGTGCCCGGGAAAAAGGAGTATAAAATGCTAAAATAAGGTCGAGTTTATGGAAAACCGACAGTCACTCGCCATACAATAAAACCTCATTTAATACTCAAAATAGGGTCTAAACTCACCCGAAACATGCCAGAAATGTGATAATCGTGGGCTGAACTGTACATAAATGTACTGTAAAGTTGGTTCCTATCAACTTGCCTGTGCTGCTCCTATTAGTTTGATTTCCTCATCACTTTCACCTCCATAGCTCATGGGTAGAATCTCAACAGTATCTTTGGCATTTGCGATGGATGGACCTTCAATGATGGTTTCAGTCAGTTTTCCTTCTATGTAATCAGCTACTCGTAGCAACTCCTTTTCTGCTTCTTCTGAGAGATCACTTAAGGATGGAAATCCTCTGGATTCATCACCAAACGCGTTAAAGTCAATATCCACATCATTACTAAAATGAGGTTCTGGATTTGTATGTGAACTCGTAGTACTGAATCTTTCAAATACTTGATCCTGAAATTCAGAAACAGCATTCTGCAAATAGCCAGTCAGGGGGTTATTCAGCCAACTTCTAATTCTAGATGTATCCATTAAATTTCAATAAAATTCTTTTACAAATGATACAGAAAGGAGTTTTCAACAACTGGTTTGTAAGATATCTTTGGATCACTTCCAAACGGAAGAACTGCTCCGATACCAATTGTTGGTCCTTGGAAAGGCTAACACAAGTTTAGAGGAGGGGGGGTGAATAAACTTGTCCCTAAAAATGGATTTAAAACAAATTAAGGATCAGTTAAAACATGTGTGGAGTTAAGCTAACTCAACTGAGTTTAAGTCAAACTGACTTATTCTTAGTCTAGTTAACTGGCAGTGGATTGATTTAGCTTTTATAAATTATCAGATAACTTGCTGAGTCAGTTTCTTAAAATAGTTGTATATAAGAACTACATAATTATGACTGTAATGAAGTAAGTAAATGCGTAAAGTAAATAAACAAGAATTATAGATGTTCCAGGTGGTGTAATCCTGTCAGTCCTCTCTTCCTCTGTGGTGCAGAGGAAAATACCACTAGAACTTCTATGAGATGGCCCGGTTACAAAAAGTTCTAAACAGATAGTCATTGACTAATCCCTAGCTTCACTATCTGAACACTTGTAGAACAGGTAGAATTGCTGCTCTTCAATTGTTTGAAACACTGGTGCTTGGAGGGTTGAATTGCCTCTTCACCAGCTCATCACAACCACAGTCTTCCTGACTGCACTCAACTGTCCTTCAAACCTTCTTGGTGTTTCACAGTCTAAACCTTTGATAGAATCAAAGTTGAGACTTGAATCAAAAACTATGATTCAATTGTGATTTGAGCTTTTCTTCTAGATAAATAAGTTATGCACAGCTCTGTATTTCTTCAAATGAATGATCTTGATCTTTCTTGAATGCTAATGAACACTTGAACAAATTTCTTGATCTTGCAATTAAGTATTTAGTAGGAATTCATTTAAATTGGCTTTTCCCTTTTAATTTGATCTTTCTTGACTTGATTAATTCTTAGAATTCCTCCTCTTCTCCCCTGTTTCTTTCTGATAGAAGTGGTCTATTTATAGGGGTTTATCTAACTGTCAAATTTCTTTGATTTCAAATCCTTGTAGCCGTTAGTGGTCCGGCATTCTTGCTTGTACGTTTATGTCAGAAAGGATAGATTATCCTCCAATCATAATTCTTGAATAACGGTTGTATTCTTCTTCGGTTTAGTTAAACCTTAGTTCTGAAACTGATTTACTGAGAACTTTATCAGTTCTAAGTTCTTAAGAGTATTGACTGAGTTTTTACTCTTCTTAAAAAATCTCAGTACTCCGGTTTTTCATCTGATTATAATTGACTTAATCAGAGTACACCAAAGAATTAATTAGCAAAGACATCATGGTCCTTATGTGTCTTAGCTCCCCATACAAGATCTATAAAGTTAGTTCAGGTCATCACAATCTTGCCTGAAGTCTAGCTTTACAGTCTCGACGTAGTCTTCATAACTGAGTTTGAACCCTCAGTTCTTCATTCTTCAAGAAATGAAACTGTGTCCCTCAGTTCTTCAGTCTTCTAGAGAAGCCAACCGAGTTTGTGTCCCTCAACAAACTTATTTTCTTCAGTTTCAAATTGGTGTGCTCTGTTTTCCATTTTAACTAATTTCTAGTTTCCCGTTATCTCAGTTTCTTGTTATCTCAGTTCACAACCAAAAAATATTACAGTGCTTGTTTGATTTAACTTATACAAATATCAGACTCTATTAAATCCTATACATTGATATTTAAACATCTTTTTGCTTTGCACCATAACAGCTAGTTATGACACTTCATCAATGGGGTCTATAACAATGACTGAATAAGTGATGAATCATCATCAAAACATAAATTTTATTTCCAGCAACCACACTCTTATCTTCATTGTTTTTCGCTTCAATCAAGTCTTTTTCCCTTGATGATTCACGTTTCGAATGCGCTTCCTCGTCGATTCTAAGTAGCTCTTGCAAGAAATTTGGGCAATCATAATAGTAATGGCCACTCCATTTACAATGACCGGTAAATACAGAAAACAGCCCTGTAGAAGTTTTCTTAACATCTGTACTGTCACTATTACCTCTACCACCACGTTTACTTCAGCCACTGCGGTTATTTCTATCACCATCTCTTTCCGTTAATATGTTCTAAAATTGAGTCTTCATATCATCCATCATATCATCAAAACGTCGTTTCATTTTCTCAAATTGTCGATCTAGCACTGTTTTTTGTGTCTCCGCGAATATTTGAAAATTGGCATCAATATGACTCTCTTTTGACAGTACTCAAGATCTACAAAATGACCAAACAAAAGATAATTCCGCAATGAATAATTCCTTTTTATTTGGAATGGAAAATTAGGGCGCAGCAATTAATGAACTGCGGCTGATGATATGTTGAGGGGGAGAAGGGGGGATTGAGGACAACTTGCTGGGAATTATTGGGAATATATATATATTGTTAAAAATATTACGTGTTATAAATATAACATGTAATGTGTGGATGTCAATTACATATAATAAATATCTCCTCCATGTAAAATATATACTATCCCGTAGCTAGTTTAATTAATAGCTAAAGTCTCGACGCAAGCACGACATAGTGGATAAACATAGACGTGAATATATGGTGTGATCGACGGATGTTTCTACACCATTAAACCACGTGTAATATGTCGTGTCTTTATTAAACGGTACCGTGTTAGATAATTATCCCGATAAATACGGTAGCAACGTATTATCACCATACCATACTATCACGTGGGGGCATTAGGTGATGTACTTAGTAGTACATGTGATGTGATGACGTAATGCCTGGGCTGGCTTGCTTATATTTGTGTATATATATATATATACAATACTAGTATTTTCACACCGTACAATGCACGGTGTATGCCCACTGCAGGCATGGTGAAGTGTAACATGATATAATAAGGGAGATATTTGGTACATACATAAGAGATCACTGTAAATATTTGAGAAATGGAAAACAAACAACCCTTTAATACATGGAAGTTGATAATGACAAGGCCTGAAAAATTTGCGATTAGGACAGAACGAGGAGACTACACAAGAGTAATATTTGTTAATTACACATACGATACGTTTGGTAATTACACATATAATAAACTTTCGAAAGGCAAGTGGAAATTTTGCCCTTTCCTATATCACATATATATATATATATATATATATATATATATATATCCTCTACGATACGTTTGTGTGTGTGTTTCTTTCCCCTTTTTATATTTCACATTGAAATCATGCGTAATGATTGTTTTGCGTTGTCGATTGTCTAACTCAAAATGCGTTGCCGATAAAGTGGCAAAGAAGTCCAAGGACGTACCCAAAAGAAGCCTAACACAAGGCCTAGCTCCCCTTAGTTGTATGTCCGAACGACCTTGAAACCGCCTCCGACTCAATATGAGCCCGATGAATTGGAAAAAGAAGGCCAAGGATGTGCCCAAAAGAAGCCTAGCGCAATGCTTAGCTCCCCTTGAAAACATGTCCGGACGGCCTCGTTCGTTCGGAGGAAGTCGTTCGGAGGCGGTTGAGGAGGTCGTGAGGAGGCGGTTGAGGTGGTTGTTCGGAGGTTTTTTTGTTGCCTTGCCAATTTCTGAGACCGTTCGGACATGTTTTCAAGGGGAGCTGTGCATTGCGCTAGTCTTCTTTTGGGCACGTCCTTGGCTTTCTTTTCCAATTCACCGGGATCATATCGAGTCGAAGGTGGTTTTGGAGGTTGTTCGGAGCAGGTCGTTCGGAGGCGGTTGAGGAGGTCGTTCGGACACACAAACATATCGTAGAGGAGATATATATATATATATATATATATATATATATATATATATATATATATATATGTTATCTAGAAAGAAAAAAAAATCGGACGCGGTTTCGGAGGTCGTTTGGAGGTCGTTCTCCTCTACGATACGTTTATGTGTGTGTTTCTTTCCCCTTTTTTGCGTATATATATTTCACGTTGAAATCGTGTGTAATTATTTTCTTGAATTTCCGATTGTCTAACTCAGAATGTGTTGCCGATTAAGTGGCAAATAAGGCCAATGACGTACCAAAAATAAGCCTAGCACAAGGCCTAGCTCCCATTAGTTGCATGTCCGAACGACCTCCGAGACCGCCTCTGACTCGATATGAGCCCGATGAATTGGGAAAAGAAGGCCAAGGACGTGCCCAAAAGAAGCCTAGCGCAATGCTCAGCTCCCCTTGAAAACATGTCCGGCCGGCCTCGTTCGTTCGGAGGAGGTCGTTCGGAGGAAGTCATTCGGAGGCGGTTGAGTAGGTTATTCGGAGGTCGTTCGGACACACAAACATATCATAGAGGAGATAGGGTAGGATATATATACGTGATCTAGGAAAAAAAAATCGGAGGTCGTTCGGAGGCGGTTTCGGAGGTCGTTCGGAGGTTTTTCTGTTGCCTTGTCTGATTTCTGAGGCCGTCCGGACATGTTTTCAAGGGGAGCTAGGCATTGCGCTAGGATTCTTTTGGGCACGTCCTTGGCTTTCTTTTCCAATTCATCGGGCTCATATCGAGTCGGAGGTGGTTTCGGAGGTTGTTCGGAGGTGGTCGTTTGGAGGCAGTTGAGGAGGTCGTTCGAACACACAAACATATCGTAGAGGAGATAGGGTAGGATATATATATATATATATATATATATATATATATATATATATATATATATATATATATATATATGTGTGTGTGTGTGTGTGTGTGTGTGTGTGTGTGTGTGTGTGATCTAGAAAAATATCGGAGCCGGTCGAAGAGGTCGTTCGGAGGTCGTTTTTCAAGGGGAGTTGGGCATTGTGCTAGGCTTCTTTTGGGCACGTCCTTGGCTTTCTTTTCCAATTCATCGGGCTCATATCGAGTCGGAGGTAGTTTCGGAGGTTGTTCGGAGGTCGTTCGGAGGCGGTTGAGGTGGTCGTTCGGACACACAAACATATCGTAGAGGAGATAGGGTATGTAGGATATATATATATATATATATATATATATATATATATATATATAATCTAAGAAAAAAAATCGAGGCGGTTGAGGAGGTCGTGGAGATGGTTGAGGAGGTCTTGAAGTCATTCGGACACACAAACATATCGTAGAGGAGATAGGGTAAGATATATATATATGTGATCTAGAGAAAAAAAAAACAAAAAACCCCTCCTTAGAAATCCTATATCTAGTGCTGCAATTTGGGTTATCGCTCAATAAGCATATATGTGGGGGAGAGGTGGTTGACGAGGCCGTACGGACATGTTTTCAATGGGAGCTGGGCATTGCGCTAGGCTTCTTTTGGGCGCTTTCTTGGCTTTCTTTTCCAATTCATCGGGCTCATATTGAGTCAGAGGAAGTCGTTCGGAGGAGGTCGTTTGGAGGATGGCGTTCGGAGGATGTCGTTCAGAGGCGGTCATTCGGAGGAAGTGGTGAATTGGAAAAAGAAGGCCAAGGATATGCCCAAAAGAAGACTAGCGCAATGCCTAGCTCCCCTTGAAAATATGTCCAGAAAACATGTCCATACGGCCTCGTCAACCACCTCTCCCCCATATAATTGCTTATTGAGCGACAACCTAAAATGCAGCACTAGACATAGGATTTCTGAGGAAAGGAGCTGGGCATTGCGCCAGACATAGGATTTCTGTTGCCTTTTCCGATTTCTGAGGCTGTCCGGACATGTTTTCAAGGGGAGCTGGGCATTGCGCTATGCTTCTTTTGGGCACGTCCTTGGCTTTCTTTTCCAATTCATCGGGATCATATCGAGTCGGAGGCGGTTTCAAAGGTTGTTCGAAAGTCGTTCGGAGGCGGTTGAAGAGCTCGTTCGGACACACAAACATACCGTAGGGGAGATAGGGTAGGATATGTATATATGTGATCTAGAAAAAAAATAAAAAATCGGAGGCGGTTTCGGAGGTCGTTCGGAGGCGGTTGAGGAGGTCGTTCGGAGGCCGTTCGGACACACAAACATATCGTAGAGGATATAGGGTAGGATATATATATGTGATCTAGAGGAAAAAAAAACCCTCCTCAAAAATCCTATATCTAGTGCTGCAATTTGGGTTATCGCTCAATAAGCATATATGTGAGGTGGTTGACGAGGCCGTCCGGACACGTTTTCAAGGGGAGTTGGGCATTGCGCTAGGCTTCTTTTAAGCACGTCCTTGGCTTTCTTTTCCAATTCATCGGGCTCATATTGAGTTGTTTGGAGGTCGTTCGGAGGATGGCGCTCGGAGCATGTCATTTGGAGGCGGTCATTCGGAGAAAGTCGTTCGGAGACGGTTGAGGAGGTCGTTCCTTCATCCCCCCTTCTTTTTGTATTAGGTAGTAAGAAAACATTGAAAATGATTATTCATAATAAGGGGGAAAAAATAAAATTAAAATAAAAATGGAAAATAAACTAAAAGCCTGAGAAATTACCAAAAAAAATTAAAATAAAAATAAAAATAAATAAATAAATTGACACGTGTCGGCATAACATCAAGTGCCCATTGGCTTTGTATTAGTTATTAGGATATATCTTAATAATGGTAATAAGAAGATGCGGACAATAATACTTTCTATTCCATTGAGATTTTTAGTTTCTTTAAATAGTAATTTCCCAATTACTTACACCAGTATTATATAGATTTTATAACACGTTATCAGCATGAGTCTCTATCAGTATTGAGCAAAGCATCAAAAAAATTATTCAGAAAACATTGACAGAGCGTGGAGGTAATCTTTATCAATCTATTTTCGTTTGTTTCTGCTATGGCTAACATATCGAGGCAGGAATTTGTACCACTAGATATTTCCGGAAGTAATTATCCATCGTGGACGATGGATGTTGAGATCCATCTGGAATCTATGGGGCTTGACAATACTATTATCAAGGACAATGATGAGTCCGGCCAAAGACGTGCCAAAGCCAGGATCTTCCTTCGACATCATATGGGTGATGGGTTGAAAATTGAATATCTTACTGTAAAAGATTCTTCTGAACTGTGGCAAAATTTAAAGGATATATATTCAACCACTTGAAGTTGTCGGTTCATCTTGGTGCTATCCAAAGGCATAATGAGAAGTGGCACTAAGGCCCTAAGGGTTTTCTAGCCATATCGAGTTGAGTTTAATTGGCTTAATCTACGGCTGCAAGATTTTAAAACCGTGAACGAGTTTAAATCAGCCATATTTAAAATCACCTCTCAGTTAAAATTATGTGGAGATAATAAAGTAACTGAGGAGGATATGTTATAAAAGACATAATCCACATTTCATATCTCAAATATGCTCCTGCAACAGCAATATCTAGAAAAAGGGTTCAAAAAATATTTTGAGCTTATAGCATGCCTCATTGTGGCAGAGCAGAATAATCAGCTTTTGTTGAAAATTCATAAGTCCCGACCGACTGGTGTTAGCCCATTCCCTAAAGTGATTGTGGCTTAGTCTTCAAATTTTGATCATGGTCGTGGCCGTGGAAGAGCCCGTGGACAAGGCCGTGGTCATGCACGCGTTCGTGGAAACAAAACAGGCCATTAGCGACACTTTCTTTGTGGCAGTTTGATAAATGTTGTAAATTTCCCGGCATAAGTTATTAATTGTCGTAAAAGTACGGCGTTTTGGCGAGATATTATTTTGTGTCGTGAATTTCCGACATTTAACCGGCAATCATTGTTTATGTCACAAATTTGTGGCATTTTTTGTGGCGAATTACAGTTATGTCGTATAATATGCGTCACATTTCCGACGTTTCGTGATTATATCGGAATGTTTGTGGCAATATCATAGCATTTTGAAGATATGTTGTCAAATGCGCGTAACTTCTTAGATTGTCATATTTACGTCTAAAAAATAACTTGAGTAATGGTGTCTTTGCATTATACGGTAAAATGTGTCATCACTTATTCATATACTGAAGAAAACATTTAATATTATAGTCTTTTCAAAATTTTAACTACTTTTAGGTTTGTTGTATTCTAGAAAAAAGTAATGTAGGACACATAATAACAAGTCTACTATCACAGAAAACCAATATAGGGTCAGAGGTTTTGTGTCCTCTTAATTTTATCAATGAAATTATTAAAATACTCATATCAATTATTAATGTTAAAATTAATATAGGTAATGACAACCAAAAGAATAGTAATATAGGTAATGACTTTTTAGAATGTAATTGCACAACAACTTTTCTTTTGAGACACAACTTTCTTATTTGTATGAGACTTTTTTAGCACTTTTATACCACGGCATTTTATTTAGAATTTTGTCCTTTCTAAATCGAAATCCAGGCTCCGCCCGTGATTGTACACGGATTGTTATATTTTAGAAAGATAAACCCTCTATTTAAAAAAAATGGAGAATAAACTATTTGCAATTGTTAATTTTACCCTTAATTCAATCAAGTTGGAATTAGATAAGCTCCTTGTTTAAGCAAAAAAATTAAGAAAAAAGTATTTGCAATTGTGAATATTACCCTTAATTTGAATGAAGTTGGATAAAAAAAAATCATCAGCAAGACTCGATCCTTGTACCTTACGGTCACAAAAGGTTGTCATCACCAAATAAACCAAATAACTATATATACGACATTTGGTTACTTAAAATATATATTAGAATATTTTTGTTGTTATTTACAAATATTTTAAATATACTTATTAAGAAGCCTACTATATATATGTGTGTGTGCGCTCTCGCATGAAATTAACATTAAAACATAATGAATCTTATTATGTCTTATATATATTAAGTACAAAGAAAATAATAAAATAAATTATTATATATTTGTTATTAGAGCATTTATATACTTGTAAATTATAATACTAATTTATTGAACACTATAATGGATTTCAATTAACAACAAATCGATGCTAAATCACATATAGCATTATAATACTAATAAAGCACCAAAGTCATGTTACAGTAGATCGCTGACGATACAGGGTTTCACTCCCTCCACGTGTCATCTATCGGTTGGTCATCACACTATAAAATAACACCAGTGTATTCATGTCGATGCCCAGTCTCGAGGCCAAGGCCATCATATAAAAGCCAGGCTACGACTATCGACTACCGAGCAGTGTAGGACGACCAGTCCGCACCAGCTAGCAGTGTAGGACAGTGAGTCCCTGAGTTGATCACCACAGGTCGATAACGAGGATAGAGTCCGCATCAGCTTACTAAGCCCATTAATAGCGATAGCTTGGGCAAGGGTCAAGGCCCATTTAAGGGTAAATGTGACAATAACATAAGCCGACTTAACCTTAGGGTTTAGGCAAGTGTTGTCATGATAAATACCCCATTCCAGGAACTACGTAAGGCTTGATTCCTGGAATTTAACAGGATACGTAGGCAATCTAAGAGAGAATCTTAGACTCAGCCGCAAACATAAACACCCACCTCCTCATTCATTTTTGGCATTAGGGTTTCATGTATTCATCATTAGATTCATCTTGGGGCCCGGATAATTAAGGTGACGCAATTTGTCATCGCCATTGGCGCTAGAAGGAGGGCCTCTATTGATTGAATACGCAATAACACGATGCCGCCCAGAAAAACTGCATCCAAAGCTGCAGATCAAAGCTCACAGCTTAACGAATCAGTCGACCCTGATATGCAAGGAGAGAAAGATCCGGTCTTGGATCTTGTTCAACACGATCCTCAGCAGAATCAGGGGGGGCAAAGATCCAGCCTTGGATCCTACACAAGAAAACCTCCAACCAGAAAAGCAAGGCCTTGCTCCAGAATATCGAGCGCTTGTGGATCAGTTGGCAGGGACGAACCTAGAGGTAATGTCCTGGATTATAGCAGAGGCAGTCACGGCACAGAGACAAGCAGCCACTGCCCAGAAAGACGCTGCCGCCGGTCAGAGAAACGCCGCGGTAGATGGCGGTTTAAAGGATACCGCAGAAAAACCTAAACAGGCTCTTAGAGACGAAGTCAGTGCATCTTCTAGTTCGGTGGAGAGAAAGAGGCGTGAGATCCAGCAGAAACATCAGCGAGGGGATGATGATAGCGTCAGGGAGGAATTGAATGTTATTCTAGGGAAGAACCAGGTTTCGCTGTGGCTCGAGTCTCCCTTCACAAAGGAGATCGAGAGCTTTCCTAAACCCAAGGGGTTTAAGATACCGAAGATAGAACCTTATGATGGCACCACCGACCCGGAGGACCATCTCCACAGGTATCTATCTCAAATGAGGTTGGATGGAGCCCTCGATGAGATGCGATGTCGGGCGTTTGAGACACTACTCGTAGGTCGAGCAAGAGAATGGTTTACGAAGCTACGACCAGGGTCGATCTCCAGTTTTGCCATGCTCACTCGAAAATTCCGAGATGCGTTTATAGTCAATAAGAAGTTTCATCTGAGTGCCACGCACCTCATGAACGTGAGGCAGCAAAAAGATGAAACAGTGATGGAGTATTTAAAGAGGTTTAATCTGGAGGCCATGCAGGTCAAAGATGCCAATGATCGACTTCTGATCACGTCGTTCGTGGGAGGGCTGCGTAATACTAAGCTGTATATGAAGTTGAGCAGAGATGTACCCCATACCATGGATGAATGCGTCAATGTGGTGCATCGATTCTGTCAAGGGGAAGAGGCAGCGCGCAGGCACACCCAATCCGACTGGATGGAATCCAAGAAAGACACCCAAGGTCCGAACAGGAATCAGTCCAAGAGGCAGGATGTCGAGAGTAAGCTTTCAGTGTGGGACCGTATCGACACATCCACCTCTGACCGTGGGGGCAAGAAGGGACCCACGCGTGACAAGGATTTTATCCCACTTAACCGACCTCGATCCGAGGTGTTGTCGAATATGCTTTCAAAAAACTTGGCGAGGAAACCCCCACCGTTGAAGAAACCTCGAGAAAAGAGGAACGCAAGCAAGTATTGTGACTTTCATGAAGACATAGGTCATACAACAGAGGATTGTATCGACCTGAAAAGAGATATCGACGTCTGCATTCAGGAAGGAAAACTAGATGAAGTTGTTGACAGATCTCGGTATGATGGGCCCAGGGGGCGTGGAGAATTCAAGAGGAAAAATTCCGATCAAGACAGGAACCGAGGTCGAGATGCCCAAAGACGAAGGGATCGGTCACCTCCGAGGAATCGATCCCCAGGTCGGGAAGGAAACAACAAAGATAACTTTGGTCGAGACAGATACGAAGAAAATCGACCTGTAAACTATGTCAATACGATCTTTGGTCCAGATGAAAGTGATAAGGATCAGACCAGTGAAGAGCCAGCCAGTAGCTCGAGAGAGCGCAAGCAGCTCAGATTCACGACAGAAGTCGGGTATGGCCCTCGTGATGATATCCCCAAGTCGAGGAGTCATAGCGAAGGGTTAGTTATCGAGGCCGTGATCAGCCGAGCCCGTGTATCGAGAGTCTGTATCGATAACGGAAGTGCTGTAAATATCTTATACTACTCGGCGTTTCAAGCGATGAAGTTGAAAGAGAAGGATCTAGCCCCCATAGCGTCTCCCCTGTTCGGATTCACAGGGCAAGCAGTCCATCCCATGGGCTCGATAAAGTTACTCACGACAGTTGGGGAAGGCGAGAAAGGAAGGACACTTGAATTAAGCTATGTGGTGGTCAAGGCTCCCTCTGTGTACAATGTTATCCTAGGGCGACCTGCGCTCTTCGACCTGCGTGCTATCATATCGACTTTTCATAATAGTATGAAGTTTCCCACTAGGAACGGTTCCCACGAAGTAAAAGGAGACGTTGAAGTCGCTCGGAGTTGTAACTCTGTTGTCATGAATGGGAAGATGGCGGTTCAACAAGTCTTTAGTCGAGGAACCGATTCCAGAGGAAGAAGAGGAGAAGAGTTGGGTCTCCAGTGACGCAGTCGAAAACGTCCGACTCTGGGAAGGAGAGGACGATCAGTGTGTGCAAATCGGGATTTGGATCCCAGAGAAAGAAAAACAGCTACTGGTCGAGCTTTTAATCGAGTTCAGGGACATCTTTGCCTGGAAAGCCACCGACATGCCGGGACTGTCCACCGACATCGCGGTTCATAAGCTCGAGATTGACCAGGCTAAAAAGCCAGTCAAACAGAAGAAGAGAAGTTTTGCGTCAGATCGACTTAAAGCTATCGAGTTAGAGGTCGGCAAGCTACTAGCAGCCAAGATAGTAAAATAGGTATTATACCCAGAATGGCTAGCTAACCCGGTTTTAGTCAAGAAGCCTGACGGTAGTTGGCGCATGTGTGTGGACTTTACAGATTTGAACAAAGCGTGCCTAAAAGACTCGTATCCGCTGCCCAAAATCGACAGGTTAGTAGATTCAACCATTGATTTTGAAGTTTTTGGTTTCTTAGATGCATATAAAGGATACCATCAGATTTTAATGGATCCTCGAGATGCGGAAAAAACAGTGTTTATCACAGAATTCGGCACCTTCTGCTATGTGACCATGCCATTCGGTTTAAAGAATGCTGGGGCAACATACCAGAGGGCAGTCAATAAGATATTTGCAAGACAAATTGGTAGATGTATGGAATTTTATGTGGACGACCTGCTTATCAAGAGTCGATCTATGAGACAATACCTGGTCGATGCTCGAGAGGTTTTCGAAGTGTTGAGAGAAACGCAGATGAGATTAAACCCGAAGCAGTGCACTTTTGGAGTTAGGTCGGGTAAGTTCTTGGGCTATATGATTTCGAAGGACGGGATTCGAGCGAATCCGGATAAAATCGACACGTTGAAGAATATTCCCGCACCTCAAAATGTAAAGGAAGTGCAAAGACTCACGGGTAGAATGGTGGCCCTCAATAGATTTCTATCGAGATCCGCCCAGCGAGCGCTACCATTTTTCAAGATACTCCGCAGGGCCAGTCCATTTCATTGGGATAATGAATGTTAGACAGCCTTCGAGGAGCTGAAGGCCTATTTATCAGACTTACCAACCATAACTTCACCTCGGGACGAGGAAAGGTTATTAGTGTATCTGGCAGTATGCGAGGAGGCAGTGAGTGCGGTCCTAGTTCGAGAAGGGGTACATGGGCAAGTACCGATATACTTCGTCAGCAAAGCATTACATGGCCCCGAGATCCGATACTCACCAGCCGAGAAGCTAGCATTATGTCTTGTTCATGGCCCTATTTTCAAGCTCATCCTATTGTGGTAGTCACTGACCAACCACTAAAGTAGATATTGGCAAAACCCGACACCTCAGGTCGATTGGCAAAATGGGTGATAGAAATGGCCCAGTACGACATCGAGTTCGTACCTCGAACTGCGATCAAAGCACATGCCTTGGCGGATTTTTAGCCGAAGGGATCTCCATCCAGCTCGATCAAGAGAAGCAAAGCCCGGAGGAAAAATGGCTCTCCAGGTCGACGGGGCATCGAGTAAGGAAGGGGCAGGAGCAGGGCTCCTTCTGGTAAGCCCGAAAGGCGAGGAATTCCCATACGCCCTTCGATTCGACTTCAAAGCAACTAACAACGAGGCCGAGTATGAGGCCATGATTACTGGGTTAAAGCTCGCGTTGAAGCTGGGTGTCGAAGATCTGTCGGTTTACAGTGACTCGCAGTTAGTGTTCAATCATGTGAAAGGGGAGTATGAGGCTAAGGAAGAAACCATGAAGAATTACTTAGCAGTTGTCCAAAGCCTCATACCAAAATTCAAAACAGTTCAATTCGAGCAAGTCCCCCGAAGTCAGAACAAGAGAGCCGATGCGCTCTCCAAGTTGGCATCAAACTTCATGTCAAGTAAGAAGGTTCTAGTCGAGTTACTGACCGATAGGAGTTACATCGAGACGGAGGCCCAGCCAATTACTCAGCAGGCCACGTGGATGGACTCGATCGCTCTTTACCTCAAAGATGGAATATTACCATCTGATAAGGTGCAATCTAGAAAAGTTCGACTCCAGTCCACTCGATATGCGTTCTTCGACGATATCCTCTATCGGAAATCTTTTGTAAGTCCATGGTTAAGATGTGTCTCTGAAACTGAAGGCGAATATCTCTTAGAAAAAATTCATAGAGGAGCATGTGGAAATCACTGCGGGGCTAGAATGTTAGCTCGAAAATGCAAGTTAGCTGGATATTTTTGGCCGACGATGCAACGAGATGCAAATAATCTTGTCCAGAAATGCAACGCTTGTCAGATTCATGATAATATCTCCCATCAACAAGCGCAAGACATGAATGTCATCTCGTCAGCATGGCCATTTGATCGGTGGGGTGTCGATATCGTTGGACCTCTACATCTTAAATATGTGGTTGTGGCTGTAGACTACTTCACAAAATGGGTCGAAGCTAAGGCTATACCCTACATCAGAGCTGCAACCATCAAAAAGTTCTTGTGGGTCGACATTTTGTGCAGGTACGGAATTCCGACGGCTCTGATCTCGGATAATGGTACCCAGTTCGAAGATCGGAAAGTAAGAGAATGGTGCAGTGAATATCACATCGACCAAAGATTCACCTCGGTGGCTCACCCACAGGCAAACGGTCAAGTTGAACAAACTAATCGACAGATCAAGCTGGGGTTAAAGAAGAGACTAGAGGCAGAAGGTCGAGATTGGGCAATTCAACTTCCGAGCATCCTATGGTCATATAGGACAGCTCCTAATTCATCGACAGGGGAAACTCCTTTCTCTTTAGTGTATGGTTGTGAAGCGGTGATACCCGCCGAGATCGGAGTTCCCTTCCCTCGAGTTCTGGCCTACAATATTGAGACAAACGATCCCGAACTCCGACAGGAAAGGGACAATGTCGAGGAACGAAGAGAGATAGCCTCAGCCAGAATGGCAAGGTATAAGCAGAAGATCTCTCAGTATTACAACTCGAGGGTAAGGCACAGATACTTCAAAATCGGCGATCCGGTTCTGAGAAAAAATGAAGCAAGTCGACAAGAGGCAGCCGGAAAGTTGACCCCGAATTGGGAAGGCCCATATCAGATTTTGAAGGTTCATCCCAAAGGGTCCTATCAACTTGGGCGAGCAGATGGAACCACGGTTCCTCGACATTGGCACGCCAACAATCTGAGGAAGTATTATGTTTAAGATAAGCTTTACTTTAATGAACTTGTTTACCTTTCGGTTTTTAAATCTTGTAATAAGTCCATGAGACAATTTTATGAGTATTCTAATAAACTTGGGTTTTCTCGAGGTGTTTTCTTTGTTTGATAGGGCTTATAGCCAAAACAGTACAATTCCAATGTGGTGTAAAATGTTAAGGCAAAACGCTCATCGCCCAGTAGAGAAATCCGCAGGTCGGACATCTCAGTAAAGCCAAAAGCAAAGTTAGCCTAATGGGCGACGAATGCAAAGGCATAGAGACGGTTCGCATGGTCGGACCACCTGTCCCAGTCGAAAGCCAAATGAGCCCGAGAGGCGAAAAAGGCCCAGACAAAGGACGGTTCGCATAGTCGGGCCACCTGTCCCAGTCGGAAGCCGAATGAGCCCGAGAGGCGAAAAAGGCCTAGACAAAGGACGGTTCACATAGTCGGGCCACCTGTTCCAGTCGATGGTCGAAAAAGCCTGAGAGGCAAAACAGACCAAAAACCAGGGACAATTCACGTTAAAATGCTCAGCCTGAGGTCAGATAAGCCTGAGAGACAAAAGACTAAGGCAAGCAAGTCGATCTCATGTGCAATAAGAACCAAAGGTTCATAATACACTTGGGGGGCAACATCGATAAAATAAATTGTATTTCGAGCGGATCCAAGGCTCGAGAAAAGAAAGCTACGCTACAAAACATTAAGACAAGCAAGATAAAAAGATAAGAAAAAGATGGCAAAATCAAATCAAAATTCAGAGCAAAGTTGTTACAAGGCAAGGCCAGGTCGAAAAGACCAGCCAAAGTTAAAATAAATGTTATTACAAATTAAAAGTTCGAATATCAGAAGAAGAATTAAAAAGACAACGATCGGGGGTCGACTTCGGGGGTCGGCTCCGGATTAGCTGGGGTCAGCTCAGAATTAGCAGGGGTCGGATCGATAGCGGTTGGGTCAGCAGCAGGGGCGGAGCTAGAGGCACCATATTTGATGGCCAAAGACTCTCCTTGCTGAAACTCTTCGATGTACCGATCGTACAGCTGCTCCGAGTCCGGATTGTAGAACATAGGCGTCTCGAGGGACGACACGTCGAATCTTGAGACGACGGCCTTCACCTGGTCGACGGACAGAGTGTAGCCACCCATCATCGAGGTGCGCATGATCACCTCCAGGTCGTCTTCGAGGTTTGTCGACTTGCGGTACTCCATGATTGCTTCGGTCTTAGCCTCTTCGACCTGCGCGCGCGCTCGATCCTATTCGGCCTGTAGCGCATCTCGATCACGGCGAGCCTTCCTAGCTTCTTCATCCACAGCCTTCTGCCCTTTCGGCAACATTTCATAGTCTTGAGTCAGCTTGAGCAACTCCCTATCCTGACTGTGCCTTTCGTCCTGTAGTCGGCCCAGCTCCCCCTCAGTAGTGGCGAGTTTTGCTTCAGCAGCCACCAACTTATCTTGCAACTTTTCGAGCTCGGCGACCGACTCGTGCTTCAACGAATTATATTGTTTCTCCACAGCAGAGAGGGCAGCACTTTTTGCGGCGTTGTCTTGGAGCAGCCTGCCATTCTCCTTCTTGATTTCGTCCGCCGACTCTCCTGTCTTGGCTAGCCGTCGGGCAACCTCCCGACCAACAAGGGTATTCTACAAAACATAAAGAGTATATCAAAAAATGGACAAGGCATAGGCCTCGAGAGAAGATAATAGGAAAAGAAGGATCGACTTACAAGACGATTCAACTTCCGCATTACGTGGGACAGGCTCTTGTCATCCACACCAGCATAATCGTCGGCAACCCAGTCCACACCGATCCCCGACTCGGTAGAGGTCTCAGCAACCTTCTTCCTCTTCGCCTCTCGAAGCTGCTCTTTCACCACCTCGGCAACAGTTGGTCTTTTCTTTGTTCGCGCCGCCTGCTCCTCGACATTCGAGGTCGGATCGACAATCTCCTCCTCGTCTTCATCTCGAAGAGAACCGAATCGGACTATCAAGTTACCAGTGGTCGGAGGTGGCTCGGTCGATCCAGCCGCGGCAGTCGACTCATGGGCAGCAGGGGTAGGTTCGGACTGGGAGGCACTCCCCTCTCGGGAAGTGGAAGGCGCCCTGGTCTCAGCCACCGGCAAGTCAGGAGTAGCACGACCTCCGAGGGATGGAGCAGCAACGACCGCCGACTCGGGGACGCGGGCGGGGTCGGTGACCTTGGAGAACCTCCCCACTGCAAAACAAAAAAAAAGAAGACAAGTTAGTTTGATCAATAAATGAAACAAGCAACAAGTCATCAAACACGACAAATGACAAGTATGTAAAAGCAGGCAAGTAGGGAACATCCTACGGTTCTCGTGATCTAGGACGTTAAGACCCACATATGGCATTGGCCCAGCTTCCTCCAGACGGGCCAGGTGATACAAGAGACTCAGGTCTCGAGTACACACCTCGAAATTATGTCCACCCAGGAGACGAGCTTCGTGTAGAACCGGATCTTTCCCAAGCTTGTCCTGTTTCCCGTCTCTCGACCTCCACTGCCCTATGTAGGGGTTATCCAGGCCATGACGGAGAAAGAAAAATCGAGGTTTACACTCCCCGTGAGAAGAAGGCCCCTTGGTTATGAACTCATGTCGGTTGGCTCTTCTTTGAAATGAATACCATAACTTGTCGGGTGTAGCGGCTATCTTGTAGTAGTATCGAAACTAGGGCACTGAGAAGCAGACCTAAGCTACTCGACATGCTATTATGAACCCCATCGAGTCCTAACACCATTCGGAGCTATCTGGGAAATCCTGACCTCATAATGCTCGAGGATCGCAAGAACTGCAGGACAGAGTGGGAACCTTAATCCACTCATGAGTTGACTCTCGTAGACAGCATAAAACCCCTCTGGGGGCTCGTCGGCAAACTTATGAAGACCAGATGGAAGCCGAGCCTCGAATGGGGGGATAGAGATGTTGTATTTTTGGCACGATCTAGAGACCTTGTCCCGGATTTATCTAATGCGAATAAACAAGTAATAAAAATTTATAAACCGGTTAACCTCAAGTATAAGGATCGTAGTATGGAGGCTATGCCGGGTCGATCTTACGGGGAACTAGGCGAATGTTAACCCTAGCTTTTGTTTTTAACTAACTATTATCACGATTACTAACCTAATGAATAACTAACTAAACAAATATGCAGAAAATAACTAGACAGAGGAGATTAATCCAATGCTAGGAGGGATTGAAAGCGATAAAAATAAACTAAAAGTGCAGGAAAATAAATTAACTAATCTAAACTAAGCTATGAGGATTGTAAATCAAGTTTATAAAAGACAAACGAGGATTGATCCACCTATCAACATGCATTGATCTATTATCTCGATTTTACGTGGTATTTACTTAGGTTGTGATTCACCTTACCTAAACATGAACTCCTAATTCCTTGGGCAATCCATCTATTAATCTAGTATCTTCCAATACTAAATTAACACTTTAAAAAGATCAAAGGTGTCAACTTTTACGTTAACGATCTAGTTTTTAGACTTACTAACTTCCGTTAATGTAAATCTAATGAACTATTCTTATCTATGGTGATCTATGCTATTCAAGATTTCCATCAAACAATAACATATCAAGCATACAACATATCTTCCAATATAATTGCGTTAAAACAAGAATATGCATAGATAAGAAACAACCGTAGTAAATACTCACAGTAAAAGTCGAAATAAAGAGATCAATTCAATGCTGACGGCTTCACAATTCTCGTTTGAAGGAGGTTCTAGCCTCTGAGCATCCTCAGCAACCCAGAAAAGCAGAAAAATAACATAAAACTAGCCTACTTTGATCGAATTTAAAGTTGCATAAAACTGGAAATAAAAAGTGTAAAATCGCAGCCAAAGCCGCCCCTAGAAATTTAGGGTTCGAGTTCTGTAGAATTGGTATCTCAATGTGTGAAAATAGGCAAGTATTTATAGAGATTTGAGGCGGTTTCACTAAGTCGGCACTCGGACGCTCGTCCAGTTAAGTGGACGCTCGTCCAAGTGTTTTGAACTCTAATGTAGACGTTCGTCTGGATAGCGTCCAAACTCTCTGATCTTCTTTTTGCACCTTGGACGCTCGTCTGCTTCTTCTGGACGTTCGTTCAGTAAGTTCATGACGCATCAGTATTGAATTCTTCCTCTCTAGACGCCCGTTTAGATTGTCAGACGCCCGTCCACTCCTGGACGGGACTTGGACGCCAGTTTAGCTGGAATAAAACTTGATTAAATCATCTCTATCTCTTTTCCTGTCCACTCCATTCGATCATTATCTCTTCTTAAACCTTTATAGCTCGAATTTCAACCCTTTTGATCATCATTTGAGCACAATAAACGTACCTATAACACATGGAAAACATCGCAAACTGTAATAAAGTCCAATTAAATATAATTCACGATGAAAACACATAATTTATTCAATATTGCGATTAAGTCCTTAAAAACCTAGTATGCTCAATATTTCCATATAAGGGCCATTTATTATGCAATTAATCCAATTAAGAGGGAAAATACCATAAAATATATCATAATAAAACATAGACTTCCACCCTTAACAACTCCCCCACACTTAGCTTTTGCTCGTCCCGAGCAAAACAAAATGAAAAATTAGGCTCGAGAAAGGAAAACAGGCATCTAAACAAATATAACGTACATTCAATAACTTAGAGGTTCACCGGTGTGTGGTGTGCAGAGCCATAGAAAACTTCCACTAAATCCAAACTTGAAAAACTCAAAGTAAAACTAGCTAATACCCCCTCGTAGACTAGTAATAAGTGACACTCATAAGGTGTACCCTACAAACGTGACATATCCCGAAAAGGATGATCGAATGAATCTAGGGCCTTTCCGAAATACTCAGAGGATAATCCCTACAGCATATCTATCGGTTTATACTGGGGATAAGATTAACGAAAACTAAGCCTTATTCATTTCATAACATATCTTAAGTTGATTGAATTCATTCACTTTTTTAACACACATTAGAAGAAGCTATTGCCCTCATAGCAGAATAGGACATTTCGAGATAATCCCCTACCTTACTCCAATCATAAGGCAGCTTTTCCTAACTGTCGTGAGCTCTTGGTCATCATGGTGGAATAGGACATACGTGGTATACCCTATCGCACTCAAATCATCGACTAGCTTCCGACACACCCATTTTATTCATTTAATTCAACTTTTTCATTAACAACATTAGTTACGTGTTACTTATCACATTCAAACCTTCAGATATTCACAGTATCTCATACTTCGGATCTAAATACAACCTATCATAAATCTCAAGATATATACGTAGCACTAAGTACATGACTTATAAGAAAATCAAAAATCACTAATCCAAAACGGGGTATAGCTTTATAAAATAGCTCATCGTCACTATGGCTCGTGAAAAGTAGTGTCAGGTGAAACAACTAACTTACCAAACATATGAAATATCGCATAGATGATTATAAAAATAAATATAACGAACTTCAATTTGAATTGACTACTCCGAAAGTTTTGAAAAATTACGCTCATTTTGCATAATAAAACATTCTAACAACTTATATGCATAGGTACAAATCGAACTATCCCCTCCCCCACACTTAAAAATTCAACATGCCCTCATGTTGTGTAGAAATTGAAAAAGACAAGAACTTAGCTGAATTCGCGTAGAAAACCGAGCCGTTGGTCAGGCTGGAGCATGAAAAGGCCAACACTCGCAAAAAGCGCGGAAAAATGTCCCAAAACTAACTCAATCGGATCTCGACAAAAACTATCGCTGCAAAATTCGAGAAACAGAAAACTCGGGGGAAAACGGGGTATAATACGGCAGTAGAGATAACACGGAATAAAAAGAAAAAAAATCACCGATAATTATGCCAACACAAGTCAAAGAACGAGAAACCAGTAAGTAGCAAAATGTGTAGGTACAGCCAAATCGAATGAAATGTAGCAAGAAGTGCAACAACGACCAGAAAAATAGATACATAAAATAATAACTCAAGGCACCCCGAGTCGGAGTATCATCAGTCGGAGAAGGATCTGAAGAAGGGACAGCAGCTGTAGATGCAGTCTGTGGAACAGGAGCAGCAGTGGACGGCCCAGCCTCGCTATCAGTAGGAACTCCCGCAGTCCTCGGATCCACTGGAGTTTCTTCATCATCCGACTCGGGCTTCTCCTCCATCTTGACCACCTCAGCTATCACCCGCTCTATCTGCTCGGAGAAGACATAATCCATATTACTCGCATTGAATACCCTCCGATCTCTCGGTTGCCGTCCATCAACTATACATTCCAAAACAGACAAGATATTATCTTGGCCATCCCGGATATCACTCAACATCGCCCTCAAACTATGAGCCATACTATGCCGAGTAATCTCGGAAGAAGATAATCCAGAAAGAACCGAAGCTCGAGGCGGTGTCGAGGTGGAACCAGGCTCGAAACGGGAACAGCCTTCTCTCTACGAATAGGGGGGTAGCTCTTCGTCTTGTGGTCCGATGCATACTCAGCAACCCCAGCATCCAGACACAAGCGATGTATCAAATGTGGTACTATTAAACTCCGGGTGTACACCTTCCGGTTCATGGAAATCTCGTCGTATAAGGCTTGCCCCACATCTACATTCAACCCGAACGTCAAAGCATATAACATCCCAAGATCACTGATATGGAAATGTGTAAGATTATTCTTCGGGATCAAACGACTCTGAATAAAACGGCACTGGACTCTCCAATCCTCGGTCCATGTCGTTGTGACTAACTCCTTCCTTTGGCCATTAGGTCTCATTGTCCAAGCCACATCCGGACAAACCCGTAATCTCAACTCCTCCATCGGGTCACGACCATCCTCATGTTGCCTCCTTGCAATCTCCTCCTTATAATCTAAACCCTCAAAAGCCGGTAAATTGTATTTCTCATTTATGACCTCAGCAGAAAAAGGGACCTTAACACCTCGCACCATAACGCACTTGGTATCTAAGTCCGCCTCGGAAAAGTTGGCATAGAACTCTCGGACAATAGAGTCATTGACAGGAGTAGATGGAATCTTTGTCGGGCTGACCACTTCCTAGTTTTGAGCATCCGAGCGAAAGAAGGATCAACTTGAGACACTTTCACCTCTCGGTCAAAAATAAGACTCTGGTCGAGTAATGCTTGGTGTAGGCTTCATGTGCGGAAGGATTCACAAACCGACGAGGCATCGAAAGCGGAATAACAGTCTTAGACTTTTTCTTAGGGGGTGCCCTCGGTTCAGGTTCCTGTTGCACAACATCCTCCTCTCCACCCTCAACTCTAGATGGCTTGGCTCTAGAGGACTCCTCACCACGGTTACCTCGAGACATCCTACTCAGGGGGACATCATCATCATCCTCAGTATCGAGTTGGGGGAAGAATCATCCCGTAAATTGGTCCCAGCCTGTTGAGATGTTCGGGGGTACCATTGTCAAACTTATAACTAAACTAAACCATTCACACAAATGGTTACCCGTTTATCGTCCAAATCGGGATTTCAAACAAAGCATACCACCAACAACCACCACAAACGCACCACATCATCATCATAACCAGAATTCGGGGAAGAAAATGGCAACAAACAGAAAATAGAACATTATGAGTGCATATTCAAGAAAATGAGTCGAGCCGAAGATCGAACTCACAAAAACGTGAATGGAAACGAGAAAAGTTGCTATAGACTCACCCAACGCTATGAGAGGATGATGAGTGAACAGATTAGAAGCCCGAAACACCAAGATTGGGCACCAAAATGCCAACTTTTGTCAAAATGGCCGCACCGAAGAATCTCTGATTCTTGAAATTCTGTTGATTGTTGGAGAATTTGGGTAATGGAAATGAAAAGAGGGTGCGTAGAGCGTGCTAATGAAACTGGAATCGCTCAATTTGGTTCAGAAATAAGGATTTTAGGTTTGGAGAAGTGGGAAAGTCGGGTTCGCGGTGGAAATTGCAGAAAAAATGAAGGGTCGTGTCCAGAACATATATATATAGGCTCGGAGTGGACGCTCGTCCATCCTGACGGACGGGCGTTCACTAGCAACTGCACGAACCGGACGGGCGTCCATAAATTCAGACGCTCGTCCATGGGGCATTTTTGAATACAGGATAGGATGGAGTTTGTTAGACGGGCGTCCACTATATTGGACGAACGTCCATAAAAACAGTAGTCCGGACGGGCGTTCATCTTCATGAACGGGCGTCCAGTCAGGAAAAATGCAAACTTGTCTTTTTTTTTTTTTTTAGTAAAAATTATCATATAAAACAACTAAATGCGAAACTTTTATTATCGATAATTTAAAATTCAAAAGTACAATACGGAAAATCATGAAAGAACTGGAAAATAAAACAAACACAAATAAAACAGTGGGTTGCCTCCCACCAAGCGCTTCCGTTTTACGTCGGGGCTCGACGAAAGCAAAACTAACTAAGGAAACACTAATCTGCGTAGATCTCGTCCCAATCAACTAAGCGAATGAGACGTCGAAGCATGTCGATAGCCGGAGGAAAGTCGTACTCATCCCGCAAACACCAATCTTCCCCAGCTACCTCAACACCTCCGAAATGCTCATTTCGCAGCACTAGTGCACAAATCCGTCAGCATAGGATCATTAAGGATCGTGTAAGGACGTCCTATGGCCTCCTGCAACTCCTCGGTCGTGAAATCGCTGCCTCCCGAACAAGGTGGAACTATGATAACGTACGTGATGGTCTTAACCCGAGTGCTAATGTCAAAATCTACATGAAGAACTATAGTGCATCCCGGTCCATCATCTACTGTGATCAGCGGGATCCGACTAATGAGGGGAAACTCCTCAGGAAGAACTCCGTAGTCCATATCTAAAAGCACACTAACCGGCAGACATAAATAGAAAAACTTAGTCAGCTAAAACTTAATCAAACTAAAACTTAAATAAATAAAACACTAATAGCGTGAACAGAACCTAGCTAATATAATAAGGGATATCTAGGATGCCTCCTAGTAGCGCTTTTGGTTAATGTCATTGGCTCGACACGGTTTAAGCTCAGCCTGGATCGGGCCATTTGACTCTTCTGCCAACCACTACCTCGTGTAAGCTCTGATCAGCAGTGTGGCTGCAGAAACAACATCTCACACATGGGGAAAAATTTTTAATAGCCCTCCACATACGCCTGAACTTCCCCATGGGTGACCTCTTCATTCTCTGAGCCCTCTGATGACTCTTCAGCTGTCGCTCCCTTTCAAACTCTTCCATATCAGCACTACCTGCTAGAACTTCTTCAGAAGGATCACTACCGTCATCCTCGGAGAACAAGTCGGGTGATAACTCGTTAAAGTCTTCGACTCGAGGAACACCACATCCGAGAATATCGAGAAATTTAACAATCAAAGATTTCTCTTTAGGTTCACCGATATAGTGTTTGCACCTTTGACCGTTGACTCAAAACGGGTCACCACTATAACCACGAAGTTCTAGAACGCCTCCCGGAATGATTTGGAGAATCTCGAAGGGGCCGGACCAACGTGTCCGCAACTTTCCAGAAACAAATGTAACCTAGAATTGTAGAGGAGAACTTGTTCGCCGACTCTAAATTCTCGTTTCTTAATTTTCGCATCATGGAGTAGTTTCATCTTATCTTTGCTGATCCTGGCACTTTCATATGCCTGAAGTCTGAACTCGTCCAGCTCATGTAACTGCTGCAATCGATGCTGCCCACAAGTTTGGGAATCAAAGTTTAAAAACTTTGTGGCCCAATAAGCCCTATGCTCTAGCTCGACAGGCAAATGACATGGTTTCCGTAGACCATTTGATATGGAGATGTACCCATAGGAGTTTTATAGGCGGTCCTATAAGCCCATAATACATCATCCAACTTCAGACTCCGGTCCTTGCGATGGCTGTTCACGGTTTTCTCCAGGATCTTTTTAATGCTTTGGTTGCTACGTTCAACCTGACCACTAGTCATCGGATGATATGGTGTGCCAATCTTATGGCGAACACCATACTTTTCTAGAACTTTTTCTAGAGGTCGATTGCAAAAATCGTCCCTTCGTCACTAATCAAGGCTCTTGGACAACCAAATCTCACAAAAATGTTCTTCTTAAGGAACTTCATGACCGTTTTATGATCATTATGAGGAGTGGCTACTGCCTCCACCCATTTCGAAACATAATCTACACAGACTAAGATGTATTTGTTACCGCACGATGATGGGAATGGTCCCATAAAATCGATGCCCCATACATCAAAGACTTCGCACTCTAAGATGGGTTTCAAGGGCATGTCAAAACGCCTTGTCGAGTTCCGGTTCTTTGACATCTATCGCAAGCTTTACAGAAGGCTTCTGTATCCTTAAAGATTGTAGGCCAATAGAACCCGGACTGGAAGATTTTAGCAACGGTTTTCCAGGGACCAAAGTGACCACCGGTGGGTCCACCATGGCATTTCTCGATAATCCCACGTTGCTCGGATTCAGGAACGCATCTCCTAAGCAAACCATCTTTGCAGACCTTAAACAGATAAGGTTCATCCCAAACGAAATATTTCATATCAGAGAAGAACTTCTTCTTCTCTTGATAAGACATTTCAGGATCAAGGTAACGGGCATGAAGGTAGTTCACAATGGAAGAGTACCATGGAACATCAGGAGGACGACCGTCTATCAACATAATGTTTTCTAGAGGAAAGTAAAGATCTATATCATCAGGATCACCCTTTTCCTCACTTAACATCCTAGAAACATGATCCGCCACAACGTTCTCACTGCCCTTTTTGTCCTTAATTTGAACGTCAAACTCTTGTAGGGTCAGTATCCAACGCAGTAGGCGCGGTTTAGCATCCTTTTTAGTCATCAGATACCGCAAAGCAGCGTGATCAGTCCACACGACCACTTGAGCACCTAGCAAGTAACTACGGAACTTGTCCATAGCAAACACTACGGCCAATAATTCCTTTTCGGTAGTCGTATAGTTAACTTGCGAAGGATTCAACGTGTGGCTGGCGTAATAGATAGGCTGGAACTTTCCTTCGATTCGTTGTCCTAAGACTGCACCAACAGCATAGTTGGATGCATCGCACATAAGCTCAAAGGGCAAGTTCCAGTCTGGCGATATAAGGATTGGAGCGGATATTAACCGATTCTTGAGCTCCTCAAACGCTTGCTTGCAGTTTTCTTCGAAATTGAACTCAACGTCTTCCTTGAGCGAGTAGATAGGGGCTTGGCTACTTTGGAAAAATCTTGGATGAATCTCCTATAGAAACCGACATGTCCGAGGAAACCTCGACTTCGCGTACATTCTTAGGATAACTCATCTTCTCAATAGCTTCAACCTTGGCCCTATCGACTTCTATACCTTTGGCGGACACTTTGTGGCCAAGAACTATCCCCTCATCGACCATAAAATGGCACTTTTCCCAATTGAATACTAAGTTCTTTTCCACACATCTAGATAACACCTGATCAAGATTATTGAGGCGATCATCGAAGGATTGACCGAAGACCGAAAAATCGTCCATAAAAATCTCCATGCACTTTTCAACTAGCCCGTCAAAGATTGCCATCATACACCTTTGAAAGGTGGCGGGGCATTACATAGGCCAAATGGCATCCGCCTGTAGGCGAATGTACCATACGGACAGGTGAAAGTGGTCTTCTCTTGGTCAACAGGATCGATGGGTATCTGGAAATATCCTGAATATCCATCCAGGAAACAGTAGAATGCGTGCCCTGCCAGACGCTCAAGCATCTGGTCAATGAATGGAAGGGGAAAGTGGTCCTTCGTGGTTACTTCATTGAGTTTTCTATAATCAATGCATACCCTATAACCAGTGACCGATCTCGAGCTATTTCTTCTCCCTTTTCATTCTTCTCAATTGTAATTCCACCATTCTTGGGAACTACTTGAGTCGGGGAAACCCATTCACTATCAGCTATAGCATAAATGATACCCATATCCGGAAGCTTAATGATCTCCTTCTTGACTACCTCTTGCATGTGAGGGTTGAGCCTTCTTTGGGGCTGTCTTACACATTTGGCTCCTTCACTAGTCTTTATCTTGTGCATACAGATGTCGGGAGATATTCCTTTGATATCTCCAACTTGCCAACCAAAGGCTTTCTCATTTTTACGCAAGACGTTTAACAATTTAAGCTCTTCCATTCGAGATAGCTTGGCAGAGATGATCAAAGGAAGCTTGTCACCCTCTCTTACAAACACATACTTAATATGTTTAGGCAACGGCTTCAGTACCAAATATACGGGAGGATCCTCTAGACTTGATTTAAGATCGCCACTCTTCAACTCAACATCGCTGAGCTTACTTAGTGGTCCTACTGACAAGGCTTCTTCTCTTAGCTCATCCTCGAAATCAGCTGCTAATTGGTCTAGATTGACCACACCATGACTATTCAACTTATCAATTAGTCGCTCATATTCCGATTCTACAGCCATGACTTGCTTATCCATGAAGTCGTCGAAATCATCAGAAGTCTCCTCAACGGAAAAGCCGGTCGGAGCTCCGGAAGGTACATTGATAGATTTTGAAACACTATAGCTCACCTCCTGGTCACCAACTCGAATGGTCACATGCCCACCATCACAATCGATGAGGGCTCTAGCTGTAGATAGAAAAGGCCTTCCAAGAATTAAAGGGACATTTTCACTTTTCTCAATATCTAAGACGTACCAGTCAACTGGAAAGGCAAACCTATCTATTTGAACTAATACGTCCTTTAAGATCCCTAAAGCTTTCTTAGAAGATCTATCAGTGAACTGCAAATTCATGGTCGTGGGTTCTAGAAGACTTTGTAAACCCAGCTGCTTGCACACAGACAATGGCATCAAGCCGATAGATGCGCCCAGGTCACATAAGGAATTTGGGAAGACTAGGCCTCCCATCTGCAATGTGAGCACAAATTTTCCTGGGTCGCTTCTCTCGATTGGTAAGCTTTCATTATTGCCCAGAGAACACTCCTTACCAACCGCTTGGTCCATTCCTGCTAACTTTTTCTTGGAAGATACAACATCCTTGATGAACTTTGTATACTTAGGCATCTCGACCAAGACCTCGGATAATGGCAGATTTACGAGTATTTTTCGGAAGGTTTAGCACCTTCTCGTACTTTTTGTCTTCAACCAATGGAATGTTGCTCTTCCTCGGTGGAAACGGAAGCTTCTTGAGATCACTCTCGGAAAAGACTCTCTTTGAGGATGCGCTGATAGCTTTGTCTTCCAAATCCTTCCACCGAACCGTCTTTTCGAAGCTTTTCGTAGTCGGGGATCAGCCACGACTTTCTTTTCCTTTTTCAGTCCTCAAGGATCAGCCACTTGAGGATTTCCAACTTGTTCACTTCTCAGGGGAACAGCCACCGAGGATTTCCAACCTTTTCACCTATCGGGGATCACCACTGATTACTTGCTTGCACCCAAGGGGATGATGGGTGCTCAACTTCCCCTCCTGCCTTATCAATGGCGGGAGGGGCTAGTGGTTTCCCTGAAAGCCAGGGGGACCACTCAGCTGTGTACCGCTTCTTAAACTCATTGTACTGGCCTCCTCTTGTCCATAATGCATTGTTGGTACGAGGTCAGTGCATTGGCTGCTGCTCAAATCGGCTGAGCAACATGACCACCCTTAGGATTTTTCTCGGTAAAACTGGGCAGATGCCCAGGGGGTCTTGATGCTAATTGCTCAACCAGCTGCCCTATCTTCTCTCAAGATTCTTATTTGTACTCATTAGGAGCTGAATATTCTTGTTTTGCTATTCTTTGAATGAGTTCCATTCAGCCTTAAGATCATTCGAATTCGAGGGACCTTGAGAGTCTTTGGAAGTTTGAAGAGTATGGTTGGCTGGTCCGATTTTGAAAATTAGAATTGGAATTAGAAGGCCAATTCGATTGAACCTTTGTGTTTGATTGGAAAAATTAGAGTTTTGGTTTTGAGCAGAACCAGGGTTCCTATTGAAATTTGAATTCAATTAAAACTCGAATTCGGATTGAAACTGGAAGCTTGATTGAACCCTTGGTTCTGGAATTGATTCTGGCCAGATGGTTGATTAAATCTTTGGGTGTTCTGGCCATAGAACGCATTTACTTCAGCATTCTGCCCATTCATAGGACAGAATATGGAAGTATGCCCCATATTATCGCAGTTTTGGCATTGGACTGAGTGTACTGTCCATCATCATGGACAGTATTGACTTGGTATGAAGAATTGGGGTTTAATTGACATTGGCCATTTACATGACCAGTCTGACAGCAAGATTCGCAATACTGAGAACACGAGGGTTCTGCGGAAACGAAGGAGTCTGATTCATAGGATTCGGAGTTTGAGGATTGGCCATCTGCCTCTGCAGCATGGCAATCAGACTTTGAACATTTACTTCCTCCACCTTAGGAGGAGGAGGAGCTTGAATTGCCTGATAGGATGGAGCATAGTTATATTTGGCAATGTCTTGAACAATGCCCATCCTTCGTCTGGAGTCTTCTTCAAAAACGCCCGCCAGATGAACTATTGACCATGCCCTTGGTGAGCTCGGTCAATCCGCTAAAGAAAGTAATGACTAGCCTCTCCAAAGGCAAGCCATGATGGGGACACCTTCTAAAAAGAGATTTAAACCTTTTCGGGCCTCGAAAAATGATTCATTTTCCTTCCGAGAGAATGTGAAAATTTCATTTAAGCACTGGGCCGTCTTAGAGGGTGGAAAATATTGACTCAAGAACTCCTCTCGAGTCCAGCCCATGTAGTGATGGATTTAGGAGGAAGAGAGTGATACCATTCCTTCGCCTCCCCTCTTAAGGAAAAAGGGAAAAGTTTGAGCTTGATAGCATCCTCACTTACACCTTGGATGCGGGTAGTACCGCATATCTCTAAGAACGTGTGTAAGTGGGTATGCGGATTCTCTGATTGGTAGCCATAAAAAATTGATGCATCCTGCATCATCTGGATAAGCCCTGGCTTGAGCTCGAAAGTTTGAGCGGTAATGGCGGGCAAGACTATAGCCGGGTTGACGGTGATTGCACCAGGCATGGCGTAGTCTGCCAACGTACGTCGATCCTCTGCCGCCATTATTACTATTTCTTCGATCTCTTTTATCAACTTTCGTTCAATTTCTTGGTCAGCTGAACTTCCTTCGTCCGAAGGATCGGTAAAACGAAGTTTCCGCCTATTGGGTCAGACTATGGTCCGCTCGAGGTCAGGTGAAAAGAGTAATGGCCCTTTCTAACTTTGAGTTTGCATAAACCGAAACCCAACTCAATTGAACAAAACCTAAAAACTACGAAATTAAAAACCTAAACTATGAAAAGGAAACCTAAGAATCTATCTAAAATATTAGAAACCTAGAACTATTATCAAGACCTAGGAAAAAGAAAGAGAAGAGAAAGAGAGAGAGGCAGACGGACGGGCGTCCAAAAATATGAACGAGCGTCTGCCTGGTTTTCAAGATGGACGGGCGTTCAAAATATGAATGCTCGTCCGATTTTTCAGAATTCCTTTGGACGGGCGTCCAGATGTATGAACGCTCGTCTGTAGGTCAGAAATTGATACAGGATTGAAATTTTTACAGTGGACGGGCGTTCATAGGTATGGACGCTCGTTCATATGCAAAATTTTCCAGAAAAAGAACAGAAACGATTTCAGAACAGAGAGAAAAGTAAAGAAAACAAAGCAGGAAAAACAGGGAGAAATAATAAAAAAAAAAACTAATCACTAAACAGAAACTTTAACCCTAATCTAAAACACTAATATCCTAACTACTTAAAGGTTAATCCTCCTAGAAATCGACCTAAAAACAAGGTAAAACGCAGAAAACAAAAAGAAAAGAAAAAAAAACTGAACTAACACAGAAAAAACGAAAACAAACAAAAACAAAAACTAGGCAAACCGTCCGGTTCCCCGGCAACGGCGCCAAAAACTTGTCCCGGATTTATCTAATGCGAATAAACAAGTAATAAAAATTTATAAACCGGTTAACCTCAAGTATAAGGATCGTAGTATGGAGGCTATGCCGGGTCGATCTTACGGGGAACTAGACGAATGTTAACCCTAGCTTTTGTTTTTAACTAACTATTGTCACGATTACTAACCTAACGAATAACTAACTAAACAAATATGCAGAAAATAACTAGACAGAGGAGATTAATCCAATGCTAGGAGGGATTGAAAGCGATAAAAATAAACTAAAAGTGCAGGAAAATAAATTAACTAATCTAAACTAAGCTATGAGGATTGTAAATCAAGTTTATAAAAGACAAACGAGGATTGATCCACCTATCAACATGCATTGATCTATTATCTCGATTTTACGTGGTATTTACTTAGGTTGTGATTCACCTTACCTAAACATGAACTCCTAATTCCTTGGGCAATCCATCTATTAATCTAGTATCTTCCAATACTAAATTAACACGTTAAAAAGATCAAAGGTGTCAACTTTTACGTTAACGATCTAGTTTTTAGAATTACTAACTTCCGTTAATGTAAATCTAATGAACTATTCTTATCTATGGTGATCTATGCTATTCAAGATTTCCATCAAACAATAACATATCAAGCATACAACATATCTTCCAATATAATTGCGTTAAAACAAGAATATGCATAGATAAGAAACAACCGTAGTAAATACTCACAGTAAAAGTCGAAATAAAGAGATCAATTCAATGCTGACGGCTTCACAATTCTCGTTTGAAGGAGGTTCTAGCCTCTGAGCATCCTCAGCAACCCAGAAAAGCAGAAAAATAACATAAAACTAGCCTACTTGGATCGAATTTAAAGTTGCATAAAACTGGAAATAAAAAGTGTAAAATCGCAGCCAAAGCCGCCCCTAGAAATTTAGGGTTCGAGTTCTGTAGAATTGGTATCTCAATGTGTGAAAATAGGCAAGTATTTATAGAGATTTGAGGCGGTTTCACTAAGTCGGCACTCCGGACGCTCGTCCAGTTAAGTGGACGCTCGTCCAAGTGTTTTGAACTCTAATGTAGACGTTCGTCTGGATAGCGTCCAAACTCTCTGATCTTCTTTTTGCACCTTGGACGCTCGTCTGCTTCTTCTGGACGTTCGTTCAGTAAGTTCTTGACGCATCAGTATTGAATTCTTCCTCTCTAGACGCCCGTTTAGATTGTCAGACGCCCGTCCACTCCTGGACGGGACTTGGACGCCAGTTTAGCTGGAATAAAACTTGATTAAATCATCTCTATCTCTTTTCCTGTCCACTCCATTCGATCATTATCTCTTCTTAAACCTGTATAGCTCGAATTTCAACCCTTTTGATCATCATTTGAGCACAATAAACATACCTATAACACATGGAAAACATCGCAAACTGTAATAAAGTCCAATTAAATATAATTCACGATGAAAACACATAATTTATTCAATATTGCGATTAAGTCCTTAAAAACCTAGTATGCTCAATATTTCCATATAAGGGCCATTTATTATGCAATTAATCCAATTAAGAGGAAAATACCATAAAATATATCATAATAAAACATAGACTTCCACCCTTAACAGACCTCTTCAAGGGAAAATGTACTAAGACACCCCTTAGCACCCTTTCCATCCATCCTTGTTACTAATTTTTGGGCTGGTTAGGGACAGGAGGAGAGGAAGCTGCGGGCTCGCCGGAGTCTTGCCGGAGAAGAGGATCGGAGACGACAGGTGCGGAGATTGGCTATGAATGGGCGTTTCACTACCCCTATCTGATTCAGTTGCGCTACTACTACTAGACATGAACAAAATCACAGAAAAGATGAACAACACGGGAAAAAGAAGCTTACTTTTGCGTTTGAAGATTATGAGAATGAAGTAGGAAGTAGAATTGGCTCTGCTGCAACTTCAATCTCCTCCCTTTTATATGAAGGCGAAAGATTTACAAATGATTTGAAGAGACGTGAGTATTGGGGGTTATAACCCCTGGAAATCGCGACAATCAAGGCAATGACGCGTCTTTTGCGGGATTCGAAACGTTTCGTATGCCAGATATCGTGCCACGTGGCTACAAGGCAGTTGGGGTTGTGAAAAGGCGGGCTTTCCCCCGCCCAAAGGAAAACCCAACTCGATGACGGTTCAAGTCACAGACTCGACCTCGGACAACGGAAGTCGCCTCTCTCAAGTCTGGGGGGCTTATGACGATACAGGGTTTCACTCCCTCCACATGTCATCTATCGGTTGGTCATCACACTATAAAATAACACCAGTGTATTCATGTCGATGCCCAGGCTCGAGGCCAAGGCCATCATATAAAAGCCAGGCTACGACTATCGACTACCGAGCAGTGTAGGACGACCAGTCCGCACCAGCTAGCAGTGTAGGACAGTGAGTCCCTGAGTCGATCACCACAGGTCGATAACGAGGATAGAGTCCACATCAGCTTACTAAGCCCATTAATAGCGATAGCTTGGGCAAGGGTCAAGGCCCATTTAAGGGTAAAGGTGACAATAACATAAGCCGACTTAACCTTAGGGTTTAGGCAAGTGTTGTCATGATAAATACCCTATTCCAGGAACTACGTAAGGCTTGATTCTTGGAATTTAACAGGATACGTAGGGAATCTAAGAGAGAATCTTAGACTCAACCGCAAACATAAACACCCACCTCCTCATTCATTTTTGGCATTAGGGTTTCATGTATTCATCACTAGATTCATCTTGGGGCCCGGATAATAAAGGCGACGCAATTTGTCATCGCCAATCGCATACGTACATCAATAAACAATATAATAAACGTATGTTTAACACTATATCAATATTTCCTATAAAAAACACTATATCAATATTAAACATATGTTAATAATCCCTCCGTTTTTTTTAACGGACACATTTATTGAAAAAATAATTGACCACGTTCATTTAAAAAAAGACTAACCTTAAGCTAAAAAGTAACCAGGTTCATCCAAAAAATGACAGTTATTTTTTCTTCAAGTGTGACAGTTAAGAAAATGGAGGGAGTATCAATTTGACATAAACAAAATTGTATTATAGTTAATTTTTATTTCATTTATTACAATATTATATCACAACAATAAATCATTAATCCCTCTTAGCCCTAGGGGTGTTCACGAATATGGATTATCCGAAAACCGAACCGAATTGTAGCAATTCAGTTTGGTTTTGTTCAGTTAATGAATACCTCCGGTTCGGTTTCGGTTAATGTGATGGAGAAACGTAAAAATTTGGATCGGTTACGGTTAATGCTGAAAATTAACCGTATCCGAACCGAAATCCGAACCGAATAAAAAACCAAATCATGAACCGAACTAATATAACCGAAACGTTAACCGAACAATATAACCGAACTGTGATACCATTACCCAAACTAAAAATTAAAAGTATTTTAATTTTAATAATTATTCCACAACTGATTATATTGAAAAATAAAAAAATATTAACCCTATTACATACTAACTTTTACCTAAGTTTACATTTTTATTGTCTTTTTTAAGACTAAAATTGACATTTTTATAGCTTTTTAATTTCGGTTTTTCGGTTAACCACGGAATTGAACCGATAATTTCAGTTTTCGGTTAACCGACCGAATTGAACCGATTCTTTTAGTTCGGTTTCGGTTTCAAATTTTTAGTAACCGAAAATTTCGGTTACGACAATTAACCGTACCGAACCAAACCGAGAACACCCCTACTTAGCCCCATCGACCCTTTTTACTTTGTATTGTTCCAATCAACCAAAAACAATGTAATCGGTATAAGCTAACATCAAATTAACTGTCGATCCAGCTTGATCAACCTTAAACACTGTAATCGGGTTAAGTGAACATTTAATTTACAATCGATCAATCTCTATTAACCCTAAAGACTATAATCGAGTTGATGGAACCTCAGATTGACAGTCGATCATCCCAAACACTATAATCGGGTTAACTAAATTTTGAATCATTTGTCGATCAAGCCTGATCAACCCCTAACACTCTAATTGAGTTAACATGAACACCAAAATGATAATAAATTAAGGATGGTCAACCATAAACATTATAAAATGGTTAATTGAACGTCAAATTGACAGTCGGTGAATCCTGATGAACCGTTATCATTGTAACTGGGTTAGCTGATCTTCAGTTTGAAATTCAATTTTGAAATTCAATTAGGCCTGATCAACCAAAAACACTTTTATTATGTTAATTGAACATGAAATTTATGGGTGATCAAGCTTGGTCAACCATAAAGACTGTAATTGGGTTAACCAAACCTTAAATTGACAATCGAACAAGTTCTATCAACCGTAGTCATTGTAATTTGGTTGGACGAACTACAATTTAAACTTCGATTAAGCCTAATCAACCAAATACACTATAATCGGGTTAAATGAACATCGAATTGACGGTCGATCAAGCTTGATTAACTAAAATCTCTATAATTGGGTCAACAAACATCATATTGACGACCGATCAAGCATGATAAACCATAAACACTCTAATTGGTTTAACTGAACCTCAAATTGATGGTTCGTCAAAGCTTCATCAACCATAAACATTGTAATGAATATACTGAACATCAATTGATGGTCGGTCAAGCCTATTCAATCATAAACACTATAATTGGGTTAAGTGAACCTCAAATTGATAGTTCGTCAAAGCTTCATCAACCCAAAACACTGTGATAGGCGAACGTCAAATCGACAATCGATCAAGACAGAACAACCACAAAAATGTAATCAAGTTAACATTACTGTATTTGATTTAACATCCGTTTGATGTTAATTGAAATCTATTATAGTGTTTATTGATTATTATAATTGATTGTAATAAGTACAATATAATTGAGTTTTACTAAATTGTTCTTTAATTATTTAAAATTATTTTACTATTTATACCGAACAAGTAATGTAATACATTTATATAAGTGCTTTAAAGTAAATTTTAAAGAATTTAAAGTTATTGTTATGCAGTAATCCAATATCTTTGATTTGTATTACTTTGTAATCCAATATCTTTGATTTAAAGTTATTATATATATATATATATATATATATATATATATATATATATATATATATATATATATAATATATAGGGTTTAGTTCCCGTGCATACCATACTATCCATGCTTACCGTACATACTACTAAAATAGTGCATCTGATCACTATTTTAGTGCACCTGATTATTGTTTGATTGCAACTACAAATTGAGGAGCAGGTTTCTAGTTAGGTTTCTAGTTTCTACAAACCTGCTCCTCAATTTGTAGTTGCACTGAAACAATAACCAGGTGCACTAAAATAGTGATCGATGCACTATTTTAGTAGTATGTACGGTAAGCATGGATCAATAGGTATGTATATGAACCCATTTCTATATATATATATATATATATATATATATAATAAGTGATGTAATTAATTATCATCCTTCCGGCCTCCCAAAAAAAAAAAAAACAAAAAAACCACCCTTCTGAAAATCTGCTCCCATCATCACCTCACCGATATCGCTTAAAATTTCAAATCTTCTTCACCTAACTGGTATGGTAATACCCTAAAATGGACACAAAATTTCCCCAGAGGCTAATCCGCACAAATTTTAATCGACGCGTCTCTCCATTCATATTACTTTCCGGAATCATCAGTCAACGCGACAAACAAACGCATAGGCTTGGTTTTATAGAACCATGATTCTCTAAGGTACGAATTTAAAGGTTAAAAACATTTAATTTTTTTCATTACCGATGTTGTAAAATGTAAAACTTAATGATAAATTCATAATCTTATCTTTCTTAATTATTTTTATGTAGATTTATGTGTAAGTGTGTTGAAATTTGCAGAGATTTTTGTATATATTGCGAGCAGCGGTGGCGCTGATAATTTTTTGTGGTAATTTGCTATGTGATTTCTCTAGTAGATTGACAGTTTATTTCAACCAAATAAAAAGTATGAATTTTCAGTTTTTTGCAATGTCCTAAATCATTTACTATTAAAAGCATTGAAATGGCTTTTCAATAACAGGTTTTTCAGTCCACAATCCACATGGAATTGTCCCTTTAATAGCATCTCTGAGATTTCCTATGGTAACTCTCAGCATTTTATTGGAGTGCTTTTCAATAGCTTTTTTCTTTGTGTTATTCAACTTGTCTAATCTTAAACTTGCTTCAAGCTAGAAGGTGTGTTGAGATCGGTGTACCTATGCTCATATTTAAACACATTATTGAAGTGGCAATGCGGATATGCTATTGTGTTTGAAGCAAGGAGCTTTTTAATTACAAGAAGATAGGACTAGATATTGTCGAACTAACTCTCCCCCGTCACTTTGAGCTGCATATCTTCCCATCTTTTTAACTAAGATTCCGACTATATGGAATTGACGATGTAAGAGAGAAATCTCTCATCCGATCAAGTCTTCTACTATGTGATGTGGCTTTTATTTTTATTTGCGTTTAACTTCATTGTTGATTTAACATTTGCTCATATTTTCAATCTACTGTTAGGCTTGCTTTTAGGAATGCCGTGGTAGCCGGCATGAAACTGGAAAAGAAATGAAAGACTTCTAAGGATCCAAATTAGCTATACCTCTGTAAGGTATGTCCTTATCTCAATTTTTTTCTTACCTTTTGATTCCACAAAATTTCCTTGGAATTTACTAGTTAACCTTTTGGTTGTTTCAGTCCCAATTCTTCTGACATGCATTTTTTTTTTCCTGTCTATTTGTTTTTTCTTCCTTTTGTTTTCCTGATTGATGAATCCTGAAGTATTGTGATGCAGTGGATGTTGATGTAAGTTCCGTTTAATGTATGTCTTTCTATAGTAATCCGATGGTCATAAGAAAGTATGAAGCAAAAGAAAGATTTATTTGTACTTATGAATGATAGTAAATAATTTCATTGAGACACATCAAAGTTTGTGTTGTTTTCATGATGATTTTTAGATTCTGTCATGTCGTGCTTTCTCATATGTGTCTATGCCTTTTTCTTCAAAAAAAAAAAGGATAGAGGGATTGGTAACATGGGCGATGAAGATGCTTTGGAGAATAATTATCATTGTTTTTCATTTTCTTTTGTGTGTGTGTGTTTCACTGTGTGTAGAGGTTTATCCTCTTTTGCACAGAAAAAGTTAACGTATATCATCTTCCGTAATATGTCGTATTCCTATAAATCAAAAGTTATCTTTCTACCGGAAAATTGCATATTGTCACTCAATATTTTAATGTATCACACATGTTTTTCATGTATCCACAATACACTCTATTTAAAAAAATAAATTCATTTGCTCATTCAAAATATATGGGGTAACAACTTATACAAAGTAGTCATCATAAAACTTACCACCTTTCTACATAAAATAGTCATTTACTATTTAACCAAACGCTTGACATATTGAGTTATGAAAGAATATGATTTTGCCATAGATGTCCTCTAAATTATGGAGTTTTTGTCGTTGATATTGTTGGTTATTCTTCTGCTCATTTTTATTTGGATTGTTGTCTTGGTGTTCTGTTGATGTATGCAGTGACTTGCAAGAGCAATTTTTGTATATTATGACTGATCGATGTCTAAATATGTTGGGTCACTTGACTTCTCTGCTACACTATTTCTATCTACACTTTTGGGATAGTTGCCCTCAATTTGTGTTTAATGGCTGCTGAATTTCAGACCTTCTTTGGGATAACGTTAAGCATCGTCTGTTTACTTTGCTTGGTTTTTGACTCTATGTTTGATTGTTTGCCTCAATTATTCCATTTTCTTATGTTTGTAGCTCTTTGCATTGTTATGTTCCGATATTATTTTGGCGTTGTAATGAGAATTTCATTGTACTCTTGTATGGTTTTGTTGTAGGGGATTTATGTTTAAGGCTTTGGGTTCAAGGCTGAAAGAAATAAGATTTCAGGTTTGCTTTCTATTTGAAGTATATTTTGGAATGTCTGTACAAATATCACGTTAAGGCAATTTTTAGAGTGTGAGAGAGAAACGTATATATGTATGGTATGGAATTGTAATTCAATGCTTTTTAGTTAGTTTAGAGGTTCACTAATTTACTTTCGGCTATTTTGTTCATTGTTAGCAATTATTTGGATATAAAAGTCTTCGAAAAAATGAAACATGTCTCGTTCATTATGTCATAAAGATGTAGTTATATATTGTTGTGATTACTCTTAAATTTCACCAATATACCATACACGAGCTTATTTCTTATGAAATCAACATCCACTTCTAATACAATCATGGATTTTGTACATAGTTTAATCATTCTCGTGCATGATGCATGGGTTTTTAGGCCAATATTCTATGTTATCAAGAATATCATTTTACTTTCTTAGTCCTAGTTTGATAACTATTTGCAGGTACTATTATATAATAGGTACAAATTAAAACGTTGTCTTCATATCATAATGCAAGATGCAGAATAGTGGACTTTAAAATAGCTTAATTTCATCTTCTTTTTTTATTTTGTTTAATTGTTTTCCATTGCTTTTATATTCATTTTAAGAGGAATAATTTCTGCTTTTGTAGGCCTCACAAATTTTTGTCTGTGTATTTTAAGTTTACTGCCGGCAAAGGGAAATATTTGAAACATAGGAAATAAGGATCGCTGGGAAATTTGGACCAAGAAGCGGGGGGAGGAAATGGGGAAGAACAATCATTTTGTATCGGAATTAAGGGAGGTCAGTCGAAAGCAAGCAACCGGAGCTGAAGAAGCACGAATAGGGATTTTTGTCGACCAATTTTCTCTCTTGCTCCGTGTGTGCTGTAGCTAGATTTCGGTGGAAGTTATATGTCTGGTCTTCATGAGTTTTTGCTTTTGTATTATTTCTCATTGTAAAGAATTTTTTATGTACTTTCATCAGCAATTTGATGAATTCTAAGCATTTTCATTATGTGCCATACAATTCTTGTGAATTCATGGCAATAAAAAAAAATTTCGGTAAATTTTCATTTGAAAACCTACGGTAAATGGTAGATAGGTAAAGTGCCATAAAAAATTGTCATTAGAAAATATATAGTGTCAGAAATTTTGCCAAAAACAATGCGCGGCAATTGAGATAACTGTCGTTAAATTTCCATGAAGTCACTTTTGTCACAATATTCAAGTGCCGGAAAAACTGTCATAAAAAATAACCGACAAATTAGGAAAGCGTCAGAAAAGTGCCACAAATTAAAAGTATGGCACTTTAACTAAGTGCCATAAAATTGCCGGAAAAACTTTCCGGCGGAACAAAAAAGTGTCGTAAACATTGCCGACGCCAGTATTGACGACACTTAAATTTCTGCCGTTTTATGCGTCGGGATTTCTTACGGCGCTTATTTTCTATTTTCCCGGCATTTATTTTGTGCCGTAAAAAGCCAAAAATGTATATGCCATATCACAATGATGTCGATCATGGTAAGAAACATAATGGTCCTCAGAAGATGGATCATAATAAACGAAATGAAAAGAAAGTTAATGATGACAAATGCTTCCGTTGTGGAATGGAAGGTCATTGGTCCAATACCTATCGTACGGTAGAACACCTTGTCCAATTTTATCAAACATCTTTGAAAAACCCAGTTGAAGATCGTGAAGCGAATCTTGTGTATCGTGATCATCCTGAAGCTGATGACACTTATGTTGATACTAATGCTAATGCACATGATGATATGATGAATTTGGATATGGATAGTTTCTTGATGATCCCCGAAGGGTGAAATGATCAAGAAAATGTTTTGTTAGGAACATTTTTTATATTTTGATAATGGTCATACAAGCTGTTATAACTCGCCTGAAATAAGTTAGAATTCTCTTTATAAGTCTTTTCTTAGAGTCTGACATGTTGTATAAGTTGTGTTAGACAAGTGTTGTACTAGTTGGTAGAATGGCTAAGTAAAACAGAAATCCGGCAGAGGGAAAACAACCAAGTACCATTAGAGAAGGATGAAGACATATGGTCTGACTTATATCCAGGAAAGTCTGTGATGACCTTGGTTAAGTCTAAGTTTTCTTTCAAGTGATGAAATTCATTGTTAATTATGGTGTACACTGATCTCACACATATCAAGGATCAGTAAAGTACAAGGACTCTTGTAAACTCAAAGAAATCAAGAAAGCATTCAACCGGCAAAGTAAACTGTCTATCGGCTGAGTAAAAATGAAGCAGTAAAGGAAGATCTAAAACACTCAACCATTCAAGTAACAGCCAAGTGAAGAGATAGCGAAGTGAACTACACTTGTTCAGATTATGAAAAATAAGGAAGATTCAGAGGATCAAGCATTCAATGCACAATCAAGAATCAATCAAGGACGGATTTTATGATATACGTTTGAAGAATATCCAATCACTAAAATAAAGGAGAATATAATTGAGGAGGAATCAAGAATGAAATCAAGGATTATTCCCCACATTAGATAGCCAATGGACGGAAATTCAAATCAAGGATTATCAAGGCTATAAATAGAAGGCATTGATAGACAGGAAAAACAACGATTGAATCTGATAAGAAACAAGCAGAAACTCTGTCAATTTGAAAATCCTTCTATCTGAACTTAAAGGAAACATCTAAAGATCAACTTAACAATCAGAACTCAAATCCCATATCAAGCACTGAGATTGATCACAATTCTGTGAATCCAATTCACATCAAACTGAAGGAATTGAATCAGAGGAATCTGAAAAGGAGTTGCAACCTTTGTGATAGCAGCTTTTGTAGCCAGGGAGTGATAGTCTTGAATATTGTGAAGCTTGTGTAGCCAAGGACAATCTAACTATTGTATATGGGAAAACAATAGTGAATTCCTCCAATCATCACAGGAGAAGAGTGGATTAAGGGATTACACAACCCTAAGCCACTATAAACCTTTGTGTCTATTTACTTTCTGCATTTTACTTTACAACACTTTATTACATTGCATATTATATCTGTGATAGTCTAATCTACTTTGAACCCACATAAAGAAGGGATTTATCCGCTGCCCAAAAGCTTTTAAATATAAGAAAAGTATTCGAAACTCCACTATAGTCATTCACCCCCTAACTATAGTTTTACCCTTCTCTGGGACCAACAATTGGTATCAGAGCAGTGTTCCTAGTATCAAAACCTGTTCAGATCTGATTTATGGTAACAAAGAGATCACATATTTTCAAAGTAGTTTTCAAATTTGTGCTTTCTAAAGATATCTCTTATTTGTACTCATGGATTCCTCAAATTTCACGTCTAAGGTACCTGTATTCAATGTTAATAATTTTGATGAATATACAATAAGGATGTTGTCTCATCTTGCAGCAACTCATGAGGAGATGCTAGATGTAATTAATGATGGCCCAATCAAGATCACAACTGTGTTAGCCATAGGAGCAGATCAAGGAAAGAAGATAGACAAACTCAAGAAATATTGGACCAAGAATGACAAAAGAAGAGAAAATCTAGATTTTGTTGCAAAAGACATGATCTTGAAGACTCTAGACAGTAATATGTTTATGAGGATCAAAGATTGCAAAATAGCAAAGGAGAAGTGAGATAAATTAGCACTGATCAATGACTTGTTTTTTTATAGCAAAGGGTTTAGGGGTATGACTTGTTTTTTTTTTTTATTAATGTGGCATATAAGTATTCAAAGCTTAGGTTATGACTTTGTGTTGATTGATTCTTTGTTGCATTAAACAAAATGCTGAGTTCTATCATGGAAACTATAGTGAATGTCATAAACAATCAAACAATCCTTATTTAGTAACATACATATAATCCACATTAGCATTTAGGGTTAATGATTTAGTGTTTAGGGTTCAGGTTTCTGGGTCCAAGGTTGAGGATTCAATGAGTAGTGGATATGATCTGGGTTTTATGAATGCCACATATCATCAATCAATCCATGGTTAGTGACAATCAAACACAATGTTCGATACTATCATCATGGCAGTTTTACAATTTATGATTCACGGTTAAAGGTTCATGGATTAAGGTGTAGTGAAATAAATTAAATGTACATGCTTGCACAAAATATTAATAATTACAAGTGTACAAAATGTAATCGCTTAGGTGCACATTCATAAAAACAAACATGTGAATGTTTTTTTTTTACTTTACCACTATGAACATTGTCACACGGCACCGAGGGAACAATGTTTCTGTGAATTCTCTGTTTTTTTCCTTCTCGATACCCCATGTACCAGTATAAATGAGTATCGAGAGTATGGGTCATAAATATGTAACCAACTACAACACAATCTCATTTGTAAGGTGGAGTAAGCTTGACGTTAGCACCTACAACACCCTTGTATCCCATTTATTATGAAATTCGATGCATATGTATATTGTTAATGTGGACCCTTAGGAAGGCGAACACAAGTTTAGAGGGGGGGGGGTGAATAAACTTATCACCAAAAACTAATCCTGAGCTGAAAAAGCCTCAGGAACTGAGTTTCTCTGAAACTCAAACTGATCTTCAGTTTTGTTCCTGTCCCTTAACTTGTGTGGAGTTAAGCTGACAAAGCTAAGATTAAGTCAAACTGACTTAAGCTGAAACTGAGTCAACCGGAAGCGGATAAGATTTTAGCCTTTTTGTTGATCTTGTTATTCTATTATGAAAACTAAGTGTTGTGAACTGAATTCTGGTGAATGTCAGTTGTGACTGTGAGGTGTATAACAATCAAGTATCACAATGCTATAAGTAAATGCTGAATAAATGCGTAAAGTAAATAAGGCGGATATTATAGAGGTTTCAGGTGGTGTAATCCTGTACGTCATCTCTTCCCCTGTGGTGCGGAGGAAAATTCCACTAGAACTTCATGAGGTGAGCTGTTACAAAAAGTCCTAAACAATAGTCCTTGGCTAATCCCTAGCGTCACTATCTAAACAATTGTAGAACAGGTAGAATTGGTGCTCTTCAAAGGCTTGAACCACTGGTCCTTAGAGGGTAGGATTGCCTTTTCACCAGCTACCACCACAAACACAGTCTACCCGACTGCTTGTCACAACTGTCCTTGGCAAAACCTTCCCGGTTTGCTTCACAGTCTAAAACTTTTGATGTTGAATCAAAGTTGGGCTGAGAATCAATAAATTGATTCTTGTTTGTGGTTCTTCAAGGTGTTGAATTCTTGATAAGTTCTTTGTAGCTTGAACACTTGACGAAATACTAGATAAGATCTTGTTATAGTTCAGAGATAAATAGAATAGACTGATGCACTTCTTGATTCTTGTATATGCTCTGTTCTATTCTTTGTTGTTGGTGCAAAGTCTTCTATTTATAGTGTGAAGTCCAACGTTCTTCTGGCTTCAATTTGAATTGTATCAATGTCTATCTTGTAACGGCTATATTTTCTGATCGTTCTGCTGTGTCAGTAATTCATCCAGTGAAATTGTTTTCTTTACAACGTTCGACTGTACTTTCAGTTTGTTGGATGGCTGACTTATAAAACTGAGTTATCTTATCAGTTTTGTACTGAGTTTTTCATTTGTCAGTTTCCTAACTGAATTGGAGCATTAACTGGGATTTTACTCTTCTTCAAATATCAGTACTCCAGTTTTCATCTGATTATAATTGACTTAATCAGAGTACACCATGACACATTTATCATCTAAGAATTCATTGTCCTTATGATTCTTAGGTCTTCATACAAGATCTATAAAGTCAGTTCAGGTCACCACAATCTTGCCTGAAGTCCAACTTTACAGTCTCGACTTGTAATCTTCATAACTGAGTTTGAACCCTCAGTTCTTCATTCTTCAATAACTGAGTTTGAACCCTCAGTTCTTCATTCTTCTAGATAAGCCAACTGAGTCTGTAACTCTCAGTGAACTTACCTTCTTCAGTTTCATATAGATGTATTCTGAGTCAGTTTGCTTGTCTCGATGATTTCCAGTTTCCTGAATGATTTCCAGTTTTCAGTTTTACGACACACTAACAATTACAGTGCTTGTCTGATGTAACCTATACAAATATCAGACTCTAGTAAAACTTATACATTCAGTTCTAGACATCTTTTAGCTTTCCACTATAACATCTGGCTTCAGCACTTCATCAATGGGGTTAAGATAATATTTTAACACATAAGATGAATTATCATCAAAACACAAATTTTATTTCCATAAGATGATATTTGATGTAACCTATACAAATATCAGACTCTAGTAAAACTTATACATTCAGTTCTAGACATCTTTTAGCTTTCAACTATAACAGCTGGATTCAGCACTTCATCAATGGGGTAAAGATAATATTTTAACACATAAGATGAATTATCATCAAAACACAAATTTTATTTCCAACAATTTCCCCCTTTTTGATGATGCCAAAACTCTCCCTAAAAGAAAAGCTTAAAGATCAAAACAATGTAAAACAATGTAAAACTGGAAAACTGGTTTTCATTGGAATGAGCAAAAACTGGATAAGTACAATTTTGTTCAAATAACTATGATTAAAGACTAAGCTTCTTCTTAGCTTTTTGCATGACTGAATCATATCTTTTAGCTTTGTCATACAATCGAAAATCTTCTTCAAGCTTGGAGTCTTCTTTTGAAAAGGTCTTGTTGTAGTCAACTTGACTGCTTTCTTCCATCTTCTCCATTGAATTAGCTTGGGTAAGCTTGAGTCTTTCGAGTAGTAATTTTCAAATTCTACAAGATCGGTTTTCATTTGTTCAGTCTTGTCTTTAATCTTCAGCTTATCATCAATCCTTTGATTCTTCTTATGTTGTGCAATTCTTTGCTTTGAGTAAATATCAGACAGAAAGTAGTTCAAGGATTCCTCAACTGTTCTGCCCTTGTACTTGGCTTTAATAGGATTGTAATCTTTGATAAACTGTGTCCACAGATCCTTTGTAAGAGTAACTCTTCTGTCTCCAGGTTGTTGTATTTTTCAATAAGTTGATCATCAGTTAACTCTTTCTTCAAAAATTTAGGATCTGATCTGTGTCTTTGTAGTTCATCTTCAAGTCGCTTCATTTCTCCAAGTAATTTCAGCTTTTTTTCTTCAGCTTTCCTCTTTTTGGCATCATATAACTGATCTACCAGGGCATGGGTTGCTTTTTGATCTTCTGAAATCTGTCGCTGAGAAGCAAGTACTTCCTTAAGCTGAGTTTCTAACCCGTAGATATGCTGATTTATATGCCAATGAGCCTGAGCTTGAGTTTCTCTATTTGACTGCGGTTGAATCTTCGAGTTGTTGTTTGAGTAACACAATCTCTGAAGCAGAACTTGAGCTTGATTTGTGAATCATTTCTAGTCTTGCATGAACTGAAACATCAGTTCTAGTTCTATAATCAAGGTATCCAGAGATGTTTGATAAAAGGCCATTCTGTGTATCTCTCTGACTGAGTACAACTTTCAAGTTTTCATGAACTTTGGCCAATTCATCCTTTGATAGAAAATCAGAGGGATCATATGTAGCTTCTATTTGATCCTTATTCTGAGTATTATCTGCAATAACCATCAGTTGTCTGATTTCATCAGCTGCTTGCTGATTGTCAGTCGTCTGATTTCCAACTGGCAATTCTTCTTGCTGTGATACAGTTTGCGTTGCTAGAGGTTGAGATTGAGTGACTGTTTGCAGAACTGTAGTATCATCAACTTCTTTTCTTGACTTATCATAATCATCATCATCCTTTTTCTTTGAACTGTCTTTAGATGATGTGCCTGATTCTCTTCTTTTGGCTAATTCGGTAAATCTTTTGAACCAGTTGTCAAGAAATTCAGTAATAGGAAACAGAGAGTAAAGATCTCTAACTTCCAATTTCTCTAAGAGTAAATTTTCTTCATTCTGTAAACTGACATCTCGAGAATCTTCTGGTTGAAGTTTCATTTTCATCAGCTTAATGATTTTGTCAGCTTCGAAGACTGGTGTTGATTGCTGAATCGATTGCTGTTGTTTCTGAGAGGTAAAGTCAGCAGTGACATTCTCTTGAGTAACTTCAGTTGTCAATTGATGTTGTTGTTCCCCCTCAGTTGGTGCTTTCTCACTTGAGATTTCAGGGTACAGACATCTTACAACTGATCTTCCTTCTGTTGATTCAACTTTTTGCTTAGTACCTATGTGTTCAGCTTCCTGCTGAGACACAGTTGTTTGTCTTGCTTTAGGTTGGGAAGTTGTTTTAGCGATTTCCTTCGATGTTGTAGTTTGCCTTGCTTGCTTCCCTTCCTTAATTCTTTCTAGATAAAACTGAATGTTTCCACTAAGAGTCTTCTTTAATCGGAATCTGACATCAGTTACTTGTCCTTCAGCTTGAGCACTTTTCACACTTTCTAATTCATCTATGTGTTGCTTCTTGAACTGATTGACTATATAACCTGCCCAATTGAATTCTATGTTATCCCAGATTATGTTCATCAGCAAAATATTTTCTTCCGAAAGTAAATTAATTCCTTTGGATTTTCCAATGACATGTTTGCTGAGCCATCTGCTGAGATGTCCAAATTCCGGCTTGATTTTGTCGATATGAATTCCAGGTATGATTGGTTCTGTAGACGAAGCAATCATTGCGAGAAACGTTTCCTTCTTCAATGGTAGAGTGGTTAACTCTGTTGAAGTTGTTGTTGTATTCGCGAACCCAAAGAGTGACCTCATGACTCTTTCATTGAGAACAATGCGATCTCCACGAACTGTAGTTATCAAGGAGTCTCTGACTAATCGCATATTTTGCCAAAATTGCAAAATGCCTTCCACATCTCGTCTTTCTTTGAAGTGAACTTCGAGGATGTTGTTCAATCCTGGTTGTTTTTCGATTTTATCTCGTACACAGCTGGCTAACAAGGTGTTTTGACACATACCTTCATACATTTCAAGTGTTAGTTCATCAAGCTCTGTGATCAATCATTTGTTTTTCGAATCATCTGAAGTGGCCATTTTTGAGTGTGAACAAAAAAAAATTATTTTTGAAAGAAAGGGTTGCAAAGAGTCTATTTTGCTTTCTGATAACAATTTGAATTTAGATAGGGAATAGTGTGAACGGTGGTTGAATAAATAGGTAGGATATACTGGCGGTTGAGTGGTACAACTTTTCAAATTCCATGATGGTTTTGATAACCGATACGAGTACTGTTCTGACAATCGTGGGGTGTACACGCGAAATTCTGACAAAAAGAACTGTGGTAATTTAATGCGATATAACCGTTGTTGATTCTATCTTATCAACCTTTGACTAAACTTGACTGGAATGAAAACTGTTGCTGAGGTCAGTTCTAGAGATAATTCAGTTCCATCAAATTATTCAGTTTGTCAAATTCTTCAGTTTGTCAGTTTGAGATTGTTGATGTCAATGACTAATCTGTTAAGTGAGCGCACCCAACATAACAAAGATTAATCCCCTTGACGAATCTCTGGCTTAACTGACCTAACTAACTTTGATTATTCCCAACTCAGTTATTAATTTGGTAAATCTTTCTTTGTCCAATGGCTTAGTAAAGATATCTGCCAACTGATCTTCAGTAGGTACATAAAGAACTGTTATATCCTTTTTCTCTACATGATCTCGTATAAAATGATGACGGACATTTTGTCCTTGAGTGTAAAACTGGATTATCAGTAATTGCAATTGCACTTGTGTTATCACACATTATGGGAATTGTTCCTTCTTCTATCCCATAGTCTCTTAATTGTTGTCTGATCCATAGAACTTGAGCACAACAACTCCCAGCTGCTATATATTCAGCTTCAGCTGTTGAAGTTGAGATTGAGTTTTGCTTCTTGCTAAACCATGACACAAGTCTATTTCCCAATAACTGACATGTGCCTGATGTGCTTTTTCTATCCACTTTGCATCCAGCATAGTCTGAATCTGAATAAGAAATCAGCTTAAATTCTCCCTCTTTCGAATACCAAATTCCAACTCCATCTGTGTCTTTCAAATATTTCAAGGTTCTTTTCACAACTGTGAGATGACTTTCCTTTGGTCTTGACTGAAATCTTGCACATACACTGACAGTAAAAGATATGTCTGGCCTACTTGCTGTAAGATAGAGTAAGCTTCCAATCATCCTTCTTTAGAGTGTTTGATCAACATCTTTACCTTCTTTGTCTTCATCTAATCTGATGTTGGTCTCCATTGGTGTAGAAATTCCAGTAGATTTCTCCATACCAAACTTTTTGATAAGTTCTCTTGTATATTTGGTTTGGTGAATGAAAATTCTATCTGCTAATTGTTTAACTTGCAATCCTAGGAAATAATTTAATTCTCCCATCATACTCATCTGAAATTTGCTGCTCATCAAGCTTGCAAATTTCTCACATAATTGTTCATTTTCTGATCCAAAAATGATATCATCTACATAAATTTGAACAAGTAGAGTATCTTCTCCATTCTTCATCCTAAATAAGGTTTTGTCGATTGTTCCTTTGATAAATCCATTATCCACTAGAAATTGAGATAGAGTTTCGTACCAAGCTTTTGGTGCTTTTTAAGTCCATAAAGAGCTTTCCTCAGTCTGAAAACTTTATCTGCTTGATCTTTGATTTCAAATCCAGGTGGTTGTTGAACATATACTACTTCTTCAAGAATTCCATTTAGAAACGCACTTTTAACGTCCATCTGATAAACTTTGAATTTCTTGTAAGCTGCATAAGCAAGAAATAGTCTGATTGCTTCTAGTCTTGAAACTGGTGCATAAGTTTCATCAAAGTCTATGCCTTCTGCTTGAGAGTATCCTGTGGCTACAAGTATGGCTTTGTTTCTGATGATGTTCCCATCTTCGTCAAGCTTATTTCTGAAAACCCATTTGGTTCCAATGATATTGACATGAACTGGTTTATCTACCAATTTCCATACTTGATTTCTCTCGAATTCATTGAGTTCTTCTTGCATAGCTAATATCCAATCTGGATCTTTCAAGGCTTCTTCAATTTCTTTAGGTTCTGATTGAGATAGAAAGCATGCAATCATTGCATCTAGTTGATGTCTTGTTCGAACTCCAGCTTGAGTATCACCAATAACTTGTTCTTCAGGGTGATCTCTCATCCATTGATGTGAGTGAGTTTGTATCAACTTATTTGCATTTTGTTCAACTGATTCTTCAAAAACAGGTTCTTGAACTTGTTCAGCTGAATCTGAATGGAGTTGTTCAAGTTGTTGAGCAATTGTAAATTGAGGCTGATCTTGATCTGAACATTCCGAAATTTGTAGTCTTCCAACGTCAACTGAAACTGGTTCTGGTGTGACTGGTAACTGAGACTGAGAAACTGGTTCTGGTCGGTCTTCAGTTGCTTCACCAGGGAAGTTTGGTTCATCAAATACTACATGTATTGATTCTTCATGCTTGAGTGTCCTTTTATTTAGTACTCTAAAAGCTTTACTGACACTTGAATATCCTAGGAAAATTCCTTCATCAGCTTTGGGTTGAAAAACGTGAAGTTGATCTTTTCCATTATTGTGTATGAAACATTTGCTTCCAAAAGCTTGAAAGTATGAAACATTTGGTTTTCTTCCATTCCAAATTTCATAAGGAGTCTTCTCATGTCTCTGGTTCATGAGAGCTCTGTTCTGAGTGTAACAGGCTGTGTTAACTGCTTCTGCCCAATATCTTTCGGGTAGTTTAGCTTCACAGATCATAGTCCTCCCAGCTTCTTTGAGTGTTCTGTTTCTTCTTTCAGCTACACCATTTTGTTGTGGTGTTCTTGTGGCAGCAAGTTGGTGTAAGACACCATTTTCTTCACAATATTCAATAATCACACTGTTGAGGAATTCAGTTCCTTTATCAGATCTTATCTTCACAACTGAAACTCCTTTCTGATTCTGAAGTCTCTTGAGAAGTTCTGTGAGTTTTTGCTTGGTTTCACTTTTCTTGGTTAAAAAGATTACCCAAGTATATCTTGAAAAATCATCTACTACCACCAATGTATATTTCTTTCCACTGATACTAATTGGTGTAATAGGTCCAAATAAATCCATGTGTAGTAATTCTAAATGTCTGGTTGTTGAATGCTGAGACTTAGTCTTGAAACTTGCTTTTGTTTGTTTTCCTTGTTGACATGAATCACATAAGTTGTCCTTCTTATATGATATCTCTGGTAATCCAATGACTAGCTGCTTCTTAACAAGTGTATTGATGCCATCAAAATTGAGATGACTGAGTTTCTTGTGCCATAGCCAACTGATTTCTGATTTGGTATGCACGAGCAAACAGGTTTCAGCAATGGCAGTTGTCCAATCTACCACATACATGTTTTCTTTTCTTCTTCCGGCTAGGACAACTTGATAAGCTGATTCACTGATGACAACATAGAATTCTTTATCAAAAGTAACTTTGTATCCCATATCACAGAATTGACTTGTGCTGAGTAGATTGTAGTGTAGTCCTTCTACATAAAATACATTCTTGATTGTAAGTCCATTTCTGATTAAGGTGCCATAACCTCTGGTGTAACCAGGTTTATCTTTACTTCCAAAATTGACTTTTGGTCCATCCTTTGTAATGAAATTACTGAGACAGTCTTTGCTCTTTGTCATGTGTCTAGAGCAACCACTGTCAAAGTACCAAATATCTGCAATGAAAATTAGAAGTTTTTAGGTACCCAACTCAGTTTGGGTCCATGAGGGTCAGTTGTCAGTACAACTCTGGGAATATATCCTTTTGGGATTCTTCGGATATTGTTGCACTTGTTTTCATATATGTAGGCCACACTCCCATAGTATCTATGTTTGGATTGTGTCTTATTTATATGATTTCTCAGATCTTCTGACTGAAATTTGTTTCCATGTTGATTTCTGTTATTAAAACTAGAGTGATAACCCTCATTCCTTATGTACTGAGGTCTAGATTGACCTTTGTACTGTGTCTTATGCTGAGAACTGAGATTAGTCCTCTGCTGAGTTTTGGACTAAAACTTGTGATAAGTTTTTGGGCTGGAATGATTGTCATTATCAGTTTTACTAACAAATTCAGTAAAATTCCAATCATCATCAGTGGGATATAATCTTCCTTTCCCCCTGAATGTGTGAATCTTTGAATGATTGACATTCTTGGATTTATTTTGATTGTAATTTTTCTGGTTCCTGACTTTATTTGTTTTTGTGGATCTGGCAGTTGATTTGCCGTTTCGGTTTCCATTGGATACAGCTGATCTACCATTTGATTTACCTTTGTTGGTAGATGTAGTTGTCCTTTTTGGAAACTGATTTATCCTGTGTGATACTGGCTTTACTGGTTCAGCAATTTTCTCAATTTGTGGAAGTTGCTCAGCTACAAACTTAATACCAGTTTTGGTACTAGGCCCAGCAGCTTTACTAGTTCCATTCTTTGAAGATTGTTGTGTATCAAATCCTAAACCAGTTTTGTCTCCATATGGTTTTCCTGATTTGAATCCAGTAATTAAACTTGACTGAGCAAACGATTCAGTTGCTGCTGCTGATGCATTAGACTGATGCTAAATCTTTTCTTTATCAGTTTTTGCCAGTTTCAACATTTTTAGTTCGGACTTCAATCTTTCAACTTCAAGAATTAGACTTTCTTTCTCAGCTTTGATTGATTCATAACCAGCTTGTATGGTTACTAGCAGATTCATCAATTCGTCAAGAGTTTCTTCTAATTCTAGATTTTTTGGATTGGAGTCAGCAGTCGAAGAACATGTATTTATCATGAAAATCTGAGCTGAAGAGTATTTAGATTTTGATTCACATACCTCATTTGGATCTTCCATGTGTGCCATTAAAGCTGTGTCGTCAGATAATATTTCAGTACCAGCTTCATAATCTGATTCATCTCCAGCAAGGAGTGCTCTTATACCAACTGTTCTTGGTGGAGTCTTCTCGATCAGTTCTGGACATTCAGCTTTATAATGTCCTGGTTTCTTGCAGTTGATGACGGTCAAATTATACCCGTAAAAGTCATCAACATTGACCTTAAATCGAGATTAATAATATATATTTCATATTAAATCACATGTTTATATTTATTATTTAATGTTAAGTGAATATTAATATGATATTTGGTATTTAGCCGTTTTCATTATTAAAAGCCGATTTATTGTGCGATAAATGCTGATTTGTAGATCGTGATAAATCGGGAAGATAAATATCGCACAATCGTGAAATCTCAAGATAATGAAGAGGAAAATCGGAGCATTAAATGAAAGATTAATCAGATCAACACGCAAGCGTGCAGTGGGGAGCAAGATAGACGAGAAAAACGATTAACGTTTGCAAAAGTAGGTTCGGTCGACCGAGCCTATAGCTTCGGTCGACCGAGTGGGGAGCTTCGGTTGACCGAGTATGTCGGCTCGGTCACTTTTCAGATTTTTTCGTATTTACCTTCTAGATCCTTCATAAGTCGGCGGAAACTCCTATATAAGCAGCAGCTACGAAATTTGTAAAAACACACCAACATATACCTTAGAATTCCATACAATTCTACTTTGATATTTTGATACAATGTAGCATACCTTAGATTGAAGGTTTCCAGAGTTTAAGGGCTGCAAGTTATGTAAGCCTTTATTTTCTGTTTCTTTCTTTTAAGTAATTAATCCCTCCTCATTATGCTTTATCGTTTGAGTTAATTAATCATAGCTAGATGATGTAGATCTAGGCTATGACGTTAGGGATGTGGCGACTCCTTGTCTATGGGGATCCCATAACCTACGTCATACACTTAGTTTTTATTCATGAATCTACTTGATTTAATTAATGCGTATCTATGTTAGTTTATATGAATGCTTTACGAATTACTGTTTAATCCGTTGTGTATGATGAAACGCTGAGAGATACGTTCAGGGATGTAATCTGGGGAGAAAAAGACCATTCGGTCGACCGAGCCCAGCTATTCGGTCGACCGAGCCCTGTTTTCATCCGTTAAATAACCACGTCTTTATGGTTAGGTTAACTTAATAGAATTTATTAGCTCAGTAGGTATGGCTATGGCTACGTTACTCGCTTAGTTTAATTAAAATGTGTAAAAAGGAAATACCAATATAAAACTCTTAGGTAGGCTTATGAATTGCTCTTCACGGACGTTCAGCGTTATCTAGGTAGGTTTATATTTGGGGATTGCTAGCACCTGATTATACATACATCGTAGATTAGCATGAGACTATAACTTGGTAATTGCTAGTTGGACGAGAGCTTGAGTAATCGTTTAGGAAGTACGCCTAACCATAGGAATGTTGCCTAGACGAGGTGTACGGTCAATATCGGCATCCTTAGAGTCGTAAGCGTGTGAGTTATATGAGATGGAGGCACTATAAGGCGAAGTCACGTAACAATACCACAGTGATCTAGTGACCTACCGGTGCTAAGTCAAGTTAAAGAGGATGACTCCCGTAGCCAATCTAAGATAGATACAAACGGATTGACAGTTAATAAGTTTAGTTTATTATATAAATTATCTAGGTCCAAACGATAAAGACTATAATTGGGGAGGTTAATTACGTTGTGTCGAGTCGTGTCTTTACCTTTCTTGTCTTATGTTGGTCGTAGACCGCCTCTATGTCATTGACATGTTTAATTAATTGTTTGTATATAAGATGATCCACAATTGGTTCCCTGTGGGATCGACCTTGATTCACTATAGCTATACTACGATGGGCCTAGTCCTCTTGCTAGTATTGGTTTATGGTGGTCGAGTATATTATAACCTGATTGACCACGTCATCAAGTTTTTGGCGCCGTTGCCGGGGAACCAACGGTCAATTTTATATATAAATAATTTTCTTATTCATGTCAAGTTTTCTGTTTTAGAGTCAGTTTTTACGTTTTTGAGTCCCTCTGGTTGTCTGCTCTGTCTGAAAATTCCAGATTCTTAAAATTAAAATAAAAATAAAAATAAAAATTATTCGGTCGACCGAGAGACCTCATTCGGTCGACCGAGAATTTATAACTTTTTTTTTGTTTTGTTTTGTTCTTGTTCTGTTCTGTTTACACGGTTTCTGATTTGTGTTTTTCGAGTCTGGAATTTCGCGTGTCTGTTTATCCCCGTATGTTTAATTCGTAGGTCTGATAGCAGCATGGGAAACCATGTTAAAATCAGTCTACGGTCTGTTTTGTTTTTTCTTTTGTTTGCAGAAACCAGGGAAGCAATAATCCAAGTCAATAATTTTTCGCGGGCGCTGAGAAAATAACCCAGCAAACATGTGGAGCTACGAATCTAAGATGGGAAAAGCGATGGAAGCAATACCTTTAAAGCACCAAGATGGCTCCGAAATATTTTTTTTAAGGCTTAAATTCTTCGTGGTACAATGTTGAAGGCAAGGTACTACCTTTTTTTTCTTATGTTTTACTACCTTTTGGTTTTTTGAGCATAAGTTGGCCTATACATGAACTTTAGAATGAATCCTAGCCCGGAGTTGGTTTGTAAGAATAATTTTATTAGTGTCGAAGGTTTTGCCCCATATCTGTCTCATCTAGAGGGTGTAAGAAAACATGTAGTCGTTGAAAGGAAGCAGTGAAAAAAAAAGAGTTCCTCGTAGTTCTGTTAAAATCTCATTGTCCTATGCATGAGATTGCTTCTACTGGCCAGGGGAGCAACAAATTGTGTAGTTTAAGCATTCCCAATCTAAAGAAGACGTTGGGTTTTGAGAGAACACAATCTTCTGCTTTTGTTGAGTTTTATGGTGATGGCTTCTCGGTGAACCCACCTTAAACAAAAACAAGATTACGCTTTGGGTGACAATTTAGAAATCGGAGACTCTTAGTACATGGGTTCGCAAATGGTCTAACCATGGCTGGGCGAGTTCAACCGAGCTTCGGCTCAATCGACTCCCCTCCACGTGTGATGTACGTCACAGCAGTTCAACAAGACTTAGCATAGCCGATAAGCCTTCAGGCTAAACGGGGCTTAATCTTGACGGATTGGCCTGAACTGTCACATATGTTCCAACGAATAAGACGGCGTAGGCTTGCCTACATAACTGACCTTATTCGGAGTACTTTGATTCATTGTTTCTTATTGTCAAGGCCAAAACCGTAATTTTAACCGAGTTTCTTAGAATTCACTAATTCTTAAAACGAGAGCCGAGGTAAGAGCTTTGGATAAATGGTATGGATAGATGTCGTTTCCTAGGTCTTACAACCAAGGGAAGGGTATTAGACCGCAAAAGCGACGAGCCCACCTCATATAGTGCTCGAGGGGTCAAAGTCTGGCGATCCAAGAATGATAACTGACAAGGATAATTTTTGGAAAGTCGAGCTGAGGACTCTAAACTCAGAACTAATTCTTTAAAACCCTTAGGATTTCTTTTTAGGATTTTAGGTTTTGTTTTCTTTGAGTCCAATAAGAGTAACGTGACATGTGTTGAGGTTTTTTATTTTGCCGTGTTCCGATGGCCATTGGGCTAAGGATGTGCAAAACTTTTTTACTCAATATAGGCCACGTGAAATAGAGTTCCGTAGGAGAGTCAAGAAATTGCTAAAGAAAAGGAAATTTAGCAATCCACCTTAAGATGGAAGCATTAAGAGAGCTTGAGAATTACTGAAAATGTAACAGAGAATGATTGGTGTGAACAAGAACAATTTTGGTCAACTTCTAAAACCTTTTAGAAAGGTGATCCAAGTGAAAATTCAAAGTGGTGCGCAATTCATTCTGCAACTATCCTTATCTTTCCCTTTACACTTTTTCACCTTCAAACTTTTCGATCCTCTCACCAATCTGCCCCAACAGTTCACATTTCTATCCATTCTTTCACCGCCTCTCTTTCTTTCCATCCGTTTCACCCTACCCAATCTCAATGCCTTAACCATTTTCAACCCACCCATAAACACAATTTCTTACCCACCCTTTATCTTTTCTTTCCAACCTTATGTGTATATTTTTCTCAACCCATCATACTCTCAACCTCCATTTTGTTTACAAAATACCTTTGTGTTGCGGAATTTGAAATATTGCTAAGTTTTATTGATTATTTTTTATCATTTTGATTTTCATGATCCTAGTTGGGGTAAGTGTAGCTCTGACCCTAGCTAGATTTTAAAGGTTTTTGGTTCGATCAAAGTACAACTTATCGTTCTACCGGATGTTTTAAATTTCACATTTTTTCTGTCTATTCCGGCATTTCTAGATGATAAGTTTTGTTCTGAACTATCACACCGATCCGACCTTGTTGATGACGGTTATGACTTTTACGTGATACATTGGGTTATTAGTAATTTCAAGGAGTAGCTACATCTCCCTAAGTTGTTGATATCCAATGCAAGAGAGAAGTTTCTGCGCTAAGTATTCAATTTTATCTTTAGCCAATAGGTCGCATTCAATCTGTTATACCTTACCAAGTTTCTCTTTTCCTGGATTGAATACCTTTTCCCACGTCGGGTAATGCTTTTTGATCTTTGTCTTCTCCACCCGGTTTTAAGAATATTTAGGCGGTGGAGGTTGTAGATGAAGACCACCATCTTTAGTTGCTTGTTTATTTTTCTTTCTATTTAGTATTTTTCTTTTTGGTTTCCCTTGTCATTGGTTGTATAAAATAAAGTGGCTTAAACTGTTTTTAGGTATTTATACCTCATTACTGCCACATTATTTTATAACTTCCATGGACATGGTATTTGACGGTTTCGTGGAGTTTGTTTGCTTATGCAGGATGTGTCTGTCTCTCCACGACGTGCTGAGGATTACTCCGATGTTCTGCATCTACTTGAGAGCCGTTTCCAGAGCTAAGTCTTTTTCTTAAATTCTCATTTTTATTTGTCATTGGGGACAATGCCATGTTTAAGTGGGGGGTAGGAGACTTAGCCATGTTATGTTATAATTGAAAATTGAATGAAACGGCACATGATTGAAAAAATTGAATAAATACCATATTATGTATCTCGTACCCTTAGAATTGTGAGTTCCTAGCTATGAATTGATAGGAAAGGAACCAAGTTTCATGAGTACGTGATCATTTTATACTTATGTTAAGTAAATTTAACGATATTCATGCCCGTTTTTGCAAGTAGTTATTTATTATTCAATTACTCAATCTGTGAATCGAGTATACCGTGCAAATCATAATAACTGAAGAAATTATGTGTACATTGCATAGATGATTGGTTATGTAGACTTAGTGTCGATACTTATTAGCTGATGCATTCTTATATTTTAGCCATTAAAGCGGAGTAATAAGCTTGAAACGTACCTGTGTTTGACAATGCGTTAAAACACTGGGCTTGTAGTAAATTACCAAAGTAGCCTTGCGCTTGTGGTAATATTCATTGCTATATTTGATCTAAGATAGGGGGATACTTTAAAAATTTTTCTTCCTTGAGATTAATAGTATTTGAAAAATATGAAGATATGAAAAAATATTCAACTCTTTAAGAGGCTTTGAGTAGTACTCGGTCTCCAAGTCCAAAATCCCTATAGATACGCTCTTGCTTATTGCTCTAGTGCTCACTATTGCGAGGCATAAGAAGTATGAATGCTGAGGTTGGTAGGTTGAGATTGCGAAGTTAGCATAAACTCTGATCTTGCCACGAATATATAAAACTAAATGCACATGCACACATCACTTCGATTCATAGTCAGTAGTGAATAATGGATATCTTATGAGCATGACTAGTATGAGTTGACTTGAGTTTCTTGTGTAAGTATGATTTGACCATAGAATGTGTTGTCTTGGGGAATGACTTATTGATGCTTTGTTCGGGACGATCAAAGTCTAAGTGGGGGGTAGTTGATGACGGTCAAATTATACCCGTAAAAGTCATCAACATTGACCTTAAATCGAGATTAATAATATATATTTCATATTAAATCACATGTTTATATTTATTATTTAATGTTAAGTGAATATTAATATGATATTTGGTATTTAGCCGTTTTCATTATTAAAAGCCGATTTATTGTGCGATAAATGCTGATTTTGTAGATCGTGATAAATCGGGAAGATAAATATCGCACAATCGTGAAATCTCAAGATAATGAAGAGGAAAATCGGAGCATTAAATGAAAGATTAATCATATCAACACGCAAGCGTGCAGTGGGGAGCAAGATAGACGAGAAAAACGATTAACGTGTGCAAAAGTAGGTTCGGTCGACCGAGCCTATAGCTTCGGTCGACCGAGTGGGGAGCTTCGGTTGACCGAGTATGTCGGCTCGGTCACTTTTCGGATTTTTTCGTATTTACCTTCTAGATCCTTCATAAGTCGGCGGAAACTCCTATATAAGCAGCAGCTACGAAATTTGTAAAAACACACCAACATATACCTTAGAATTCCATACAATTCTACTTTGATATTTTGATACAATGTAGCATACCTTAGATTGAAGGTTTCCAGAGTTTAAGGGCTGCAAGTTATGTAAGCCTTTATTTTCTGTTTCTTTCTTTTAAGTAATTAATCCCTCCTCATTATGCTTTATCGTTTGAGTTAATTAATCATAGCTAGATGATGTAGATCTAGGCTATGACGTTAGGGATGTGGCGACTCCTTGTCTATGGGGATCCCATAACCTACGTCATACACTTAGTTTCTATTCATGAATCTACTTGATTTAATTAATGCGTGTCTATGTTAGTTTATATGAATGCTTTACGAATTACTGTTTAATCCGTTGTGTATGATGAAACGCTGAGAGATACGTTCAGGGATGTAATCTGGGGAGAAAAAGACCATTCGGTCGACCGAGCCCAGCTATTCGGTCGACCGAGCCCTGTTTTCATCCGTTAAATAACCACGTCTTTATGGTTAGGTTAACTTAATAGAATTTATTATCTCAGTAGGTATGGCTATGGCTACGTTACTCGCTTAGTTTAATTAAAGTGTGTAAAAAGGAAATACCAATATAAAACTCTTAGGTAGGCTTATGAATTGCTCTTCACGGACGTTCAGCGTTATCTAGGTAGGTTTATATTTGGGGATTGCTAGCACCTGATTATACATACATCGTAGATTAGCATGATACTATAACTTGGTAATTGCTAGTTGGACGAGAGCTTGAGTAATCATTTAGGAAGTACGCCTAACCATAGGAATGTTGCCTAGACGAGGTGTACGGTCAATATCGGCATCCTTAGAGTCGTAAGCGTGTGAGTTATATGAGATGGAGGCACTAAAAGGCGAAGTCACGTAACAATACCACAGTGATCTAGTGACCTACCGGTGCTAAGTCAAGTTAAAGAGGATGACTCCCGTAGCCAATCTAAGATAGATACAAACGGATTGACAGTTAATAAGTTTAGTTTATTATATAAATTATCTAGGTCCAAATGATAAAGACTATTATTGGGGAGGTTAATTACGTTGTGTCGAGTCGTGTCTTTACCTTTCTTGTCTTATGTTGGTCGTAGACAGCCCCTATGTCATTGACATGTTTAATTAATTGTTTGTATATAAGATGATCCACAATTGGTTCCCTGTGGGATCGACCTTGATTCACTATAGCTATACTACGATGGGCCTAGTCCTCTTGCTAGTATTGGTTTATGGTGGTCGAGTATATTATAACCTGATTGACCACGTCATCAGCAAGTTGAAACAGAGGTATTCATCGTCTTTTCTTTTCTCAGGAGTCCTTTTGATGAACTTTTGAGTGACTTGGTGTCCACTTTTCATTCTTCGAATTCTGTTCATCATTAGAGCCATTTGTTCTTCCATTTCAACCAAGTCATGAAGATTGTTAGATGAGTTTTCTTGAGTCTCATTTGATGCTGCGGCAAGTGCTGTGGTCTTTGGTTCTTCCAGAGCTATGATAATTGCAGCTGTGGTTGTGAAATCTTTGCTGAATTCATAAGCTTTCAGATCTGAAAAGATCTTGAATGAGTCTTCTACATCAAGTCTCCTGGTTTCTTCCATAGCAGTGACCTTCATCTTCCAGCACATTGGTAATGCCTTCAAGATTCTTGTGTTGATGACTTTCTTTGAGTATTCAATCTTGAGTAGATCTAGTTCATCCATGATAGCACTGAATCTTGTCTCTATTTTGTCAATGGTTTCTCCAAATTTCATCTTGAAATTCTCAAACTTTTGTTTTGCAACGGAAATTTTATTTTCCTTGATTGAATCTGTTCCTTCACAAACTAACTGAAGTTTGTCCCACATTTCTTTGGCAGTTGTGCATTCTTTCACCTTCAAGTACATGTTGCTGTCAAGAGTTCTGAGAATAAAGTCCATGGCAACATTGTTGAGATTGTTCCGCTTGCGATCATCACTAGTCCATTCGGATTTGGGCTTTGCAACTCAAACCTGCTCTCCACCAACAGTTTGCATGTGAGTGATTTGAATTGGTCCATCAGTGAGTACATCCATCATTTCATCATGAGTAGCTGATAGAAATGCCTGCATACGACGTTTATATTCGTCTAATCTGTCCATGTTGCACATAAGCATTTGTCTTGCATATTGATTGTTATCCATTGTGAGTGAGTGAAGACTGACAGTAGATTAACTGGAAAACTGAGTTTTCAAATAAGAACAACTAGAGGAGATAAAGAGCAAATGATATCTTGTTAAAGAAACACTGCTCCGATACCAATTGTTGGTCCCTTGGAAAGGCTAACACAATTTTAGAGGGGGGTGAATAAACTTGTCACCAAAAACTAATCTTGAGCTGAAAAAGCCCAGGAACTGAGTTTCTCTGAAACTCAAACTGATCTTCAGTTTTGTTCCTGTCCCTTAACTTGTGTGGAGTTAAGCTGACAAAGCTAAGATTAAGTCAAACTGACTTAAGCTGAAACTGAGTCAACCGGCAGCGGATAAGATTTTAGCCTTTTTATTGATCTTGTTATTCTATTATGAAAACTAAGTGTTGTGAACTGAATTCTGGTGAATGTCAGTTGTGACTGTGAGGTGTATAACAATCAAGTATCACAATGCTATAAGTATGCTGAATAAATGCGTAAAGTAAATCAGGCGGATATTATAGAGGTTCCAGGTGGTGTAATCTTGTACGTCCTCTCTTCCCCTGTGGTGCGGAGGAAAATTCCACTAGAACTTCTTGAGGTGAGCTGTTACAAAAAGTCCTAAACAATAGTCCTTGGCTAATCCCTAGCGGCACTATCTAAAAAATTGTAGAACAAGTAGAATTGCTGCTCTTCAAATGCTTGAACCACTGTTCCTTAAAGGGTAGGATTGCCTCTTCACCAGCTACCACCACAAACACAGTCTACCCGACTGCTTGTCACAACTGTCCTTGGCAAAAACTTCCCGGTTTGCTTCACAGTCTAAAACTTTTGATGTTGAATCAAAGTTGGGCTGAGAATCAATAAATTGATTCTTGTTTGTGGTTCTTCAAGGTGTTGAATTCTTGATAAGTTCTTTGTAACTTGAACACTTGAAGAAATACTAGATATGATCTTGTTATAGTTCAGAGATAAATAGAATAGACTGATGCACAAAATTGCTTGTTGATTCTTGTATATGCTCTGTTCTATTCTTTGTTGTTGGTGCAAAGTCTTATATTTATAGTGTGAAGTCCAACGTTCTTTTGGCTTCAATTTGAATTGCATCAATGTCTATCTTGTAACGGCTATATTTTCTGATCGTTCTGCTGTGTCAGTAATTCATCCTATGAAATTGTTTTCTTTACAACGTTCGACTGTACTTTCAGTTTGTTGGATGGCTGACTTATAAAACTGAGTTATCTTATCAGTTTTGTACTGAGTTTTTCATTTGTCAGTTTCCTAACTGAATTGGAGCATTAACTGGGATTTACTCTTCTTCAAATATCAGTACTCCAGTTTTCATCTGATTATAAGTGACTTAATTAGAGTACACCATGACACATTTATCATCTAAGAATTCATTGTCCTTATGATTCTTAGGTCTTCATACAAGATCTATAAAGTCAGTTCAGGTCACCACAATCTTGCCTGAAATCCAACTTTACAGTCTCGACTTCTAATCTTCATAACTGAGTTTGAACCCTCAGTTCTTCATTCTTCAATAACTGAGTTTGAACCCTCAGTTCTTCATTCTTCTAGATAAGCCAACTGAGTCTGTAACTCTCAGCGAACTTACCTTCTTCAGTTTCATGTAGATGTATTCTGAGTCAGTTTGCTTGTCTCGATGATTTCTAGTTTCCTGAATGATTTCCAGTTTTCAGTTTTACGACACACTAACAATTACAGTGCTTGTCTGATAACCTATACAAATATCAGACTCTAGTAAAACTTATACATTCAGTTCTAGACATCTTTTAGCTTTCCACTATAACAGCTGTCTTCAGCACTTCATAAATGGGGTTAAGATAATATTTTAACACATAAGATGAATTATTATCAAAACACAAATTTTATTTCCAACAGTTAGTCATTGGTATATTTTTAAATTTATATATATACATATGAAATAGTGAACAAATGTTAACAATGACAAATTTCTTGTATTAATTGGTATTTAATATTGTGGAATTGAAAATTGGTGAAAAAAATTATCATTCCAGTTGAAGAATATGTCCTTATGTTTTTTTGTTTTTGATTTTCTCTTCGTGGAATTGTTTAATGGTGGATTTGTTTGATTTCATAAAGTTTTAGTGGATTTGCTAGATAGTAGAATTGAAGTCGTTAAATTTGACAAGGGTAATTTCGTCATTTCAAAGGTCTTATGTCCCTTTTCACAAATTTTCAATCCACTTGTCCTTTTTGACGATTCTTTTTCACTTTTGTCCATAACAACCATAACCCCATGAAATATTTTGGTACGATATTGATAACTGTATTAAATTATTAAAAAAAAGGGGGAATGAGGGAGAATGACAGAAATATTTTATCAATTGAGTAGACGGACAGTCTTTTGAAACATTTGCATAAAGGACAAAACTATTTATCCACTGTCGAAATTCACTTGTGTTCGAAATTCACTATTTAAAATCACTTTCGAAGTTCACTGTCGACATTCACTAATTTTCATAATTCATTGTTGAAAGTCACTGATTTTCGAGATTCACTGTCGAAATTCACAGATTTCAGGATTCACTAGAGAGATTCACTGTTTGTCCTTCTCGCTAAAAAAATTATGTCCGTCTACCTATAAAAAATATGCAGTTGTCCTGTTACTTAAAAATATTCCAGATTGTGCCCTTATCCCTAAATTCCCAAAAAAGAATTTCAAAAAAAAACTTATTAAAATTTTAATGATACTTGCACTTATTCTAGTTCTAGTAGTATATGTACATGTTAATTCTTTCAAGGGAAAAAAAGTTATTGCCGTGTAGCTAATTTTTTGTAGGAAAAAAAAATATTTGTAACGCCCCGCTCCCAGATACCGAGCCCTTATCCGGAAGAGAACGTTCGGCGCGTATAGCATTAAATAAATCTAATATTATACGCAAGCCTCTACGTCGTCGTATCAAATAAAAGCAAACGGAAGCTAAAAAGACTCGGGTATAAACATAAATGCTACTATGCATAGAAAGTAACCATGCTAAAGATGGATAGTTAAATTACAACGACGAAAAACCCAAAGACTTATACAATACGATATCTTAAAAGTAGAAGTACAACAAGTCTAAGAAAAGAAATACAACTAGTCTAGTACAACCTTTACAAATAAATAAACTAAGAGCTTTGTCAAGACTTCAAAGCCCTCAAAAGTCGTCATCTACCTGATCAACCTGTTCATCTTCTCACCCCACAATGCATACAAAAGAAAATGCAAAGGAGGTAAGTACAAAGTACTTAGTAAAAGTGAGAAATTAATGAATAACTAAGTTATACAACGAAATGTTATTATTATGATTATTAATTATCTTTATGAGACCGACTCAATCTAGGGTTCAATCCATGCCCATCGACATGTCATGACTAAACGTCTCTTATATCATTACTCAAGGACACTGCGCATGGCGTTCATCAGCCTGAAGATATACTTGCTAACTAACGGTGATTAGCATCGATTAGCTCCGGGGTCTCTCCGGTATGCGTATACGTCCGATGAATTTCCTCCACTGCCATTCAGCCGTTTATAGGCCAGCAGCGTTGTTCACCTTTTATGAACGTATCACATCGCCGATATGAAAGAGTGTCTAACCGAGAATAAGTGACGTTTTAGCTTTTATCTACACATATGTATTTATTATTGTGAATTAACTAGACACCTAAGTGTTTTCAAGTAAGCTCCCTCACATCTCCTACTCTCGTACTTAGACCACTAGACATGGACAAGGCCTAGCACATACACAGACATTGATGAACTCTAGTTCATCAAAGCACAAGCCCTTTCATTCCCTTCCGACGGATCCGAACTTCAACTCCCTTTAAGAGTACATTCGGTGTTTTAACTGAACGAATCAGAAGTTCAATCGAAGCTTGTTTATGTTTAATTAATGTTATTGAATCAAAAAAATAGAAATTTAAAACTCAACACAAATATGCCAAAACATATCACAACTCATTAATTACAACTTAGCATGAATTATATCACCAAACAACACCAAAACTCACCAAAACTCAACCTATCATTATAAAACTATAATTACTCATTAGGAAGAGCCTCTTACCTTAATGTCCAGCAAAATTGAAAGCAAAACGTCAAGCAACTGCAACAACTGTTGATCCTCAACCCCAAAACCTATTTGATCAACAAAAACCCTAAAATCCTATTTTCTGGCAAAAAAACGAAACTGAAAAAGTGCATAAAACTGCAGATTACCTGGATTAACTGCAGCGAAACTATTTTTAGATTATTCTACTCTCCAAGACGATCGTTTCGACTACTCATGGTTGCGAAACAGAGCTACGGATTGAAAGATACGAATTTTTGAAGAATCGAACTCTACGAATACCAAAAACTAGGGCTAAATCGAAAACTTACGAAATTGAGAGATGTTATTTTCCAAAGTTGCGTCTCCTCGTGCTGATCACTTTTCTCTCCTGCGGCATCTTGAACAGATGAACGGATTGATCACACGGTTCTCCCTCTGCGTTGCCGTTCCTCCTTCTTTTTTTTCAGAAATATGCGTCCCACACTAATGAATTAAATTTGGGGATTTATTTCCTTTTTATAGCCAATAATTAAATTCTTTATAATTAATAGCTAAATCCTTTAATTAATTCCTTTTTAATTAAATAAATGGGATAAATAATAATTAGGTCGTAGTAAATACACCCAATGACTATTTTACCTTTTTATGAAAAGTCGGGATGTTACATTCCTTCCCCCTTGAGAGGAGTTTCGTCCTCGAAACTTGAATGTAACCGAGAGGTACTTGAACTCTGGACTTTGCAAAGCGTTTCGTCTTCCAACTCTTACCGTCTTCTTCTTCATCCATCTTTCCAACTCTTCTGCTAGTCTTGAGCCAACTTAAGATTGCGACGGTCCGCTTCAATCTTCTTGTTGACTTGCTATATTAAATCTGGTCTCGTATTCTGTCATCGCTGCACTCATCCCAAAAAACTCACGTTCTTCTATCTCTATCCTCACGAGATGTCACCAGCAGTACTGTTCCAACTCTTGTACATCTTGGTCGCTCCGAGATGAACTGCAATTACCATCTCGAGGTTTTCATTCTTCATGGTCCTCCCCAATCTTCCGCATTCGGAACCCAAAGCTGATTTTTATGCCGACGGTTGCTATCTTCATCTAACTCATGACCAATGGCTGGTTGGGCTCCAGCCACTCACTTGCAACCGGAGACAACTTGGTCTTTGTCTTGCTTCTTTCATGAACTTATCAACTGCCTCGAATCTTGAAATCATCGGTTCAACACTCTTTGCTTGCTCCTGCTGCCCTATACCCGGAAAGCTGAATCTTCCCAGCCGAAACCACACTACTGGCACACTTGACATCTTTCGATCCCAACTTCCATCATGGCACCACAAGCTTGATGAAGAACTGCAAGGATCCCAGCTGAAGGACTTCTGAGACTCCCTATGGGTGGGGAACATGCATTGTCCTACTTTCTCTCTGACGGTCTGATCCAATTCTTATGCCAAAAATAGTTAGCTTGGAGAATAAATAAAATTGAAAAGTGACAAGTTGGGTACCAGGGTGGTATGTTAACTAGGTAAGCCAAGGAATGATACAATGCACTTGAAATAAGAAAGGTTGCTTGGGTTACAAGAAATACAAGATGATTTCGTGTTGGAGAAAAGTTGAAGGTGGTTCCAAACTGAAGAATGAGACATTGTATCATAATACAAGGGATGGCCACCGAAAGAAAAACAAAAAGACACCTTGCAGATAATTTTTTTTGAGAGAGGAATTCTGCAAGATGCGGTGGTCTGCAAAGACTTCAGAGGTAACTTGAAAGGATGGTAATAAGCTTTCATATAGGCCTTTATGAAGTGGAGACATTAAAGGAAACATCACACAACAGAAAAACAAAGTAAAGGTGCAAGGTCGAGCACCAGAAGGATAAAATAAAAAAAATAGAAATCAAAGAGAGCAAGAATCTCAACGTGAAGGAGCCATGGAGACAAAACGAGAACACCAAAAGGTTTTAGAATAAAATAAACACTTGTCAAGAAGTGTCTAAGTTTGCAGTAGTCAAAGAGAGGATATTTTAGGATTTAATAGAAATAGAAATTTCTCTCAAGGAATTGTAAGGGAATATCAAAAGTTTGAATAAGTAAGCGGCAAACAAGATCTTGAATGAAGAGGAAACGACACTTAAGAATTGTCGGATAAGGTTTGATTTCAAAGAATTAATTCAAACCTTCAAAGGAAGCTTAAACGATCATTGACGATTCAAATCAAAAGTTCAAGGTTGCACTACTCAAGAGGAATAGTACACTGCCAAAGAATAAATGCTCGAAGTCATTCCTCATGAGAGAATGGAAAAGTTAAAACAAAAGGCAGTCAACCGGTATATCAAAATGGTAATAGAAACGCCAAAACAGAAGATGGGAAGTCAAAAGGTGTATATGGCGGTTCATGGCTCTAAATGGCCTGAAAGAGAGTTAAAACTGAAGGATACAAGGTACCTTAATCTGAATTTGAAATCAAAAGTTTAGGATTCAAAAGTTGATTGGCTAGTTAGGTTCGAAAGGCATCTTAGCAAAGACTACCTTCTGCTTGAAACTAGTTTAGCATAAATTGCTTGAATGTTAAGGGTGAGTAATTGAAAAGGAATGTCATGGTCGGATTAAAATTTTGACTGGCGAGAAAGGATATGCATACCTTAAAAGAAAGCAGCATTAGGTGAAAAGGTTACAACATCGACACTACCCTTAGGAGGGAAGCTGAGAATGAACACAAGTAAAAAAAAAATGTTCTGACATCAGAAGGCTTAGTCAAATTTGAATTTGAAAAGAACGATGGAAGTGCAAACAATGTAGAATTTTGAAGAGAACTTGTCTCTTGATTTGAAAAGTAAGAAGGTAAGAACTTGTTCAAAAAAAAAAGGGCTTATAGAGTCATATTTATGAGGTAATTCATGACAACATGTGAAAATGATTTGTTGAGTTTAAAGATCTCAAATGAGGGATTGCATGAGAAATAAATCACCAGAAAAGGTATAATTGTAGAAGGGCACGAAAAAGGTCTGAACATCAAACATGGCATGCTGGAGGATAGCATCTTGGTTCTTGTTTACAACTGCAAAAGAACTATAATGTAAGCTTTACAAGCATCCTAGTAAAAGGTTTAACTCAGAAGGAGATCAGACTTCGAGGAACTCCTAAAACAGGACAATCATAACTTACTACCCTCTTAGCCCAAACCCTAAGTCAAAGAGGTGTGAATTCCTTTTAGTTTGTTGTGTATGATATTTACTCCAGCCCTGTAATTATCGACTTGTGTAGCCCAAACGAAAAGGAGTTTGAGCATGATCAAAAGAGAAAAGATTTAGATACTGGAGTTTCCCAGGTGATATAAAAATATTGGAATTTTTGAATGAAAATAAGTTGGTCAAAAACAGTTATTTCTGACGATTGCACAAGCTGTCAGAATTTCCAGTTTAGTAAACACTGAGTTGAATTGCAAATCGAGATCAAACGAAAACGAATCTGAGCTTAATTTCAAAATGAAAATTGTAGATAAAAATTTTGTCTGCAACATAGAAAAAATTTAGGTCATTTGAAGGTGTTTAACCTGTCCAAAACATAAGAAGAAGTGAAGGTGCTGCTGCAGATTTTCTGGACAGAGTGTCCGGCATAAACATGAATTTTCTGAACAATCCATAACAATTATCGAGTTGGTGTAAAAATTGAAATTGTAGAAAAGACTTCGGTCTATGTTGTGGAAAATATCCAGAATTTTTAGAGCACGGTAAGTAGTTTAAACTGAAAGGAAAACACAGAAACAAAATCATTCACTCATGTTGGATAAAGCCAAACACGAGGATGATGAAAACTATGTGCCAAAGTATGAGACCTTTAACACTAATAGTTGAAACGACTGAGGAGTACTTGGAAAAGATAAAATTTGCATATGGAGTTCGTGTGGAACCCATCTCGAGGAAAGCAAGCCAAAGAATTTGGTAAACATAAACCAAGCGATTGCGAAAAGAGAAAACGAAGGATTTGTAGAGTCGAGTCTTTAAACAAAAATTTGTATGTACTAAAACATCTTGTAGGGGATGCATTAAGGGTAATCACTAGGATGCAAAAGTGTGTTGCCCTGAAATAGCTAAACATGACATAGTTGAAAGGATATGCAATTGTCAGTTCAAATAGTTCGAAGGATGAGAAACTTATTTTCCTTAAATCAAGCATTTGACACGATGAAAACATCTTTAAAAAAAATAAGGCACATCAAAGAAATGTACACACTTGGAAAACGAAACTTCGTAATAAGGGAATTTTACCGAGTTTCAGAAGTTTCAAATGGAGGATTTAACCAGAGCATGAGTTACAATTAGTATGGATGGGGAAACATTGAAATCCGGATAACCAAGTAGGAAACTTGATGATTATAAAAGAGAGTCTTATTAATGAAGACATAAGATTGGAAAATCCCCACGCATCGTTTCTTGCCATCAAGGAGCACTATAACGACAACACCTAGTCTCTACCTACCAAACTTCTTATCCTGGGTAACAACTAGCTTAAGAATCAGATAAATCAAAGTATTCTCATCTCCTATAACCTACTACACTATAACTTACAGGGTGAAAGAAAGACATCTATCCTTTCTTGATCAGAGGATTTAAATGGTTTTGAGAAATTCGGGTGCATACATAAGCCATGAAATAATTGATTTGCACAAAACAAACTAAGCTGATTTTGAACATGAGGCAAAGAGAAAATCTGTGAGTATATAAGTTTTACATATGATGCTCAATCAAAAAAAATTGGGAAGCCATAGGTCGGTCAAAATAATTCTTTTCATCTACTGCTATAAGCTGTCAAAAATTTCCAGGACTTCATCAATTGTCGTGTATTGAAGATTGTGCTCAAAGCAAAACGAATTTGCACTTGGTTCCAAAACAAAAATTATAGTGCAGGATGTTTTATACAACATACCAAAAATCCAAGTCATTTGGAAGTGTTTAGCTTATTCAAAGCAGAATGATAAGTAAGAGTACCGCTGCAGAATTTTCTGAACAGAGTACCCCTCCTTGTTAAACAATTTGTGAACAATCCATATTGAAAACTAAATTGATGTAAAGAGAGAAATTGTAGATAAGACAAATTTCTGAGTGGCTGAAAATTTATAGAATTCTTGGAACAAATAAAATGATATAACATGACATGTAGAAACGTGAACAAAATTGTTTACTCATTTTGCAAAACACCAAGTTACAAGGAAGTGATATGAACCAAATTTAGCATTACGAAAGCAATTAAAACCTCAAAGAAAGAAAAAAAAACTTGAGAGGATCATATAAGAGACGTGAGCTTAAAACTCAACCTATGCCTAAGGAGACTTTTCACTTGGTCCTAGTGCAACTTAACCACGTTCTAAGAATTCCTAATCCTACGAGATCAGAAGGGTTCAAAAAGATCTAAAGAGGTCTTATCTTAGAGGAAGAGAAGCCTAGAACAGAAAGGACGCTTTTCTCTCTGATACCAACTGTAACGCCCCGCTCCCAGATACCGAGCCCTTATCCGGAAGAGAACGTTCGGCGCGTATAGCATTAAATAAATCTAATATTATACGCAAGCCTCTACGTCGTCGTATCAAATAAAAGCAAACGGAAGCTAAAAAGACTCGGGTATAAACATAAATGCTACTATGCAAAGAAAGTAACCATGCTAAAGATGGATAGTTAAATTACAACGACGAAAAACCCAAAGACTTATACAATACGATATCTTAAAAGTAGAAGTACAACAAGTCTAAGAAAAGAAATACAACTAGTCTAGTACAACCTTTACAAATAAATAAACTAAGAGCTTTGTCAAGACTTCAAAGCCCTCAAAAGTCGTCATCTACCTGATCAACCTGTTTGTCTTCTCACCCCACAATGCATACAAAAGAAAATGCAAAGGAGGTAAGTACAAAGTACTTAGTAAAAGTGAGAAACTAATGAATAACTAAGTTATACAACGAAATGTTATTATTATGATTATTAATTATCTTTATGAGACCGACTCAATCTAGGGTTCAATCCATGCCCATCGACATGTCATGACTAAACGTTTCTAGCATAGCTTATCTTTGTTACATCATTACTCAAGGACACTGTGCATGGCGTTCATCAGCCTGAAGATATACTTGCTAACTAACGGTGATTAGCATCGATTAGCTCCGGGGTCTCTCCGGTATGCGTATACGTCCGATGAATTTCCTACACTGCCATTCAGCCGTTTATAGGCCAGCAGCGTTGTTCACCTTTTATGAACGTATCACATCGCCGATATGAAAGAGTGTCTAACCGAGAATAAGTGACGTTTTAGCTTTTATCTACACATATGTATTTATTATTGTGAATTAACTAGCCACCTAAGTGTTTTCAAGTAAGCTCCCTCACATCTCCTACTCTCGTACTTAGACCACTAGACATGGACAAGGCCTAGCACATACACAGACATTGATGAACTCTAGTTCATCAAAGCACAAGCCCTTTCATGCCCTTCCGACGGATCCGAACTTCAACTCCCTTTAAGAGTACATTCGGTGTTTTAACTGAACGAATCAGAAGTTCAATCGAAGCTTGTTTATGTTTAATTAATGTTATTGAATCAAAAAAATAGAAATTTAAAACTCAACACAAATATGCCAAAACATATCACAACTCATTAATTACAACTTAGCATGAATTCTATCACCAAACAACACCAAAACTCACCAAAACTCAACCTATCATTATAAAACTATAATTACTCATTAGGAAGAGCCACTTACCTTAAAGTCCAGCAAAATTGAAAGCAAAACATCAAGCAACTGCAACAACTGTTGATCCTCAACCCCAAAACCTATTTGATCAACAAAAACCCTAAAATCCTATTTTCTGGCAAAAAAACGAAACTGAAAAAGTGCATAAAACTGCAGATTACCTGGATTAACTGCAGCAAAACTATTTTTAGATTATTCTACTCTCCAAGACGATCGTTTCGACTACTCATGGCTGCGAAACAGAGCTACGGATTGAAAGATACAAATTTTTGAAGAATCGAACTCTACGAATACCAAAAACTAGGGCTAAATCGAAAACTTACGAAATTGAGAGATGTTATTTTCCAAAATTGCGTCTCCTCGCGCTGATCACTTTTCTCTCCTGCGGCATCTTGAACAGATGAACGGATTGATCACACGGTTCTCCCTTTTATTTCGCTTTCTTCTCTGCGTTGCCGTTCCTCCTTCTTTTTTTTTCAGAAATATGCGTCCCACACTAATGAATTAAATTTGGGGATTTATTTCCTTTTTATAGCCAATAATTAAATTCTTTATAATTAATAGCTAAATCCTTTATTTAATTCCTTTTTAATTAAATAAATGGAATAAATAATAATTAGGTCGTAGTAAATACACCCAATGACTATTTTACCTTTTTATGAAAAGTCGGGATGTTACATTATTGCTGTGTAATTAATTTTCGGAGCTTGAAGAATTCGATAGACATGTTTTCCTAGGCAAACAAATTTTTTGCCGTGTAGTTAAAATTTTCTAGATAAATTGTTTACCGGTTTAGGAGGTTAAATTATTGATTGATGTGTTATTGTATACATTAACTACGGTGTATTAAAAAAGTGATCCAACGTACATGATTATTTATATTTTTCTTTGACAGCACAGATTAAAAACCTGGATAATTAAAAACAGAACTGTAGCCGCTCTCCTTAAATAGAGATTCTTTAAGTTCGGAACCAAATCTTTAAAACTGTAAAATAAATAATTAATGAAAAGTATATGATGCAAATTCTTTAAATAATAAAAAAAAAATATATGTGTCAGATAAGATGATGATAGACTTTTGTTATTTTATTTATTTATTCAATTATTAGAGGTGACTGCCCTAAAAACAATAATGAGAGGTGACTCAGAATGACAACATTGGAATAGGACGTACTCATATTTAAAAGAGCAAATTACTTAGTCGTGAGCTGCGGAGAGCTAGCCTAAGCTTTCCGAGCAGGTCAGCTCTGCCCTTATGGAGCCCGGCCTATGTCATTAAGGCTTAAGAGGGTTTGAACACCCAGCTGTGCCAGGTGGCAAGACTTCGTTATGACACTGTCATAACGTTTCCGGGTACCGATGCGTTTCCCGCCCACGTCTATTGAAGGCGAACGGTTCCCGAGAGTGTGATGGGGCCCAAATCACAGAAACCGTCTATCACTACTGCTTCATACGTCATTTTTGCAGTTAAAGACCGTCGAACTTATACCATCTTGCCATTTTCCCTAACGGTTTCACAAGTGAGTTTTGCTCTCTACATTTCTAGGTAAGCATTTCCTTTCCGCATTCATGTTACTGAGAGCTTCAACCCCTTCTAGTTCATCTGTAGAAGAATTATTCACGTCCGAATCTGACTCTGAAACCGAGAGGTCAACGGTAAATCCGAATGTAGTTTCTTCTTCCGTCCCTCTTCCGGGACATTCATTCATGCCCTTAGGCATAAGGTTCGTAAGGAAACCCAAAGACGTGTAGGTAGTTATAGGATGAAATACGTTCTTTTACGGAGTAGTATATATTACATCTGCCAAGAATATAGGGGTAAATAAACACGTATTTGCTCATGAACTTCCCAACGATCCTCGGCTTTACGCCTATAGACCCCTAGATGGTTTTTGTGCGGTTTATGAAGGACAACTGAAGGGGGGATTATGATTACCATGTTGTCCCACCTACTTGGCTGTGATAAGGCACTATGCCATAGGTGTCACCCAGGTTGGTCCCATGAGCTAGCATTATAGGTTCGTCATTTTGTGTCGGATTGCAGAGTTTACTTCTCCGTAAACCTCTTCAGAGGTCTTCATCAAATCAAGAAGAATTCAATTTCCTTGCCAGTCTGGCGTCCAGGCGTACATGGTTGACGGGTCTTCACCACCTAAGGGTTGGCATGGACATTTAATTATTTTATTCGTAATAGAGGGAGGACTGAGTTGAGCCGGTGGAGGTCCGACGATGTGTCTAATAATGTTGCCCGGGATATCTCTGATTTCACTGAGGCATAGGGTATCCTAAACTCTGGAATTTTCATGAAGAACAAAGAGTTGTCTTCCCAACTGATTGAGGCAGCACGGCTCAAGGAGGCTGGGCCCAACCCCTTTGTTCCCCTTAGTATTGAGGATCAATCTACACGTAGGGCTTACTGTATGCATTACTTTTTTTTTTCTTTTTTCTATCTTTCAATGTTCTACGAGCTAACCTCTTTTCTTTTTTCCTTGTCATTTTTGCAGTGAAATCCTTTGCCAACTTGCTGGCTGCTGCAGGAGATGAGTAGGGTGATGAGAGTGTCTCTAATGAGAGGACGCATACTGAGAAGCATGCTCATGCCTGACCTATGAGTTCGTCCTTAAATGCTGGCGTGGCCCAACCACAGCCTGAGCAACAAGGCATTGTCACGCTGCGCTCTCCTCCTTCAAGGGTAGACTTGACAACCCTTACTATCGAGATCCTAAATGATGATGATGATGATGTTGATGAGGGGACCCCTCTCCTACGGATAGGTCAATCCAATGCCACTATGGCAGCTCAGGGGATTAGGTCGAGAAATAGAGGTCGATCTGTAGTTTTGCTAGATCCCATTTCTGAACCTGCTGACTGGTTGGATGAGGTGTTTGAGGGAGGGCCACAGCCTGATCCAATCTTGGAGATGACTGATGAAGAGCTGGCCGATGCAGGCATGCAGGCCATTGATTATGTAAGTGGCTCTATTAGCACTTTTCCTATCTTGCATCTAACTTTCATTTCCTTTAACAAGTTATTCTCTTACTCTCGCAGGGGTCCCGTGTGGGCCAGGGGACCTTTAAGAGGCTAAGTGACACTTATTCTTGTATTGAGAGGCTAACCAAAAAGGTTGCCGACCTGGAGATGGAGTCTTCTGAGCGTGGGCAGCTCAATGAGCAACTACTTGCTGCAGTTCGGGAGAATAAAGCTCTCAGTGAGCGGCTTCAAGCTCAAACGGTTGAGCTACAGAACTGGGAGAAAAATCATTCTGGGTCCATCTAGACTCCGACGGACAAGCACCTTGGTGTGGGGACCGAATTGGAGCAGGCTGTTTCTAAACTACGAGCAGAGAAGAATGCCTTGGCATCGTATCTTGATGCAGCCCCAACACGTATACTTAAGGATTATAAGGCTTCCTCATAATTTTCTGAAAACTTGATCCTGTTGCTTACACTTGCTATAAGGGACTTATACCCTGGGGATGGACGATGCTCGGGCTCAATTTCCCAATCTGGACATTGGCCGTATTCCGAACAAGGTCATGTACAAGTCAGGCATGGACGCTGAAGGATTTCTGGGAAAGTGAGGATATTGTGGCTAAGCACGCAGCTCGCCTTGCTCCTCATCAAGCATCCAAGCCATAGCCTTCTACGTCTGCTCCTTATGCTTCTCAGCATCAGGACCCGACTCCTAACATTTAGACTTGTCTTTTTTAGACTTAGGTTTTTCTTTTAATTTTTTCTTTTGAAAACTTTCAAAAGATGTATTCTGCATATTTTGATAAGCTTTTTTTTTCTACAGCCCATTTTGGGTCTCTATCTAAAATGTTTTCTTACGTAACTTGAATGTTGTGGTGTGTTCTGCCCCCTGAGTATGCTATGCTTGAACTCTTAGTTCTTGGATGGCATACTTTTCTGACTTGTTTTTTATTTTCCTTATGACTGAGTCTGAACTTCGCGTACTTAGTGAGTTTCTACGAGGTGAGTCCGATTTGCGGACCCTTTTTAGTTCGTCCTGCGAACTTCGGTAGTAAGCCTTTGCAAACTCGTCGAATCCGACCTGCGGATCTCGGTTTGCTATCCGTCCTACAAGTTTAACTAGTTTGTCTTCTTTAGACTTTGGACTGAGTCCGACCTACGGATCTCGGCTAGTTCGTCCTGCAAACTTTATAAGTTTTGTCCTTTTGCAAACTTTGTTGTATTAGGCGTAGTCCGACCTGCGGATCTCGGCTAGTTTGTCCCGCGAACTTTAAAAGTTTGTCCTTTGCAACTTTATCGAATTTTGTAGAGTCTAACATACGGATCTCGGCTAGTTCATCCTGTGAACCTTTATAAGTTTGTCCTTTGAAAACATTATTGTATTTGGCGATTTCCGACATGCGGATCTCGGCTAGTTCGTCCTGTGAACCTTTATAAGTTTGTCCTTTGCTAACTATATTGTAATTGACGGTGTCCAACCTGTGGATCTCGGCTTGTTCGTCCTGCGAACCATTATAAGTTTGTCCTTTGCAAACTTTATCGAATTTGGCTGAGTCTGACTTGCGGATCTCAGATAGCTCGTCCTGTGAACTTTAAACAGTTTGTCTTTTGCAAACTTTATCGTATTTGAAGGAGTATGACCTACGGATCTAGGCTAATTTGGCCTGTGAACTTTTTATTAGTTTGTCATTTGCAAACTTTATCGAATTTGGATGATTCCGACCTGTGGATATCAGCTAGTTCATCCTACGAACATTGATGAGCTGGTCCTTGGCCAGCTTATTGTAGTTCATGCACATTATGCCAAGTGTTTGATCAAAACATAATTGAATAGACTGAATACCAAATGATGGTAGTTATTGTAGTGTGGCGACATAAATATCTCAAAGTTGTAAAAGTTGAAGAGTAGAAGTTTCAAAATAAAAGTCAATTAAATCATAAACGTCTAGAACTTGTCTAATATCGATGTTAGGTCCGTACCCTTCCTCCTGATCATGGATGTATAGCAACTCCATGCTTTTTCCATATCTCATTTGACTTCCACCAATCCTTCCGGGGTGGGAATTTTGAGGCTGACATGAGCTTGTGAAACCACCGCTCGAAGCTCGATCAGTGCTAGGTTGTCCCATGATTGTGTTATATGCTGATGGGGATTTAACAACGATATAGTTTACCGTAAGGGTTTTGCTTCTCGACCCCTGGCCAAATGTTGTGATACGTCTTATCATCCCTATGGGGTAAACCCGAGGTCCGGCAAAAGCCGAACAACGGTGAACCAATAGGCGTTAACTCCGAATCTTTCAATTGCATTGATTGGAAAGCTGAGTTGTATAAAACATTGACAGCACTCCCAGTGTCAATGTAGATTATCTTAACCGGTTTCTTATGTATTACAGCCTCGATGACTTGGCTCTCATTGTTTGTTATAAGAGGAAGAGGGTCCCTAACACTATAAGTCACTGATCTCCCAATCTGTCTTACCATTTTTTCTAGGGTACTGGGAACGCCGGAGATAGTGTTAATGGTATTGTTGGGATGGTTATCCATTTGCTGATCTGCATTTAGGGACCGATCTCTCTTTTTTTGCGGCTGGTTTTGCTTTCCTCGGTCTTGATTGTAAGATCTATGTTTGAAATCTCAACGACTTTGGGGCTCGGGGTCCTAAGATCGGTCCATGACCTCATCAGTTTTCCTTCCATGATGGCAGAATCAATGTCCCTCTTTAAATCCCTGCATTCTTCCGAATCATGGCCGACTTCTTTGTGGTAAGGACAAAATTTACTTTGGTCCCTTCTTTCAGGGGGACCCATCCTAGGTGGTGGTATCCAGACTAAACCCTTCCGCTCCATTATTATGAGAACTTGTTCACGAGACCGGTTCAAAGGACTATAATCCCTTTCCTCCAAAGCACCCTTCTTTCCTAGCCGGTCTGTAACTAGGGCAGTCATACGTTCCCAGTCCGTCTTCCTCCTTTTGTCAGCCCGATCTTCCACCTTGTGCTTTTATGACTCACTTTCTTCCGAATCTCTCTTTACTCGGTTAGCTTCTTCACCCTAACAGTGCTTGTACACCATCTCCATGCACTCTTCCATAGATTTAGAGAGTTTGCTATTCAGTTTGGCAAGTAATCACATCTCGCGCCGCCCTGCTACGAAAGAGGCGATTAAAATGACTGAGTTTGGTTACTTGTACTGCTTCCTCATTGAATCTATTAATGTACAGGAGGTTGGTCTCCTATTTCCTTTGCTTAATTGTGAGGAGGTGAGTGGCATTTATTTGAAAAGGCCAAGCTGCGATAAAGGCATTGATGAATACCTTACTGAGTGCCTCAAATCTGGAAATTGATCCTGGTGGAAGCTTTCAGAACCATTCCCGAGCTCTTCCTGTAAGTAGCGTTGGGAATGCTTTACACTTCATCTCCTCAGGAGCACTGTATAAACTCATATGTGTTATATACTGAAATAAATGGTCTGAAGGGTCCTTGGACCCATCATAAGTGTCCAACATGAGGACCTTGAATCCCGTAGGTTGGGGATAGGTTTCTATTGGAACTGTGAAAGGTGACACGAGGAAGAATTCACTGGGTTTTATCCCTATGATAACGTCAAATTCCGTAAGCTGCTTCCAGGGCTCGTGAATCAATTAGTTTTTTACCTGCATTCGAAGCGGATGAGTGATCATCCCGCTTGCTTCTCTAGACACTATGAATTTTGTGAGGGGTAGTGATGTGATCCGTAACCGAATCAGATCTGAAAATGGCCAAGGACTTGACTGAAGGCCCAATAAGACGAGCACCTCGACCCTTAGCTTACACGTAGCTAAAAACCATGGTATATATGGACACTCACAAGGTTCGCTCACAACCTCGATTAGTTTGGTTGGGAATCCACCCATGTGAGAAAACACACAAAAGCATAAAAGCTTCAAATAAAATATATCTCTATCAAGTTTTTTCTTCTGATTACATTGACTCTAAATATCTTTATATAGACTACAGACTCAGAGACCAATTGCTAATTTATCAATATGGGACAAAATAACAATAAAGAAACATAATAACAAAAATAAAATAAAAACTAACTAACCAACGTGGGATAATAAAAGACCCAAAACAAAAGAAATAATAACTAAAAATAAATAAAATACTATAAATAAATTTAACAAGTTTCTTCTCAATGGGAATCACATCATTCCCTCCCATCTCCGAAAGGATTCGACCTCGAATCAAAAGGATGTCATAAAACATATATTTTAGGACATAACATGCCAAAATGATAGCGAACACCAATGATATGCCCGGATAAAATGCAAGGCAGACATACCAATTCAAATCAATAGATATTTGAGTTGTTGATGCATACATCACCAAGGAAACCAATGAGAAGTAATCAGGCAAGTGCTCAATGAAAATTATGTTCTCGGAAGCAGCAACATAGACATAGGGATTAGAATCCGGAATAACAGCACAATACATCACAAAAGGATCAATGAAGATGTGCTTCGGTTTTCCATCAATGTCAACTGGGACAAGATGATCCATAGGCAATATATTGGCTGGATTGGGTATATCAGATAGCCCAGTTTGGTCCTCAAGCGGAAGATTTTCATGTACCTAGAAAGAAGACAAAAAAGAAATCGAACAAGGGACTAATGAGAGAGAATCATATTCCCCTATCTCTTTCACCACGTTCTCAGCCACCAATGTAGGTGTACATGCATCATCAATCTCCGCTACTCTTGGCTCAATCTCAATATTCATCTCACACATATAAAGGATCAGTGAGGTACAAGGACTCTTGTAAACTCAAAGAAATCAAGAAAGCATTCAACCGGCAAAGTAAACTGTCTATCGGCTGAGTAAAAACGAAGCAGTAAAGGAAGATCTAAAACACTTCACCGTTCAAGTAATAGAAAAGTGAAGAGATAGAGAAGTGAACTACACTTGTTCAGATTATGAAAAATAAGGAAGATTCAGAGGATCAAGAATTCAATGCACAATCAATCAAGAATCAATCTAGGATGGATTTTATGATATACGCTTGAAGAATATCCGATCACTAAAATCAAGGAGAATATAATTGAGGGGGAATCAAGAATGAAATCGAGGATTAATATTCCCCCCATTAAATAGCCAATGGACGGAAATTCAAATCAAGGATTATCAAGGCTATAAATAGAATGTTAGGTGTAGTGCCCGAAAGACAATTTGTGTAATTGTTTTTAATAATGAATGACAGAATTTATCTCACATTATTACTTGCTTTGTGCTTGTAAAGTAATACGCTGCTGCAAACCCTAAGTATATCTGTATGTAACCACTTAACTCAGTGTATGGATTACACGTGAGGATTGAGTTAGTGGTGATATACTTAAACTGTTAGTCCGTGGTGAACTTAATCAGAGTTTAGGGTATCTTGATTAAAACACCAATAATGCGCCCAGAACACCTTACGGTGTGATAGTCTTATCCGGACTGTCTGTAAAGGTACCTACGTGGGGCATTTATATATGATGGCATTCATATAGGACTGGACCGATTTAATCTGAATTTCTCGATATAATCCTGTAATCGAGGAATCTTATTAAATCATTAGATGATCATATACGGATCAACCTTAATCCTGAGGTGATCACAGGGTGTTGCTTGCCTCGGGGTAGTGTTTGATGTGTTAGTTACGGTTCACTTAGATATGTGTTCCAAGCCACTTCTCATTGGCACTATCTCCTGATGAGTGAGTAGTTCTGATTTTCACAGACATGGAATCCATTCCTTCCTGTGGGAAGTAGAGAGACAGTCCCCTTATTTGTTAGCCTTAAGAAAGTGATCGATCCCGGGAGTTTGCATTTGACTAATTAGCTACTAGTCAGATATGCATACTAATTGATCATCAGGGGGTTAATGGTAAATAAGGATAAGATATTCCGAGTCGGGTTCACGGAGACTTCCCACTCAGAATGGACAGTCTATGGAGGGTTAATCCGTATGTAGTGATTATATCAATGGACGCTTATTCACTCTATGGGTTGAGTATAAGTATATATCCATAATCGGTAGAGTTCATTTTCGGGTTTATGGTGGTGTAATCCCGGAATTAATAATTAATGTACTTATTCTGTTCGATGAATAATTAATTATTGGAGCTACTGGTTATAGGTCCATGGTCCCCGATGTGGCTTCTGTAATTCGGACTAATAATCTTGTTATTTGGGCCTCAGTGATAATTAATTGGCTGGGCTAATTAATTGATATGCATGGATATTATTTAGTTGGGCTAAATAATATAATACACATAAAAGACATTTTATGTGGGCTTAGTAACCCTTAATGGTGGCGCCAATATATGTCATTTAATTAGAGAGAAATTTGTTTTCTTGATTAATTATTTGACATGTGATTTATCTTTTATTTGTTAAATGATAATTCATGGAATATTAGATAATAATATGATTTATCCTAATTTGTTTGGGATAATCATTTTATTTATCTTTTATTTGGAATAAAAGATTAATGTAATAATTATATTTTAGTTATTTAATCCTTGGAGGACAAGGATTACTCTCCTATATAAAGAGAGTTCTCCCAAGCCTTAGGATTTGGCAAATTTCGCATATACCACCAAAATAAGAGGAAAAATTAGTTTTTTCTTGTCTAGGGTTTTAGAGCAAGAAAAACTTGGAGTTTTTCTTGGTGTTGCATATCAAGGAGGTTCGTTTATCAAGAAGGGTGTCCACCAACTGCCGTTTGGAGAACACATCGGAAGATCAAGGCGTCTCTTCCCAATATTGGTAACATAAACTTAACCCCCTTGTAGTAGTTTAAATTCTTTATTTATGTATTGTGATGTATAAATCGCGATCCGTCCACTGCGCGTAGATCTAACCCGTTTAGATCTAAGAACCTGCATCTTTCATGTGGTATCGGAGCAAGGTTCCACGATTTATACAGTCATAATCATAATTAAACGATTTAAAGGAGTGGAATTGCATGTAGGTAAATTTTATTTATTGTTTTATGCTTTGATAATGATTAATTGCTATGGTTTAAGAGATGGATTGGGGGTTGGCACTGTTTACCCGTTAGATCTATTGTAAACTCATATAAACGATGAAAATTCGTTCATATGAGTATAGGAAATTATGTAATTTATTTTTATTGCAATTTTAATTTCTTGAAAATAGATCTGTTTAGTATCTATTTAGTTATTTCATTTTTTCCGTTGATCGAGCCGTTGAAACGACGATCTCTCCGGTCAGAATCAAGAATTGAAGATGATGAACAATTCCACAAAATTTGGCATCGATCGGAGTCCGTTTTGATATCCGTTCGTTGCTGCAAAGAAGCTGCTGTAACAGAAAAACGCAGGATTCACAGAAACCCTACCTGTGACTTTCTCGAATTTCTGGGAGAGTTTAGACCGTTGAAACGCAAATCCAACCATTCAGATCGATTATTATGGAGTTTTTGACGTGGCATAAAAAGTTTAGGTCGATCGGGATACATCTTGATTCCCGATCGGCCTCAGAAAGTCTTTGAGGCGCTGCTGTAAAAGTCAGATCCAGCAGCAAGTTGGGCGGCTCACTGGAGAAAATTGACAAGTCAAAACTCCGATCCAACCGTCCATATTGAAGCCCAAGGAGGGCGGAACAGATCTGGAAAGTTTCGTCGCGATCCGAGTTCGTTTGGTTTGCTGATCGTCGAAGATTTTGAACAGCTGCAGATTATGTTAGAAAGAAGTAAACCCTAGTTAGGGTTTTGGATATTTATTTTCTAATAGATTAGATACGGGGGTGCCAACGGTCCATCTCGGTGTTTATTTTCCGCACTAGTATACATGTTTAGATTGTATGTGTAGAACCGGAAAATTGCCATGACATGCATCATATCATGAATTCCACTCCATATGCATACATGTAGAAATTAATTCGAGGAATTAGTTAGGCAAGTATAAAACAAGCAATTAGTTTTAATTAATTGTTTGATATTAATTAGAAACTAATTAGGGTAAAACCCGAGGAACACGGGTTTTTTCAATCGTCAAGGTTGGGTGATGGATTCTCGGTGAATCCCACTCTGCGAAAGTATAAGGAGTAAAGTCCCGAAACCTCATGGTTAAGGTGTTGGATTCTCGGTGAATTCCACCTTACCTAGACGAGATTACGTTTTTGTTCCGTAGTGTCAACGTGAAAATTTGATGTTTAAGGATTGGATAATCACGGACAAACATGGTTCGAAAGTGGATTAAGCACGGTTGGGTGGTCAACAGTAGCTACGGCTCGATCGACTTCACCCTCCACGTGTGGCGTTTGCACGGGGGTCTGGCAAGGCTGAGCCATCCGAAGAGCCACTACGGCTCAACATAGCTCCCCTAGTCTTGATCCGTCCGACGGCCACATATGTTCCAACGAATAGGTCGGGTGGGCTAGCCCACGTAACCGACAACATTCGGGCCTATGATTTATTGTTCCTTAATGTAACATCAAGTCCAAAAATGTGATCAGTAAACCCACCACTTTTTCAAAATATTGAGTGGGAGTGGGAGAGGCGACAGCCGACCCCACGGCCTCTACTGTTGACACAAGCAACGTGAGAGAATGGTGACGCCTCGTGCCGGCCTGGGACCGGCCTCCCTAAGGAAGGCCTTCACCACTATCAAAATTCAAGGCTTGGTCTCCGAAAGGATAGGATTTTGGGTACTCATCGGGTCACTGACCGACCCTAAGGCGGCACACTCGGGGTCTACCTAAAAATCTGAGACAGTAGGTAACACTCATAAAGGGTATTTTTGGTAGTACCTTGGCTGAAAAAGGAAAGGTGATTGACGATCACAAATGAGATGTTCGATTCTCAATCTGATCTTCAATATTAATCGAAACCTCTTTGACCTACCCTAAGGCGGCACCGAGGCATTAGATTAAATCCTTGGAACGGTAGGATAGACTATAAGTACTTAGTTTATGTTCCTAAAATTTATTAGTAGTGTATGATTTGGATTTATTTTTTGTCTTATTTACAACTTTTATACATATCTCTCTAGGGTGCTAGACTGCTAGTGTAAAATTGACTAATAATGACTTCGTTAAAAAGTGGTAAGTAACTAGAACGTTGTACTTATTGATCTTACATGCGATTAATTTTTCGGAAGAGATATTTCTCTTGAGCCTTCAAGACTTAAGTGACGTACATAAGTATGTCACTGCTGTCACTCGTGTTGAGCGAGAGACAACCATAATTAGTTTGAAAGATGATTGGGACGATAAAATTCTTCTAGTGAATTTTAATTGTGTAGTGTCTACACGAAAAATTTTCTAATAGAAAAATTGGAGAATCATCAATAAAAGTGTTGCTAGTTAGACGGTATTTGGAACCGATAAACTAGTGGGAGCTTTTATCTTATGTTTTTTCTAATTTATTAGAAAATTAGTCCCACTGGGTAACGCTTTCATTAGACATCCCACAGTTCACGAGTAGTGTTTACTCAAACGAACTGCTAGTTCAAGACTATTTCCTTTTAAGGAAAGTTAAGAATGGGAAAGAATGTCTATAAGTGTTAATCATCTTAACTAAAGTTTTGAGGCTAAACCGAAACATTAAGTAAAGAAAGTATAGGATAAGGAAAGTGATTAAGGATCACTAACCAATGAATCCTTAGCAACTTTCTTAACCGAGTAACTCGACTCGGGATCTAAGTTCTTTGGAAGAACAAGAGAGCTTTGCATTAACGATTAATAGAGTAACAATGGGCAGTAATTTCAGCTAGAATAGTGGGAGTGATATAAGGAAATGAATTTCGGATTCTATCCTTGAATATCACAGAAAAATTTATTTTTCTGTTTACAGATTCATTGAAACAATGGTATCACTTTCAACTCGATATATTGTTGCCTCATAGAAAGTGAAAATGACATTTGTTGTACGAATCCGAGACTCGGACTTTTGTTTGATAAAGTCAGAACCACTAAGAAATGCTGAAAAGGTATATGTAACACGTCTTAAACTATTATAGGCGAATGGTTTCCGTATTAAGATAAACGATTCTTCAAAATCTATTAATTAGTGCACATATCCTAGAGATAAGACCTAATGACTGGATAAGGGTGATTCCTATCTCCCAGTCTCGGAACACTGTCTTAAAGGAACAATGACTAAGCTTCCTTTCAATTGGGAAAGGGTAATAGATTTGAAGGGGTAACATAGCTTGTTTATCATAACCTTCGGGGTCTAATGAGAGATACAAGCTATTGGGAGATTTTGAGTGGTGACATTTTGTCAGAAAACTACTCGAAACACGGTTTAGTTTATCGAAAGAATACGAGGAGGAGTCTCTGATTTTAGCAGAGAATAGAGTCTTCCACGCTCAAAAATAGGCTATCGCATAGTCTTGGGACTGATGCTAGGCCTGCCTCCTAGTGGAATGTTTCTCACTGAGGAAGAAACCATAGACTTGCCCTATATAGTTAATGATGTGCTACAATACACTGCTAAACTCGATTAAGATAATTGGTTGCAAAATAACGGTTAACATTATTATGTAAACCGAGAAGTCTACCTAGAAGATGCTAGTGAATTTGGTTCACACCACTTCCGTAAATGTAGGCATTTAGCAATTAATGCTTGAAGGTAGGACTGGAGATTTTGCGCATACGTTCAGATTGTGAATGTTTGTAAAATGTCTTAATGTGACGAGTGAAGGTTGGTTATAAGATTCTTAAAATCAAAAAGTGACAGTTGAAATGTCACAAGGCTTCTGATAGAATCTATAAGTAGCAGCCTTAAACCTTGGAGTACGACTACCCAAAGGAAGTTACTATCTGATTCAATCAGACCACGTCCAACATCGGTTGTTGGTGATTGCAGTGATAAATACTACTAGATCAGAATATCAATCCACCTAGAAGCATGGGAGTATGGTTTAACCATTGACCCATTATGGTTTTGTGGACTTTATAGTCTGCTGGGGTGATTGATAACCTGTGGCTCTTTGTGGGCTGTATAGGATTACGATCATAGAGGTTGGATCGAAATCCTTATCCCTGTGAATGGAGTTTAGGTACTCCAGTTCTGTTCAGCCTCTTGTAGAACCGCGCCCAGTGGAAGCAATTGGATCTACACGGAAAAGAGTCGAATGAATAGGAAAGTTTAAACTTTCAGCGCAAAGCTGAGTGGTATAGGGGTGATTCCCTGACAAGTAGAGAGTTTTCAGACCTTGAACTCTCTCACCACTCAGTCTTGCTAGATTTCGTTAGAAAGCAGAAAATAAGGGTGATTCCCTGAGACTTTTCTTGCTGAAAAACGGAGTCAGGATTCATTCGGAACAGATGGATCTTGGTTAGAACAAACGGCAGGATGACTGCCGGGGCTTATATCCTTTGTGGAATTAAGAGAACCTCTCGATCTTTTAAAGTCACATGTTTTAAAATATGTGGACTTGACCAGAATATTGATAAGTCTTTCATAGATTTGATATCAATATTGGTAAAGTAGTAGTATTAGTGTTCATGAATGATAACACTGAAACAGTTGGAAACAACATAGGTGTGCTGTCTGAAGTCAGAAACTGACACACCAAGATTCTCTGGATGAGTGAATTGGACTATATTCTAAGAATCTGATTCGGTCAAATTCACGAGAATGAGTCATTGGCTATCCCACCCATCTTACTGAATAAGATGATCATGCATATACGTATGCAACATTCATCGGGAGTAGTCCTGCCCTACCTCTCAGGAATGATTCTCCAAATCTTTGGATAAAGAGAAAATGGGATAGAGTCTCTCTTGGATAACGGCAAGTCAGGTTATCACAAGTCAATAGTAATCGAATCTTGGATTCGAGCAATAAGTAGCGGTTTAGTACGTCCTCAAGTATCTTTAGATAACGAGGAATCAATGCTTGTATATTCAGGTGCAAACTTGAATATGGTTGACTACACTGATTATGACTTGTAGTCAGATTAAGGATGATCATTAAGTTGATCTCGGGCTCAGTGTTTACTCATAGTGCTTAGAATTTCTTTTTTGGTCTAGGAGTAATTCCAAGTCTGATAAGCCGATATCACTTCATTGTGAAAATAGTGAAGAGATAGCTTAGAAGGATCTTCTCAGTCACAAGAAGTCAAAAGCATATTGAGAGAGAGTACCGCCTGATTGGAAGGACCGACAACGTTTCAATCCTAAAGATCGTCTCGAGTCGACAACCTAACTAATCAGTGTACCAAGTCGAGTGCTTGGAGGATACGGCATTGATGAATATGTCTCATCTGCTTTTAGAGCAAGTGGGAGAGTGTTGTGAATAATTTGAGAAAGGGTGTGGTCTAAAAACAATCGTTGCTCATCATTTCGTGCAAATGGGAGATTGTTAGGTGTAGTGCCCGAAAGACAATTTGTGTAATTGTTTTTAATAATGAATGACAGAATTTATCTCACCTTATTACTTGCTTTGTGCTTGTAAAGTAATACATTGCTGCAAACCCTAATTATATATGTATGTAACCACTTAACTCAGTGTATGGATTACACGTGAGGATTGAGTTAGTGGTGATATACTTAAACTGTTAGTCCATGGTGAACTTAATCAGAGTTTAGGGTCTCTTGATTAAAACACCAATAATGCGCCTAGAACAGCTTACGGTGTGATAGTCTTATCCGGACTGTCGGTAGAGGGTACCTACGTGGGGCATTTATATATGATGGCATTCACATAGGACTGGACCGATTTAATCTGAATTTCTTGATATAATTCCGTAATCGAGGAATCTTATTAAATCATTAGATGATCATATATGGATCAACCTTAATCCTGAGGTGATCACAGGGTGCTGCTTGTCTCGGGGTAGTGTTTGATGTGTTAGTTACGGTTCACTTAGATATGTGTTCCAAGCCACTTCTCATTGGCACTATCTCCTGATGAGTGAGTAGTTCTGATTTTCACAGACATGGAATCCATTCCTTCCTGCGGGAAGTAGATAGACAGTCCCCTTATTTGTTAGCCCTAAGAAAGTGATCGATCCTGGGAGTTTGCTTTGACTAATTAGCTACTAGTCAGATATGCATACTAATTGATCATCAGGGGGTTAATGGTAAATAAGGATAAGATATTCTGAGTCGGGTTCACGGAGACTTCCCACTCAGAATGGACAGTCTATGGAGGGTTAATCCGTATGTAGTAATTATATCAATGGACGCTTATTCAGTCTATGGGTTGAGTATAAGTATACATCTATAATCGGTAGAGTTCAGTTTCGGGTTTATGGTGGCGTAATCCCGGAATTAATAATTAATATACTTATTCTGTTCGATGAATAATTAATTATTGGAGCTACTGGTTATAGGTCCTTGGTCCCCGATGTGGCTTCTGTAATTCGGACTAATAATCTTGTTATTTGGGCCTCAGTGATAGTTAATTTTCTGGGCTAATTAATTGATATGCATGGATATTATTTAGTTGGGCTAAATAATATAATACACATAAAAGACATTTTATGTGGGCATAGTAACCCTTAATGGTGGCGCCAATAAATGTCATTTAATTAGAGAGAAATTAGTTTTCTTGGATAATTATTTGACATGTGATTTATCTTTTATTTGTAAAATGATAATTCATGGAATATTAGATAATAATATGATTTATCCTAATTTGTTTGGGATAATCATTTTATTTATCTTTTATTTGGAATAAAGGATTAATGTAATAATTATCTCTTAATTATTTAATCCTTGGAGGACAAGGATTACTCTCCTATATAAAGAGAATTCTCCCAAGCCTTAGGATTTGGCAAATTTCGCATATACCACCAAAATAAGAGGAAAGATTAGTTTTTTCTTGTCTAGGGTTTTAGAGGAAGAAAAACTTGGAGTTTTTCTTGGTGTTGCATATCAAGGAGGTTCGTTTATCAAGAAGGGTGTCCACCAACCGCCGTTTGGAGAACACATCGGAAGATCAAGGCGTCTCTTCCCGATATTGGTAACATAAACTTAACCCCCTTGTAGTAGTTTAAATCCTTTATTTATGTATTGTGATGTATAAATCGTGATCCGTCCGCTGCGCGTAGATCTAACCCGTTTAGATCTAAGAACCTGTATCTTTCATAGAAGGCATTGATAGACAGGAAAAATAATGATTGAATCGATAAGAAACAAGCGGAAACTTTATCAATTTGAAAAGTCTTCTATCCAAACTTAAAGGAAACATCTAGAGATCAACTCAGCAATCGGAACTCAAATCCCATGTCAAGCATTGAGATTGATCACAAATCTGTGAATCCAATTCACATCAAACTGAAGCAATTGAATCGGAGGAATCTGAGAAGGAGTTGCAACCTTTGTGATAGCAGCAGAAAGATTTGTTCTCAAGGAGCATTGATAGAGACTTATTCACTGAAGCTTTTGTAGACAGGGAGTGATAGTCTTGAAGATTGTGAAGCTTGTGTAGCCAGGAAAATCTAACTATTGTATCTGTGAAAACAATAGTGGATTCCTCCAATCATCACAGGAGAAGAGTGGATTAAGGGATTACACCACCCTGAACCACTATAAACCTTTGTGTCTATTTACTTTCTGCATTTTACTTTATAGCACTTTATTTCATTGCATATTATATATGTGATAGTATAATCTACGTTGAACCAACAATTAAAGAAGGGACTTATCCGCTGCCCAAAAGCTTTTAAATATAAGAAAAGTTTTTAAAACTCCACCATAGTCATTCACCCCCCTGACTATATTTTTACCCTTCTCTGGGACCAACAATTGGTATCGGAGCAGTGTTCCTAGATCAGAACCTGTTCAGATTTGATTTATGGTAACAAAGAGATCATATATTTTCAAAGTAGTTTTCAAATTTGCGCTTTCTAAAGATATCTCTTATTTGTACTCATGGATTCCTCAAATTTCACGTCTAAGGTACATGTATTCAATGTATTCTCGAGCTCCGGGAAATCTTAAATATGTGGTTGTGGCTGTAGACTACTTCACAAAATGGGTCGAAGCTAAGGCTATACCCTACATCAGAGCTGCAACCATCAAAAAGTTCTTGTGGGTCGACATTTTGTGCAGGTACGGAATTCCGACGGCTCTGATCTCGGATAATGGTACCCAGTTCGAAGATCGGAAAGTAAGAGAATGGTGCAGTGAATATCACATCGACCAAAGATTCACCTCGGTGGCTCACCCACAGGCAAACGGTCAAGTTGAACAAACTAATCGACAGATCAAGCTGGGGTTAAAGAAGAGACTAGAGGCAGAAGGTCGAGATTGGGCAATTCAACTTCCGAGCATCCTATGGTCATATAGGACAGCTCCTAATTCATCGACAGGGGAAACTCCTTTCTCTTTAGTGTATGGTTGTGAAGCGGTGATACCCGCCGAGATCGGAGTTCCCTTCCCTCGAGTTCTGGCCTACAATATTGAGACAAACGATCCCGAACTCCGACAGGAAAGGGACAATGTCGAGGAACGAAGAGAGATAGCCTCAGCCAGAATGGCAAGGTATAAGCAGAAGATCTCTCAGTATTACAACTCGAGGGTAAGGCACAGATACTTCAAAATCGGCGATCTGGTTCCGAGAAAAAATGAAGCAAGTCGACAAGAGGCAGCCGGAAAGTTGACCCCGAATTGGGAAGGCCCATATCAGATTTTGAAGGTTCATCCCAAAGGGTCCTATCAACTTGGGCGAGCAGATGGAACCACGGTTCCTCGACATTGGCACGCCAACAATCTGAGGAAGTATTATGTTTAAGATAAGCTTTACTTTAATGAACTTGTTTACCTTTCGGTTTTTAAATCTTGTAATAAGTCCATGAGACAATTTTATGAGTATTCTAATAAACTTGGGTTTTCTCGAGGTGTTTTCTTTGTTTGATAGGGCTTATAGCCAAAACAGTACAATTCCAATGTGGTGTAAAATGTTAAGGCAAAACGCTCATCGCCCAGTAGAGAAATCCGCAGGTCGGACATCTCAGTAAAGCCAAAAGCAAAGTTAGCCTAATGGGCGACGAATGCAAAGGCATAGAGACGGTTCGCATGGTCGGACCACCTGTCCCAGTCGAAAGCCAAATGAGCCCGAGAGGCGAAAAAGGCCCAGACAAAGGACGGTTCGCATAGTCGGGCCACCTGTCCCAGTCGGAAGCCGAATGAGCCCGAGAGGCGAAAAAGGCCTAGACAAAGGACGGTTCACATAGTCGGGCCACCTGTTCCAGTCGATGGTCGAAAAAGCCCGAGAGGCAAAACAGACCAAAAACCAGGGACAGTTCACGTTAAAATGCTCAGCCTGAGGTCAGATAAGCCTGAGAGACAAAAGACTAAGGCAAGCAAGTCGATCTCATGTGCAATAAGAACCAAAGGTTCATAATACACTTGGGGGGCAACATCGATAAAATAAATTGTATTTCGAGCAGATCCAAGGCTCGAGAAAAGAAAGCTACGCTACAAAACATTAAGACAAGCAAGATAAAAAGATAAGAAAAAGATGGCAAAATCAAATCAAAATTCAGAGCAAAGTTGTTACAAGGCAAGGCCAGGTCGAAAAGACCAGCCAAAGTTAAAATAAATGTTATTACAAATTAAAAGTTCGAATATCAGAAGAAGAATTAAAAAGACAACGATCAGGGGTCGACTTCGGGGGTCGGCTCCGGATTAGCTGGGGTCAGCTCAGAATTAGCAGGGGTCGGATCGATGGCGGTTGGGTCAGCAGCAGGGGCGGAGCTAGAGGCACCATATTTGATGGCCAAAGACTCTCCTTGCTGAAACTCTTCGATGTACCGATCGTACAGCTGCTCCGAGTCCGGATTGTAGAACATAGGCGTCTCGAGGGACGACACGTCGAATCTTGAGACGACGGCCTTCACCTGGTCGACGGACAGAGTGTAGCCACCCATCATCGAGGTGCGCATGATCACCTCCAGGTCGTCTTCGAGGTTTGTCGACTTGCGGTACTCCATGATTGCTTCGGTCTTAGCCTCTTCGACCTGCGCGCGCGCTCGATCCTATTCGGCCTGTAGCGCATCTCGATCACGGCGAGCCTTCCTAGCTTCTTCATCCACAGCCTTCTGCCCTTTCAGCAACATTTCATAGTCTTGAGTCAGCTTGAGCAACTCCCTATCCTGACTGTGCCTTTCGTCCTGTAGTCGGCCCAGCTCCCCCTCAGTAGTGGCCAGTTTTGCTTCAGCAGCCACCAACTTATCTTGCAACTTTTCGAGCTCGGCGACCGACTCGTGCTTCAACGAATTATATTGTTTCTCCACAGCAGAGAGGGCAGCACTTTTTGCGACGTTGTCTTGGAGCAGCCTGCCATTCTCCTTCTTGATTTCGTCCGCCGACTCTCCTGTCTTGGCTAGCCGTCGGGCAGCCTCCCGACCAACAAGGGTATTCTACAAAACATAAAGAGTATATCAAAAAATGGACAAGGCATAGGCCTCGAGAGAAGATAATAGGAAAAGAAGGATCGACTTACAAGACGATTCAACTTCCGCATTACGTGGGACAGGCTCTTGTCATCCACACCAGCATAATCGTCGGCAACCCAGTCCACACCGATCCCCGACTCGGTAGAGGTCTCAGCAACCTTCTTCCTCTTCGCCTCTCGAAGCTGCTCTTTCACCACCTCGGCAACAGTTGGTCTTTTCTTTGTTCGCGCCGCCTGCTCCTCGACATTCGAGGTCAGATCGACAATCTCCTCCTCGTCTTCATCTCGAAGAGAACCGAATCGGACTATCAAGTTACCAGTGGTCGGAGGTGGCTCAGTCGATCCAGCCGCGGCAGTCGACTCATGGGCAGCAGGGGTAGGTTCGGACTGGGAGGCACTCCCCTCTCGGGAAGTGGAAGGCGCCCTGGTCTCAGCCACCGGCAAGTCAGGAGTAGCACGACCTCCGAGGGATGGAGCAGCAACGACCGCCGACTCGGGGACGCGGGCGGGGTCAGTGACCTTGGAGAACCTCCCCACTGCAAAACAAAAAAAAAGAAGACAAGTTAGTTTGATCAATAAATGAAACAAGCAACAAGTCATCAAACACGACAAATGACAAGTATGTAAAAGCAGGCAAGTAGGGAACATCCTACGGTTCTCGTGATCTAGGACGTTAAGACCCACATATGGCATTGGCCCAGCTTCCTCCAGACGGGCCAGGTGATACAAGAGACTCAGGTCTCGAGTACACACCTCGAAATTATGTCCACCCAGGAGACGAGCTTCGTGTAGAACCGGATCTTTCCCAAGCTTGTCCTGTTTCCCGTCTCTCGACCTCCACTGCCCTATGTAGGGGTTATCCAGGCCATGACGGAGAAAGAAAAATCGAGGTTTACACTCCCCGTGAGAAGAAGGCCCCTTGGTTATGAACTCATGTCGGTTGGCTCTTCTTTGAAATGAATACCATAACTTGTCGGGTGTAGCAGCTATCTTGTAGTAGTATCGAAACTAGGGCACTGAGAAGCAGACCTAAGCTACTCGACATGCTATTATGAACCCCATCAGAGTCCTAACACCATTCGGAGCTATCTGGGAAATACTGACCTCATAATGCTCGAGGATCGCAAGAACTGCAGGACAGAGTGGGAACCTTAATCCACTCGCGAGTTGACTCTCGTAGACAGCATAAAACCCCTCTGGGGGCTCGTCGGCAAACTTATGAAGACCAGATGGAAGCCGAGCCTCGAATGGGGGGATAGAGATGTTGTATTTTTGGCACAGTCTAGAGACCTTGTCCCGGATTTATCTAATGCGAATAAACAAGTAATAAAAATTTATAAACCGGTTAACCTCAAGTATAAGGATCGTAGTATGGAGGCTATGCCGGGTCGATCTTACGGGGAACTAGACGAATGTTAACCCTAGCTTTTGTTTTTAACTAACTATTATCACGATTACTAACCTAATGAATAACTAACTAAACAAATATGCAGAAAATAACTAGACAGAGGAGATTAATCCAATGCTAGGAGGGATTGAAAGCGATAAAAATAAACTAAAAGTGCAGGAAAATAAATTAACTAATCTAAACTAAGCTATGAGGATTGTAAATCAAGTTTATAAAAGACAAACGAGGATTGATCCACCTATCAACATGCATTGATCTATTATCTCGATTTTACGTGGTATTTACTTAGGTTGTGATTCACCTTACCTAAACATGAACTCCTAATTCCTTGGGCAATCCATCTATTAATCTAGTATCTTCCAATACTAAATTAACACTTTAAAAAGATCAAAGGTGTCAACTTTTACGTTAACGATCTAGTTTTTAGACTTACTAACTTCCGTTAATGTAAATCTAATGAACTATTCTTATCTATGGTGATCTATGCTATTCAAGATTTCCATCAAACAATAACATATCAAGCATACAACATATCTTCCAATATAATTGCGTTAAAACAAGAATATGCATAGATAAGAAACAACCGTAGTAAATACTCACAGTAAAAGTCGAAATAAAGAGATCAATTCAATGCTGACGGCTTCACAATTCTCGTTTGAAGGAGGTTCTAGCCTCGAGCATCCTCAGCAACCCGGAAAAGCAGAAAAATAACATAAAACTAGCCTACTTTGATCGAATTTAAAGTTGCATAAAACTTGAAATAAAAAGTGTAAAATCGCAGCCAAAGCCGCCCCTAGAAATTTAGAGTTCGAATTCTGTAGAATTGGTATCTCAATGTGTGAAAATAGGCAAGTATTTATAGAGATTTGAGGCGGTTTCACTAAGTCGGCACTCCGGACGCTCGTCCAGTTAAGTGGACGCTCGTCCAAGTGTTTTGAACTCTAATGTAGACGTTCGTCTGGATAGCGTCCAAACTCTCTGATCTTCTTTTTGCACCTTGGACGCTCGTCTGCTTCTTCCGGACGTTCGTTTAGTAAGTTCATGACGCATCAGTATTGAATTCTTCCTCTCGACGCCCGTTTAGATTGTCAGACGCCCGTCCACTCCTGGACGGGACTTGGACGCCAGTTTAGCTGGAATAAAACTTGATTAAATCATCTCTATCTCTTTTCCTGTCCACTCCATTCGATCATTATCTCTTCTTAAACCTTTATAGCTCGAATTTCAACCCTTTTGATCATCATTTGAGCACAATAAACATACCTATAACACATGGAAAACATCACAAACTGTAATAAAGTCCAATTAAATATAATTCACGATGAAAACACATAATTTATTCAATATTGCGATTAAGTCCTTAAAAACCTAGTATGCTCAATATTTCCATATAAGGGCCATTTATTATGCAATTAATCCAATTAAGAGGGAAAATACCATAAAATATATCATAATAAAACATAGACTTCCACCCTTAACAACTCCCCCACACTTAGCTTTTGCTCGTCCCGAGCAAAACAAAATGAAAAATTAGGCTCGAGAAAGGAAAACAGGCATCTAAACAAATATAACGTACATTCAATAACTTAGAGGTTCACCGGTGTGTGGTGTGCAGAGCCATAGAAAACTTCCACTAAATCCAAACTTGAAAAACTCAAAGTAAAACTAGCTAATACCCCCTCGTAGACTAGTAATAAGTGACACTCATAAGGTGTACCCTACAAACGTGACATATCCCGAAAAGGATGATCGAATGAATCTAGGGCCTTTCTGAAATACTCAGAGGATAATCCCTACAGCATATCTATCGGTTTATACTGGGGATAAGATTAACGAAAACTAAGCCTTATTCATTTCATAACATATCTTAAGTTGATTGAATTCATTCACTTTTTTAACACACATTAGAAGAAGCTATTGCCCTCATAGCAGAATAGGACATTTCGAGATAATCCCCTACCTTACTCCAATCATAAGGCAGCTTTTCCTAACTGTCGTGAGCTCTTGGTCATCATGGTGGAATAGGACATACGTGGTATACCCTATCGCACTCAAATCATCGACTAGCTTCCGACACACCCATTTTATTCATTTAATTCAACTTTTTCATTAACAACATTAGTTACGTGTTACTTATCACATTCAAACCTTCAGATATTCACAGTATCTCATACTTCGGATCTAAATACAACCTATCATAAATCTCAAGATATATACGTAGCACTAAGTACATGACTTATAAGAAAATCAAAAATCACTAATCCAAAACGGGGTATAGCTTTATAAAATAGCTCATCGTCACTATGGCTCGTGAAAAGTAGTGTCAGGTGAAACAACTAACTTACCAAACATATGAAATATCGCATAGATGATTATAAAAATAAATATAACGAACTTCAATTTGAATTGACTACTCGGAAAGTTTTGAAAAATTACGCTCATTTTGCATAATAAAACATTCTAACAACTTATATGCATAGGTACAAATCGAACTATCCCCTCCCCCACACTTAAAAATTCAACATGCCCTCATGTTGTGTAGAAATTGAAAAAGACAAGAACTTAGCTGAATTCGCGTAGAAAACCGAGCCGTTGGTCAGGCTGGAGCATGAAAAGGCCAACGCTCGCAAAAAGCGCGGAAAAATGTCCCAAAACTAACTCAATCGGATCTCGACAAAAACTATCGCTGCAAAATTCGAGAAACAGAAAACTCGGGGGAAAACGGGGTATAATACGGCAGTAGAGATAACACGGAATAAAAAGAAAAAAAAATCACCGATAATTATGCCAACACAAGTCAAAGAACGAGAAACCAGTAAGTAGCAAAATGTGTAGGTACAGCCAAATCGAATGAAATGTAGCAAGAAGTGCAACAACGACCAGAAAAATAGATACATAAAATAATAACTCAAGGCACCCCCGGAGTCGGAGTATCATCAGTCGGAGAAGGATCTGAAGAAGGGACAGCAGCTGTAGATGCAGTCTGTGGAACAGGAGCAGCAGTGGACGGCCCAGCCTCGCTATCAGTAGGAACTCCCGCAGTCCTCGGATCCACTGGAGTTTCTTCATCATCCGACTCGGGCTTCTCCTCCATCTTGACCACCTCAGCTATCACCCGCTCTATCTGCTCGGAGAAGACATAATCCATATTACTCGCATTGAATACCCTCCGATCTCTCGGTTGCCGTCCATCAACTATACATTCCAAAACAGACAAGATATTATCTTGGCCATCCCGGATATCACTCAACATCGCCCTCAAACTATGAGCCATACTATGCCGAGTAATCTCGGAAGAAGATAATCCAGAAAGAACCGAAGCTCGAGGCGGTGTCGAGGTGGAACCAGGCTCAGAAACGGGAACAGCCTTCTCTCTACGAATAGGGGGGTAGCTCTTCGTCTTGTGGTCTGATGCATACTCAGCAACCCCAGCATCCAGACACAACTGATGTATCAAATGTGGTACTATTAAACTCCGGGTGTACACCTTCTGGTTCATGGAAATCTCGTCGTATAAGGCTTGCCCCACATCTACATTCAACCCGAACGTCAAAGCATATAACATCCCAAGATCACTAATATGGAAATGTGTAAGATTATTCTTCGGGATCAAACGACTCTGAATAAAACGGCACTGGACTCTCCAATCCTCGGTCCATGTCGTTGTGACTAACTCCTTCCTTTGGCCATTGGGTCTCATTGTCCAAGCCACATCCGGACAAACCCGTAATCTCAACTCCTCCATCGGGTCACGACCATCCTCATGTTGCCTCCTTGCAATCTCCTCCTTATAATCTAAACCCTCAAAAGCCGGTAAATTGTATTTCTCATTTATGACCTCAGCAGAAAAAGGGACCTTAACACCTCGCACCATAACGCACTTGGTATCTAAGTCCGCCTCAGAAAAGTTGGCATAGAACTCTCGGACAATAGAGTCATTGACAGGAGTAGATGGAATCTTTGTCAGGGCTGACCACTTCCTAGTTTTGAGCATCTGAGCGAAAGAAGGATCAACTTGAGACACTTTCACCTCTCGGTCAAAAATAAGACTCCTGGTCGAGTAATGCTTGGTGTAGGCTTCATGTGCGGAAGGATTCACAAACCGACGAGGCATCGAAAGCGGAATAACAGTCTTAGACTTTTTCTTAAGGGGTGACCTCGGTTCAGGTTCCTGTTGCACAACATCCTCCTCTCCACCCTCAACTCTAGATGGCTTGGCTCTAGAGGACTCCTCACCACGGTTACCTCGAGACATCCTACTCAGGGGGACATCATCATCATCCTCAGTATCAGAGTTGGGGGAAGAATCATCCCGTAAATTGGTCCCAGCCTGTTGAGATGTTCGGGGGTACCATTGTCAAACTTATAACTAAACTAAACCATTCACACAAATGGTTACCCGTTTATCGTCCAAATCGGGATTTCAAACAAAGCATACCACCAACAACCACCACAAACGCACCACATCATCATCATAACCAGAATTCGGGGAAGAAAATGGCAACAAACAGAAAATAGAACATTATGAGTGCATATTCAAGAAAATGAGTCGAGCCGAAGATCGAACTCACAAAAACGTGAATGGAAACGAGAAAAGTTGCTATAGACTCACCCAACGCTATGAGAGGATGATGAGTGAACAGATTAGAAGCCCAGAAACACCAAGATTGGGCACCAAAATGCCAACTTTTGTCAAAATGGCCGCACCGAAGAATCTCTGATTCTTGAAATTCTGTTGATTGTTGGAGAATTTGGGTAATGGAAATGAAAAGAGGGTGCGTAGAGCGTGCTAATGAAACTGGAATCGCTCAATTTGGTTCAGAAATAAGGATTTTAGGTTTGGAGAAGTGGGAAAGTCGGGTTCGCGGTGGAAATTGCAGAAAAAATGAAGGGTCGTGTCCAGAACATATATATATAGGCTCGAGTGGACGCTCGTCCATCCTGACGGACGGGCGTTCACTAGCAACTGCACGAATCGGACGGGCGTCCATAAATTCAGACGCTCGTCCATGGGGCATTTTTGAATACAGGATAGGATGGAGTTTGTTAGACGGGCGTCCACTATATTGAACGAACGTCCATAAAAACAGTAGTCCGGACGGGCGTTCATCTTCATGAACGGGCGTCCAGTCAGGAAAAATGCAAACTTGTCTTTTTTTTTTTTTTTAGTAAAAATTATCATATAAAACAACTAAATGCGAAACTTTTATTATCGATAATTTAAAATTCAAAAGTACAATACGGAAAATCATGAAAGAACTGGAAAATAAAACAAACACAAATAAAACAGTGGGTTGCCTCCCACCAAGCGCTTCCGTTTTACGTCGGGGCTCGACGAAAGCAAAACTAACTAAGGAAACACTAATCTGCGTAGATCTCGTCCCAATCAACTAAGCGAATGAGGCGTCGAAGCATGTCGATAGCCGGAGGAAAGTCGTACTCATCCCGCAAACACCAATCTTCCCCAGCTACCTCAACACCTCTGAAATGCTCAGCTCGCAGCACTAGTGCACAAATCCGTCAGCATAGGATCATTAAGGATCGTGTAAGGACGTCCTATGGCCTCCTGCAACTCCTCGGTCGTGAAATCGCTGCCTCCCGAACAAGGTGGAACTATGATAACGTACGTGATGGTCTTAACCCGAGTGCTAATGTCAAAATCTACATGAAGAACTATAGTGCATCCCGGTCCATCATCTACTGTGATCAGCGGGATCCGACTAATGAGGGGAAACTCCTCGGGAAGAACTCCGTAGTCCATATCTAAAAGCACACTAACTGACAGACATAAATAGAAAAACTTAGTCAGCTAAAACTTAATCAAACTAAAACTTAAATAAATAAAACACTAATAGCGTGAACAGAACCTAGCTAATATAATAAGGGATATCTAGGATGCCTCCTAGTAGCGCTTTTGGTTAATGTCATTGGCTCGACACAGTTTAAGCTCAGCCTGGATCAGGCCATTTGACTCTTCTGCCAACCACTACCTCGTGTAAGCTCTGATCAGCAGTGTGGCTGCAGAAACAGCATCTCACACATGGGGAAAAATTTTTAATAGCCCTCCACATACGCCTGAACTTCCCCATGGGTGACCTCTTCATTCTCTGAGCCCTCTGATGACTCTTCAGCTGTCGCTCCCTTTCAAACTCTTCCATATCAGCACTACCTGCTAGAACTTCTTCAGAAGGATCACTACCGTCATCCTCGGAGAACAAGTCGGGTGATAACTCGTTAAAGTCTTCGACTCGAGGAACACCACATCCGAGAATATCGAGAAATTTAACAATCAAAGATTTCTCTTTAGGTTCACCGATATAGTGTTTGCACCTTTGACCGTTGACTCGAAACGGGTCACCACTATAACCACGAAGTTCTAGAACGCCTCCCGGAATGATTTGGAGAATCTCGAAGGGGCCGGACCAACGTGTCCGCAACTTTCCAGGAAACAAATGTAACCTAGAATTGTAGAGGAGAACTTGTTCGCCGACTCTAAATTCTCGTTTCTTAATTTTCGCATCATGGAGTAGTTTCATCTTATCTTTGCTGATCCTGGCACTTTCATATGCCTGAAGTCTGAACTCGTCCAGCTCATGTAACTGCTGCAATCGATGCTGCCCACAAGTTTGGGAATCAAAGTTTAAAAACTTTGTGGCCCAATAAGCCCTATGCTCTAGCTCGACAGGCAAATGACATGGTTTCCGTAGACCATTTGATATGGAGATGTACCCATAGGAGTTTTATAGGCGGTCCTATAAGCCCATAATACATCATCCAACTTCAGACTCCAGTCCTTGCGATGACTGTTCACAGTTTTCTCCAGGATCTTTTTAATGCTTTGGTTGCTACGTTCAACCTGACCACTAGTCATCGGATGATATGGTGTGCCAATCTTATGGCGAACACCATACTTTTCTAGAACTTTTTCTAGAGGTCGATTGCAAAAATGCGTCCCTTCGTCACTAATCAAGGCTCTTGGACAACCAAATCTCACAAAAATGTTCTTCTTAAGGAACTTCATGACCGTTTTATGATCATTATGAGGAGTGGCTACTGCCTCCACCCATTTCGAAACATAATCTACACAGACTAAGATGTATTTGTTACCGCACGATGATGGGAATGGTCCCATAAAATCGATGCCCCATACATCAAAGACTTCGCACTCTAAGATGGGTTTCAAGGGCATGTCAAAACGCCTTGTCGAGTTCCGGTTCTTTGACATCTATCGCAAGCTTTACAGAAGGCTTCTGTATCCTTAAAGATTGTAGGCCAATAGAACCCGGACTGGAAGATTTTAGCAACGGTTTTCCAGGGACCAAAGTGACCACCGGTGGGTCCACCATGGCATTTCTCGATAATCCCACGTTGCTCGGATTCAGGAACGCATCTCCTAAGCAAACCATCTTTGCAGACCTTAAACAGATAAGGTTCATCCCAAACGAAATATTTCATATCAGAGAAGAACTTCTTCTTCTCTTGATAAGACATTTCAGGATCAAGGTAACGGGCATGAAGGTAGTTCACAATGGAAGAGTACCATGGAACATCAGGAGAGCGACCGTCTATCAACATAATGTTTTCTAGAGGAAAGTAAAGATCTATATCATCAGGATCACCCTTTTCCTCACTTAACATCCTAGAAACATGATCCGCCACAACGTTCTCACTGCCCTTTTTGTCCTTAATTTGAACGTCAAACTCTTGTAGGGTCAGTATCCAACGCAGTAGGCGCGGTTTAGCATCCTTTTTAGTCATCAGATACCGCAAAGCAACGTGATCAGTCCACACGACCACTTGAGCACCTAGCAAGTAACTACGGAACTTGTCCATAGCAAACACTACGGCCAATAATTCCTTTTCGGTAGTCGTATAGTTAACTTGCGAAGGATTCAACGTGTGGCTGGCGTAATAGATAGGCTGGAACTTTCCTTCGATGCGTTGTCCTAAGACTGCACCAACAGCATAGTTGGATGCATCGCACATAAGCTCAAAGGGCAAGTTCCAGTCTGGCGATATAAGGATTGGAGCGGATATTAACCGATTCTTGAGCTCCTCAAACGCTTGCTTGCAGTTTTCATCGAAATTGAACTCAACGTCTTCCTTGAGCAGAGTAGATAGGGGCTTGGCTACTTTGGAAAAATCTTGGATGAATCTCCTATAGAAACCGACATGTCCGAGGAAACCTCTGACTTCGCGTACATTCTTAGGATAACTCATCTTCTCAATAGCTTCAACCTTGGCCCTATCGACTTCTATACCTTTGGCGGACACTTTGTGGCCAAGAACTATCCCCTCATCGACCATAAAATGGCACTTTTCCCAATTGAATACTAAGTTCTTTTCCACACATCTAGATAACACCGATCAAGATTATTGAGGCAATCATCGAAGGATTGACCGAAGACCGAAAAATCGTCCATAAAAATCTCCATGCACTTTTCAACTAGCCCGTCAAAGATTGCCATCATACACCTTTGAAAGGTGGCCGGGGCATTACATAGGCCAAATGGCATCCGCCTGTAGGCGAATGTACCATACGGACAGGTGAAGTGGTCTTCTCTTGGTCAACAGGATCGATGGGTATCTGGAAATATCCTGAATATCCATCCAGGAAACAGTAGAATGCGTGCCCCGCCAGACGCTCAAGCATCTGGTCAATGAATGGAAGGGGAAAGTGGTCCTTCGTGGTTACTTCATTGAGTTTTCTATAATCAATGCATACCCTATAACCAGTGACCAGTCTCAGAGCTATTTCTTCTCCCTTTTCATTCTTCTCAATTGTAATTCCACCATTCTTGGGAACTACTTGAGTCGGGGAAACCCATTCACTATCAGCTATAGCATAAATGATACCCATATCCAGAAGCTTAATGATCTCCTTCTTGACTACCTCTTGCATGTGAGGGTTGAGCCTTCTTTGGGGCTGTCTTACACATTTGGCTCCTTCACTAGTCTTTATCTTGTGCATACAGATGTCGGGAGATATTCCTTTGATATCTCCAACTTGCCAACCAAAGGCTTTCTCATTTTTACGCAAGACGTTTAACAATTTAAGCTCTTCTATTCGAGATAGCTTGGCAGAGATGATCAAAGGAAGCTTGTCACCCTCTCTTACAAACACATACTTAATATGTTTAGGCAACGGCTTCAGTACCAAATATACGGGAGGATCCTCTAGACTTGATTTAAGATCGCCACTCTTCAACTCAACATCGCTGAGCTTACTTAGTGGTCCTACTGACAAGGCTTCTTCTCTTAGCTCATCCTCGAAATCAGCTGCTAATTGGTCTAGATTGACCACACCATGACTATTCAGCTTATCAATTAGTCGCTCATATTCTGATTCTACAGCCATGACTTGCTTATCCATGAAGTCGTCGAAATCATCAGAAGTCTCCTCAACGGAAAAGCCGGTCGAGCTCCGGAAGGTACATTGATAGATTTTGAAACACTATAGCTCACCTCCTGGTCACCAACTCGAATGGTCACATGCCCACCATCACAATCGATGAGGGCTCTAGCTGTAGATAGAAAAGGCCTTCCAAGAATTAAAGGGACATTTTCACTTTTCTCAATATCTAAGACGTACCAGTCAACTGGAAAGGCAAACCTATCTATTTGAACTAATACGTCCTTTAAGATCCCTAAAGCTTTCTTAGAAGATCTATCAGCGAACTGCAAATTCATGGTCGTGGGTTCTAGAAGACTTTGTAAACCCAGCTGCTTGCACACAGACAATGGCATCAAGCTGATAGATGCGCCCAGGTCACATAAGGAATTTGGGAAGACTAGGCCTCCCATCTGCAATGTGAGCACAAATTTTCCTGGGTCGCTTCTCTCGATTGGTAAGCTTTCATTATTGCCCAGAGAACACTCCTTACCAACTGCTTGGTCCATTCCTGCTAACTTTTTCTTGGAAGATACAACATCCTTGATGAACTTTGTATACTTAGGCATCTCGACCAAGACCTCGGATAATGGCAGATTTACCTGAGTATTTTTCAGAAGGTTTAGCACCTTCTCGTACTTTTTGTCTTCAACCAATGGAATGTTGCTCTTCCTCGGTGGAAACGGAAGCTTCTTTAGATCACTCTCGGAAAAGACTCTCTTTGAGGATGCGCTGATAGCTTTGTCTTCCAAATCCTTCCACCGAACCGTCTTTTCAGAAGCTTTCGTAGTCAGGGGATCAGCCACCTGACTTTCTTTTCCTTTTTCAGTCCTCAAGGGATCAGCCACTTGAGGATTTCCAACTTGTTCACTTCTCAGGGGAACAGCCACCTGAGGATTTCCAACCTTTTCACCTATCAGGGGATCAGCCACCTGATTACTTGCTTGCACCCAAGGGGATGATGGGTGCTCAACTTCCCCTCCTGCCTTATCAATGGCAGGAGGGGCTAGTGGTTTCCCTGAAAGCCAGGGGGACCACTCAGCTGTGTACCGCTTCTTAAACTCATTGTACTGGCCTCCTCTTGTCCATAATGCATTGTTGGTACGAGGTCAGTGCATTGGCTGCTGCTCAAATCGGCCTGAGCAACATGACCACCCTTAGGATTTTTCTCGGTAAAACTGGGCAGATGCCCAGGGGGTCTTGATGCTAATTGCTCAGCCAGCTGCCCTATCTGTCTCTCAAGATTCTTATTTGTACTCATTAGGAGCTGAATATTCTTGTTTTGCTATTCTTTGAATGAGTTCCATTCAGCCTTAAGATCATTCGAATTCGAGGGACCTTGAGAGTGCTGGAAGTTTGAAGAGTATGGCTGGCTGGTCCGATTTTGAAAATTAGAATTGGAATTAGAAGGCCAATTCTGATTGAACCTTTGTGTTTGACTGGAAAAATTAGAGTTTTGGTTTTGAGCAGAACCAGGGTTCCTATTGAAATTTGAATTCGAATTAAAACTCGAATTCGGATTGAAACTGGAAGCTTGATTGAACCCTTGGTTCTGGAATTGATTCTGGCCAGATGGTTGATTAAATCTTTGGTTGTTCTGGCCATAGAACGCATTTACTTCAGCATTCTACCCATTCATAGGACAGAATCTGGAAGTATGCCCCATATTATCGCAGTTTTGGCATTGGACCTGAATGTACTGTCCATCATCATGGACAGTATTGACTTGGTATGAAGAATTGGGGTTTAATTGACATTGGCCATTTACATGACCAGTCTGACAGCAAGATTCGCAATACAGAACCTGAGGGTTCTGCGAAAACGAAGGAGTCTGATTCATAGGATTCGGAGTTTGAGGATTGGCCATCTGCCTCTGCAGCATGGCAATCAGACTTTGAACATTTACTTCCTCCACCTTAGGAGGAGGAGGAGCTTGAATTGCCTGATAGGATGGAGCATAGTTATATTTGGCAATGTCTTCGAACAATGCCCATCCTTCGTCTGGAGTCTTCTTCAAAAACGCCCCGCCAGATGAACTATTGACCATGCCCTTGGTGAGCTCGGTCAATCCGCTAAAGAAAGTAATGACTAGCCTCTCCAAAGGCAAGCCATGATGGGGACACCTTCTAAAAAGAGATTTAAACCTTTTCCAGGCCTCGAAAAATGATTCATTTTCCTTCTGAGAGAATGTGAAAATTTCATTTAAGCACTGGGCCGTCTTAGAGGGTGGAAAATATTGACTCAAGAACTCCCTCTCGAGTCCAGCCCATGTAGTGATGGTTTTAGGAGGAAGAGAGTGATACCATTCCTTCGCCTCCCCTCTTAAGGAAAAAGGGAAAAGTTTGAGCTTGATAGCATCCTCACTTACACCTTGGATGCGGGTAGTACCGCATATCTCTAAGAACGTGTGTAAGTGGGTATGCGGATTCTCTGATTGGTAGCCATAAAAAATTGATGCATGCTGCATCATCTGGATAAGCCCTGGCTTGAGCTCGAAAGTTTGAGCAGTAATGGCGGGCAAGACTATAGCCGGGTTGACGGTGACTGCACCAGGCATGGCGTAGTCTGCCAACGTACATCGATCCTCTGCCGCCATTATTACTATTTCTTCGATCTCTTTTATCAACTTTCGTTCAATTTCTTGGTCAGCTGAACTTCCTTCGTCCGAAGGATCGGTAAAACGAAGTTTCCGCCTATTGGGTCAGACTATGGTCCGCTCGAGGTCAGGTGAAAAGAGTAATGGCCCTTTCTAACTTTGAGTTTGCATAAACCGAAACCCAACTCAATTGAACAAAACCTAAAAACTACGAAATTAAAAACCTAAACTATGAAAAGGAAACCTAAGAATCTATCTAAAATATTAGAAACCTAGAACTATTATCAAGACCTAGGAAAAAGAAAGAGAAGAGAAAGAGAGAGAGGCAGACGGACGGGCGTCCAAAAATATGAACGAGCGTCTGCCTGGTTTTCAAGATGGACGGGCGTTCAAAATATGAATGCTCGTCCGATTTTTCAGAATTCCTTTGGACGGGCGTCCAGATGTATGAACGCTCGTCTGTAGGTCAGAAATTGATACAGGATTGAAATTTTTACAGTGGACGGGCGTTCATAGGTATGGACGCTCGTTCATATGCAAAATTTTCCAGAAAAAGAACAGAAACGATTTCAGAACAGAGAGAAAAGTAAAGAAAACAGAGCAGGAAAAACAGGGAGAAATAATAAAAAAAAACTAATCACTAAACAGAAACTTTAACCCTAATCTAAAACACTAATATCCTAACTACTTAAAGGTTAATCCTCCTAGAAATCGACCTAAAAACAGGGATTAAAACGCAGAAAACAGAAAGAAAAGAAAAAAAACTGAACTAACACAGAAAAACGAAAACAAACAAAAACAAAAACTAGGCAAACCGTCCGGTTCCCCGGCAACGGCGCCAAAAACTTGTCCCGGATTTATCTAATGCGAATAAACAAGTAATAAAAATTTATAAACCGGTTAACCTCAAGTATAAGGATCGTAGTATGGAGGCTATGCCGGGTCGATCTTACGGGGAACTAGACGAATGTTAACCCTAGCTTTTGTTTTTAACTAACTATTGTCACGATTACTAACCTAACGAATAACTAACTAAACAAATATGCAGAAAATAACTAGACAGAGGAGATTAATCCAATGCTAGGAAGGATTGAAAGCGATAAAAATAAACTAAAAGTGCAGGAAAATAAATTAACTAATCTAAACTAAGCTATGAGGATTGTAAATCAAGTTTATAAAAGACAAACGAGGATTGATCCACCTATCAACATGCATTGATCTATTATCTCGATTTTACGTGGTATTTACTTAGGTTGTGATTCACCTTACCTAAACATGAACTCCTAATTCCTTGGGCAATCCATCTATTAATCTAGTATCTTCCAATACTAAATTAACACGTTAAAAAGATCAAAGGTGTCAACTTTTACGTTAACGATCTAGTTTTTAGAATTACTAACTTCTGTTAATGTAAATCTAATGAACTATTCTTATCTATGGTGATCTATGCTATTCAAGATTTCCATCAAACAATAACATATCAAGCATACAACATATCTTCCAATATAATTGCGTTAAAACAAGAATATGCATAGATAAGAAACAACCGTAGTAAATACTCACAGTAAAAGTCGAAATAAAGAGATCAATTCAATGCTGACGGCTTCACAATTCTCGTTTGAAGGAGGTTCTAGCCTCTGAGCATCCTCAGCAACCCAGAAAAGCAGAAAAATAACATAAAACTAGCCTACTTTGATCGAATTTAAAGTTGCATAAAACTGGAAATAAAAAGTGTAAAATCGCAGCCAAAGCCGCCCCTAGAAATTTAGGGTTCGAGTTCTGTAGAATTGGTATCTCAATGTGTGAAAATAGGCAAGTATTTATAGAGATTTGAGGCGGTTTCACTAAGTCGGCACTCCGGATGCTCGTCCAGTTAAGTGGACGCTCGTCCAGTTAAGTGGGCCCTCGTCCAAGTGTTTTGAACTCTAATGTAGGCGTTAATGTGGATAGCGTCCAAACTCTCTGATCTTCTTTTTGCACCTTGGGCGCTCGTCTGCTTCTTCTGGACGTTCGTTGAGTAAGTTCTTGATGCATCGGTATTGAATTCTTCCTCTCGACGCCCGTTTAGATTGTCAGACGCCCGTCCCCTCCTGGACGGGACTTGGACGCCAGATTTAGCTGGAATAAAACTTGATTAAATCATCTCTATCTCTTTTCCTGTCCACTCCATTCGATCATTATCTCTTCTTAAATCTTTATAGCTCAATTTCAACCCTTTTGATCATCATTTGAGCACAATAAACATACCTATAACACATGGAAAACATCGCAAACTGTAATAAAGTCCAATTAAATATAATTCACGATGAAAACACATAATTTATTCAATATTGCGATTAAGTCCTTAAAAACCTAGTATGCTCAATATTTCCATATAAGGGCCATTTATTATGCAATTAATCCAATTAAGAGGGAAAATACCATAAAATATATCATAATAAA